>JAOWBW010000919.1:0-464173 GCA_026119855.1 Campanula takesimana
GACTAAAATGGAAGCCGACTGCACCGATATGTTAAGAAATGCCACAAGTGTCAGATACATGCTAACTTACAACACGCACCTCCGTCCGTGTTATACCCCATGACATCCCTTGGCCATTGTCTATATGGGATATATGTCATTGGTGAAGTCTCACCGATAGGTCATAATGGGCATTCGTTCTTATTGGTCGCCGTAGACTACATCACCAAATGGATCGAAGCTCAATCCTACAAAGTCTTAAATGGAAAGAAAGTGGCTGAGTTCATTAAGACCAACATCATATTCCGATATAGGGTACCTCATGAAATGATATCCAACATTGGCACACACTTTGAGAAAGAATGTGACCAACTACTTGCAGAGTATAAGATAAAAAGGCATCAGGCATCACCATACTGACCACAAACTAATGGAGCAGTCGAAGCTGCTAACAAAACCATAGAAACCATCACCAGAAAAATGCTAAGACTGGTAGGGACTGGCCCGAGAAGCTACGTTTTTCACTCTGGGGCTACCGTACCTCAATCCGTACCGCCACCGGTGAAACTCCATACTCCCTAGCCTATGGGATGGAACAGTATTACCAGTCGAATTGGAAGTACCATCGTTAAGGGTTCTCCTAGAAAACCAAGTTAAATGAAATCGCATGGTTGAACAACCGTTACAAACAACTAGCCCTGCTAGATGAACGACGACTTCGAGCTGTCGAGCATATCCAAGCGTATCAACAGAGAATGGGCCGAGCATTCAACAAGAAGCTAAATCCAAAAACATCAAAGAAGGGGACCTTATCCTACGCGAACATCATCCTAGACATTCAATCCTATGGGAAAGAGGGGACCGAGATGGATAGGCCCTTACATAGTCAAGAAGATATTCTCCAGAGGAGCGGTACAACTCGCAGACCTAGATGGAGATCAACTGCCGAAGCCCGTCAACATGGACAAGCTGAAGAAGTACTACTCATAGCTCCCGTCCCCTAGTTCAAAAAAAAAAAGAGAAAAAGAAAGCACAAGAAAAGAAGCCCGCTAGATTGAAAACCTGAAAGGGCGGTCTAGGCAAAAATCAGGGTGTGCATTAAAAAAAATAGGGGACAGTCTCGTATGAGACACCTATGTCTCGTACGAGACATGTCATACAGTCAGATACAAACTCATATTTTATCTTTCTTGAATAAGAACTACGATGACCTGAGCTCCTTATTTAATTGATGTAAAATGAGACGTAGCAGCCTTTTGGTCCGGTCAATTCAATAATAAAATCAAAATCTTGTTCTTTTATTAATTGAATGCATTTCAAAAGAAACAATAGGAAAATTCCCAACATGAATACCAACTTGCAAAAGAAAATAAATAAATACTAAAAATCTAAACATTGGTCTATCTATTGCAATCTCTCGATACTACTAAGGATCTATTTTCTTCCTTAACTTAGTAGGGGCTTGATCACGGTCCGCCTTGTCTTCTCTCCTCCTCTTGAACCAAGGTATCTCAAACCAGGAGGAACATCAAGTCTGCTGAATACTGAGGGATTTAATCTGGTGAACACGTGAGGCCTGTCAAGAGCTTGAAATTTACCGGAAGTCCATTCGCTTTCTTCCCATAAAAGTCACTATCCAGAAAATATTGAGTAGCGTCTACACTAACATTAGAAGGATCTTCCTTAGCTTCCTTCTTCTGCAAACTCAATCTTGGATTGAATTGGTCTCCCAACAGATGACGACAGATCTCATCAATACCCTCAACATCGGGACGGAGTTCTTTGAGGAACCAATCCAAATATTTATCCGATAAATAAATGCTCCCTCCATCATGACGAAGATTGGTCAAACGATCCGTAGTGGTGCCTTGCCCCCAAGAATGAGAAAAGCTCATAGAAAACTCCGAGTCCATGAAAGAAATGTCTTGAGACCGTCTCCCTAGCACAAAAGTGTCCTGCTGCTGACCGACTGTCGCATCACCCTTCGAGCAAAGTAAAAAGAGGAATCTCTCCAACCCAGAAGGATGACCCTATCGTATCCAAGGGTATTAGCCACAAACCTCTTCACCTTCCAAAAAGGTGGGCACCAAACATATCACCGGTCTCCACTTTCGTGAAAAGATGGGCCCACTCCTCAACGCTTAGACCCTTTACTAACAATCTCTGCCTATGGAAAGTGTAAGTAGAATACTCAGTCGGGGGGCTCAACAACTTAAAATGCTCTTTAAGCCAAATATTCAACAAAATGGACTTCCCCGGGTCATAGAGCCGGTTCGGTGTAACTCGTCAATACCATGAAGGTCTCCCCCAAGATAAGAGGAACAATGTTAAAAGCCCGTCCTCTAGCTTGCAAAATAATGTCTACGAGCTCCGTGTCTTCCATACCACAATTGCTCATAAAAAGCACGCTTCGAAACAAGCACAAAGCCAAAAGGAAACACTGGGAATCCACACCACGAGTACGTGTCACACGATCCTTAAATCTCCTAGGCAAAGTGTGGAGATCAACATAGCGGTTATGAATATAACTCTGCGCCTCGGGAAGTCCTATGCTCAATAAGTCCCTAAGAGACTCTACCGGTACCTTGTCATACTTGGGAACTGCAATCACCCCGGTCAATGGCATATCCAAGATAGTCGCCATCTCTTCTATAGTATGGACCATCTCATTAAGTGAAAAGTTGAAAAGGTGGGTTGAAGGATCCCAAAAGCGTGGGACTCCCTTTAAAAGGTCCCAATCTGGTTTTATATTCTTCAAGGTGAAAAGAATCCTAAACCCAACATCTCTGCAAATCTCTCTTGACGAGCCTTATCAAACGAACGAAAGAACGTTGCTAAATCAACCTTGTAGCGTTCCACCAATTCCGGGTCTTGAGAAAATTCATCAACAATTATTGATGAAGGGACAGACTTGCCTGGGGCCATTGGGAGCAAAAGGTTGAGAATTCTACTCCAAAAGAAAAGTTCCCATAACTGATTTAAGGCAGCATGGCATTCTAGGACGGACTAGAGGTATTTATATACAAGTTCGGACACCAAATCCTCAAGGAAAAAGGAGAACTGGTCGCAGATTCAAGGATGACTCGTATGAGACATCGATGTCTCGTACGAGGTATCTCCCCAATTCAGACAGCAGAGACTCTGCTCAGATTCAGGCTACCCGACAAGTCAAAACATGTCTCAATCACCTCATAAACTCACCCAAACAGTTCATACAACACCTACAAAATTCCCAACACGAATCCATCTCATAAAAGAACTCGCAGTTGACCAACCGGATGTGAATCAATTCATTATACAGTCAGAAATAAAAACTAAAATTAACAAAAGTATGTGTGTTAGAGTTAGGATTAACTGTTGCATAGGTACAAACCAAAAAGAAAGGAAAAATTGCTTCGCCTGCGCCGAGGCAATAATTACATCAACAAATACAAAAGAAGGAATGGGGGATCCTATCTACTCAGACATCAATAAGAAAAGGCGTCGCCGCCGCCACATGATCACTCGTCAATCCGAGGCTTCTTCCCGCAAGAAACCGACTCTGCTATCTGGTGAGCCAGTCGACCTAAGAGCCCACAGTCTTGCTCTTCACCCCTCTGGCATAGGCCATAAACTGGGCATGCCGTCCTGAAACCTCCCTATACTCATAAATGGGCACCTGTTGAGAAGAAACAAACAAAGATGTCAAAATCTTCAGATAAATGATAAACAGAGACATAAATGGTAGAATGACAAAAATGACAGAAGAAGGGTCATGAATCATTCCATGGTCGCATCAGCAGGAGGTAGGAGTCCCTCAGGCATATCGTACTCAACGGGAAGGTCCTCGATGCTCTCTATCCCCTCAGCTAGGATGTAGGAAAATGAAGCTGGTCGGAGCTGCAGATGGAAAGGGACATGAACACCCCCTGGGCCTGAGCCTGGTCACCCTCTATGATCAGTCGGGGCATGAGGCGAGTCAGAAAATCATCAAATCAGCCTCGAGGTGCATGTCGTCGAAAGCAACCTGACCTATAATAAGGTCTTCCCTCTCCTCATCTCCGATTGCTAGGAGTTAAGCATATGAGCCGGTGGATCCAGTAGGACAATGAGATCCAGCCTGCCACCATCATGCTCGTGATAGACTCTCTCTCCCAAATTGAAGCATCCCCCACTGAGGCCAATCATCAACACCTCAGGCCGACTTCCAGTAAGCATGATCAATTCCCAAGCTCTTCCAAGGGAAAAGAGCAGTAACAACCTCAGGAACGACTACCCACTCATCGAGGTATCGCCGCATGTACTCCAGTGACAAGTCTGCCCCCTCAGCATACTCACCGCTGGTATCTCTATTGCCCCTGTGCCACCTCAATGTATCCAGAAACATGATGGTATTATCCTGGAGATCAAAGTTGTAGAGGCCGAACATGCGTAACCCCAAGCCTGCAAATGGGAGAAACATGAAAAATGTCAACATACAATGGCTAAAATAAAAATACCATCAAGACAGAATAAACTGGGGTGAAATAAAAAGGGGAATGAAAAAAGTGGACGTCATACCTCCTAAGCATGGCTGTAGCCGCCTAAGCCCGCGTTCGCCCGATCCCGCGAACTCTCATCCATGGCCACATAACAATAGGCCAAGCCGGCTAGACCCCAACGAGCATCAGTGACATGCCACATGTCCCTCAAGAAGCTCAGCAAAGTGAATAAGTCAGTCGACGCATGGTTAGCAAACAACGCCTCAGAAAATGCCCACCATAGAAAGCCGCGGACAACTATAATACAGGTGTTGATAAATCGCATCTGGCCCGCATTGGCAGTGACATAGGCATCCAGCTTATCCCTCAAAGCCTTAATAGGGACACCCTTGCCCAGGGTACGCACACTGAAGCCCAGCAGCTGCCTTATATCATATCTACTCGGAGAGAAGTCCGTATCTACCTCTAATAGGGAGCTCGGTAATGGCGTGAAAGTCGGTCGGAGTCATAGTAACCTCCCCCCACCTCATATGCATAGTGTGGGTACTATCCCACCAATGCTCCCTAATAACCTGGTGTGCGTGGGCGTTCCTCCTCTCACCACCAAGCCATCAAAGAAGGGCTTAAGCCCCATGTTCTCAATCTCCTCCTTCAACTCACCGTTGAGAGTTGCCCACCTCTCAGCAACCGCACTCACACTGCCCCTACAGTTGTTGATAACTCTGAATGGCTGCAAAAGGCAATGATAAAAGAGACGAATGTCAAAAAATCGGTAAAATCCTCATTTAAGCATTTTACCCAAAATCACAGAATTGCCTAGAACGATAGTCAAAATCATGTACTACTATACCACAATGATTTTCAACATCAACAAGGGTGAAATCCCATCAAAATATCAGCCATGCATAATAAACCCTGGCAGCGATAGTCCTAGGCAAAAAATTGACAAAAGTCAACAATATTGACTGCAAAAGCGTGGAATTGAGACATGCAACAGCGAAATTGACATGGAAACTTAGTCCAAGGAAGAGATCCTTACCCTCCTCATTTGAACGGCGTGAGAAACATGCTCCTCGAGAAACGGGCATAACTCATCCGTCCCCCACACCTTTCCCTTCATATGCCTACCGAAGATATGTTCCTTGTGAGAACGATGTGCACCGCCATTAGAAATGGTTGGGAATCACTGGAACTTGATGAAAATGGAGATTTTTTGGGGAGAAAATCACCTAGGGTCAGAGAACTCTCGAAATAAAATGAAAAGTGATTTTGAAATCACAAAACAGCGCCTGAAGTACGTCTATTCTGCGTAAAAACAGAGATGACTCGTACGAGGCGTCCCTCCCTCGTACGAGGTATCTCTAGAAAACCACCAGAAAAAACTTGTTTTCTTAGAAAATCCTAGAAAAGCCCTGCTTTTAACAGAAATTCTAGAAAAGCCCTGCTTTTAACAAAAATATCATAAAAAGCCTTGCTTTTGATTATGAGGTCAAATCTGGACCCGGTTTAAGATGGAACATTGAGTCGTCAGCAAAAGAATATTTTCAGAATTGGAACAAATGAAGTTGTTTCTCAGTACGAATTTATTCTCACCGCACATCCAAGATAATGGGTGAGCAACAAAATCTGCATCAGCAAACTCTAAATCCGATGACTATCATCAAGACGTATGTTAATGGCACAAGATTTATAATGCCGGGAATCCCACAACTGTTATCGAGACGTAAGTTAATAACACATGATCCCCACCATTTTAGAGTCCCATGATTGTTATGAAGGCGAAGGCTAATGGCATGGGATTCATTTTTCTAACGGAAAGGAAGTCACGTTGGAAGGAGAAGAAAGGTCCGAGTAATTGGTGTCTCCAAATCCCAGTGGTCCCATAATTGTTGTCAAGGCGAAGGCTAATGGCATAGGATTCATTTTTTTCAACGGAAAGGAAGTCGTTGGAAGGAGAAGAAAGGTCTGAGAAATTGGCATCTCCAAATCTGGAATCCCATAATTGTTATCAAGGCGTATGCTAATAACATAGGATTCACATCAAAGCACCTCTATGGTCATTCTGACACCAACCAAACTGAAGGCGGTTCATCAACAACAGGGTATATTCAGAATTAGGTCAAAGATATGGTTCCTCAGTATGGATTGCAACTGGAGACGGTTCGTCATCAACAAAAGAGTATATTCAGAATTGGGTCAAAAATATTGATTTCTCGGTATGGGTTACTCTCTAAACTCTAAACTTTACTTACTGCGGTAATGTTTAAAAAATGATTTTCAAAATACCTCAAGCTTCCGTTTTTTGTGTATTTTGGAGTCAAACTACGTTTGGTCTGATTTCCTTCCAAGGAATACGTAGGCAGCTTTTCAGCACGACCATACCCAAAGTTCTAAATGGTGTCTTTTCTATCGATGACATTAATTCTTTCATAAGTATCGTCGCTGAGGGGCTCTGTAGACACCCCATTTTGAACATTCTTTCATAATTACACTACTTCTATGTCTCGCCTTTGATTTGGGTCAAAACTCTTTAAGTGTGACATGTCTCGTTAAGTTTCTGACAAACTCCGTTAGTTAGGGGCCAAAACGAATATTTAAAATACTGCAGAAGGGAAATTTTTGATTCAGACACAAGATGTCTCGTACGAGATATTGGATGTCTCGTACGAGATATCCCCCTTGACAGTCGGGTTTCAGCAGTTTCCTTGTTGATCTCAATCCCGTTTCTTGGCAAACACTCATGCAATCCGGGAAAAATCTGATGAGCAATCCTAGAGTCCAAAAATACCTCCTTGGGAATCAAGTCTTTGATTCCCATCCAAACTTACCTCCTTGGCTTGATCCCTAGGTTAAGAAATCCTATAAATATAGAGGTTCTTGAACTAAAAACCTCTAGAAGGGTCATTCACCTAAAAACCACTCAAAATCTTATCAAAAAGGTTCTCATAATCAGCCTCTCTCCCTCACCCATGGAATTCATAAATCCATAACACCATTCAAGTCAATTTCTTGGGATCAACAAGGCCTTTTGTCAAGGCCATCCATAGGATACTCGAAGAACGCTTAGGTAATTCCTTTGTTTTCCTCTCTTCTCATCACTTTCTTTGCTTTGAAGTAGTGTGATTCTATCAAAAGGATTAGCCTAGAGCCTCTCCAAATCATGGAGACGGTCTTGAAGCACATGATCCAACATTCCAAATAAATAAGAAATTATTTGTTTGGTTTCTTTTGTACATGAATGCATAATTTTAAAAATGATGATGATGATTTCGTAAGGAAGACCGATCCTAGATCGAGTGGATTGGGTGCTCCTTGACCTTCCCAATCCATAACTTAACCCCCGAACTCAAGAATCTCATGGTCCGTGTTCCGTTAGACATGCTGGCGACTCACAACAATCGAGCAACAATCAAGTCCTCAAAACCGGAAGCACCAGAAAGGCCGCTCGCGCTCACACCTCTACCTAGATGGTTAGTCTAGGATTTTCTAATAGCTACTAGACTTGTATTAATTTAGAGGAGCTTTTACAAGATTATAAAGATGAATCTAATCTCTAAATAAACAATCTAACCTAACAAAGCTATTATAACAACCAGTGTTTTCGAAGTGTATAATCTATGTGATCATACAAATTGGGTGTGTGTGTGGAAAGGAATCAAATTCTATAATGATCTAAATGATGGGTGAGCAACTGAAAACTTTCTGTGTAAAGGCTGAGTGATGAAAGGTTGTTTGGCTTGAAGCTTGAAGAAGAATTCTGGGTTTGCTAAGAAGATCTTTGAAGGTTTGATGTTTTGGGTAAAATCTTCAAAGCAAACTTGAACACTTGGGAAAATTATCTCTTAAAGCTCAGCAACCTTCATTGTTGAGAAATAAAGGCTATTTATAGGCAGTGCACCATTGTGACCATTAGACAAAGATTTGAATCCAATCTGGATGGTACAACTGCTGTCGAAATCCCATTGGTCGAGCTGTCATTTTCGTCCTTGGTTTTGTCTTGTAGTTCTAGGTAGTTGTGGCACCACTACCTGACATTGTCCTTTGTTTCAGAGAAAGGACTAACGGTAAACATTTGAATTAATGAACAAATCCGACATTCCTTGCAGTAACTCCAAGTTAAGTCGAAATTATATAGTCAAGTCATAAATCAGTCCTTTATACTTGACAAAGGGAATGTTTGTCAAGGAATAAATGACGTCTCTTTAATTCTTCAATAGATGCTCTGTGGTTCCACCAGATACATGAGCGGTTCCAAGGATGAACTTGATAAGCCGTTTCATGATTGGCGGTTCCATCAAGTTTGCATCAAAGGTTCCATACGAGACTTGAAGTACGGTTTCCTCAAAGCCACAGTGTCGCACCCTGAAAATTCCAGATTTCCATAAATATTAAAATAGCATAATATACATCTTTAAAATGGTAAATACCGAACTAGGCGCGCGAACTCTGCTATAAAACCAACATTACTACCATAAACATGTCGATGACAAAACCGACTACAACTCAACGAGATTATAACTCGGAGACTATTTACTAGTGCGGAAGCAAGAACAACCAATAACATATATAACCAAATGACAACCGTACTTACATAACACTACACGACCACGGCCTCACAACAAGAGTACACAAAGGCTCCAAAGAGCAACTACCCCAAAGGAGTATAACCTACTTAGAACAGTCCCACAACAACATCAGCTCTCACAGCTTATTACCTCTAGCTTTCCTGTAAACTAAGGAAAACAAATTTGAAAGGAACAGGGTGAGATAATGTCGCGACCCCGACCCCGCGGGCCCGGAGTACGCGAGCTGGACGTCGACTTAAACAATAAACTCAAAAAAATAATGAAGATAAAAATTTCCTTTTATACCAAAAGATGATCACATAAAGTTTTGAAATCCAACTTGAACAACAAAATATAAACTAGTATAAGATCCATAAACTTACACTCAAAATAATAAAATATACAATTCTTAATGACATCAAGTTTGGTACAACTATTTCCAAAAACAGGTTACACATTTATGTAATGTAAACCCACCAATAACAACTTGCCCCAAAAGCTCAACCCTCGCGACGTCCTCCTCGTGATCAGTGAGTCTAATCCTTTCCTCTTGGGAGGGGGGGTTAAGGAAAAACAAAGATAAAAGAAAGGGGGTGAGATAAATCTCAATAAGTTACTAATGCAACTACATGACATGCTAAGATGCAATAATCAATAATAAATCACATAGCACATAGCAATTATCATTTAATAGATAGCAGCGGAATTAAACAATTAACAAAGGATATTAGCCAAGGTTTCCCAACTGATATAACCAAATAAAGGTCGCTGCGCAGCTTCAATAATCAACAATCAACTTCTTCATAGTAGCATGAAAGCTTGAAGAGAAAACCCCCGGTACCGGAACCAATAACAAAGTAACGTGCCACAAAGGGCGGGAACCATGCCACAAAGTCATGCTCCAAAACGTGTAGCTAGAATACTCACGAAAGGAGGTAGCTCATCCCATCCAAGGCCAATCTGAATGAGGAAGAAGGACCAATGGGCGATGCTATACTGGACTTGGCTTGTGCCATTATAGCATTATCCATTGCCTGACTCGATACACAAATAACCAGCTGGACTTTCAAATAAAAGCTAAGTAATTAACTCTAGCTTAAATAAACAACCACTGATTCCAAAGTAGGGAACCATTCCAAATAAATTACCACAAAGGTAAACCAATCCAAACCACACATCAAAGATGTCCAACATTCCCAAAACGGTACTTAAATAAATTTCATAACACATTTATTCACAAAGGAACCAATTCCAATTAATAACGTGTTCCACGATGTTAACTTAAGTTAATTTGAGTAAATAAACTTAAACTAGGAAGCCACGTAGATTAAACAAGCAAAAGGCACAATTTCAGGCCACGCGGGCGCGCGGGCGCGTGGATAGGGGAAGGCGGGCGCTTATTCCAACAGAAGGTTTGCCGCAGGAAAAGGCAAGGCGGGCGGGCGCCTGGTCCAACCCGGGCGGGCGCTCGGTCTGGTTCTTGGCCGGAAAACAGAGCTGGGTTCTTCCTTTTTCTTACCATTCTCACACCATTTCCACAACACCCAAAATCAATACTTCCCACATGATTCCCAAAGTACCCAAACAACATTTAACCTAAAAGGGGACCTAAATAATACCATTTATCAACCACAACCAAGATTAAATCCCAACATTCATCAAAATCACCAATTTTAACCAAAAACCAAAATAAATTCCAAATAAATTGCAAACTCAATCAAACATCAAATGTAACAACTTAAGCATTATATAAACATGATATGAACATTTTAGCATAAAAATGGGGGAAAAGCAACTTACTTGGAATTTCTCAAAGATGACGGAATTCAAATATTTTAGCTCCCTACGATCCTATCGACGATCTAAACATGTTTCATAAAATGAGCACCAAGAAATAGAGGGAGGAAGATGATCAAAATGGAGGAAGAATGAGAGAAAGATTTCTTACCTTTTTCACAACTATGGAGAGAGAGAGATTGAGTGTGCTGGGAATGAGGGAGAGGGTGAGGGAGAAGAGGGGAGTAGGGAGGGAGTAAGAGAAAGATTATTTAAAAACTTACACTTAGGCCCCCTCACTCTACTAACAAATAACCCAAACCAAAATCCCTACTACCCACTTAACACAATATCAACCAAATAATACTAGACACAAATTAATATTATGAGCTATAAAATGTGCACATAAATATTTAAATCAAATAAATAAATAAATAATGAATTATTTATCAATAAAATAGAGACGGGTTTTCGGGTCGTGACATTCACTCCCCCTTAAAGAAAATTCGACCCGAATTTTAACGAGACTTACCCGAATTAAAAAGCCACGAATATTTCCTCTCTATCTCATCACGAAGCTCCCACGTCGATTCTTCAACTCTTGGACTTTGTCATCTAAAATCCGAACCGGTCGTTCCTCGTAAGTCATGTCAGGCTCTATATCCTCCGGTACCCTCGGTAACACGTGAGATGGATCATGAACATACTTCCGAAGCATCGAAACGTGAAAAACATTATGTAACCGGTCCAAAGAAGATGGTAACGCAAGACGATATGCTAGAAGTCCCACTTTCCCCAAAATCTCAAACGGTCCAACAAACCTCAGAGCCAATTTACCCTTCTTCCCGAACCTTCGGATGCCCACTTTCGGAGATACCTTTAAGAACACGAAGTCCCCAGTCTGAAAACTAAGATCTCATCTTCGATGATCGGCGTAGCTCTTCTGTCGACTTTGGGCCGTCTTCAATCGACCCCGAATAATTTTAACCTTTTCCACCGATTCCTGAACCATGTCAACACCCCAAAGTTTTGCTTCCCCAACCTCGTCCCAACAAATAGGTAACCGGCATTTCCTCCCATACAAAGCCTCATACAGTGCCATCTGAATACTCGACTGATAACTATTATTGTAGGCGAACTCCGCAAGCGGTAGATGGGTATCCCACGAATCTGGAAAGTCAACTGTGCAAGCCCGTAACATATCCTCGAGAATCTGAATAGTTCTTTCCGACTGACCGTCAGTCTGAGGATGAAATGCTGTGCTGAACCTCAAATTGGCACCCAAAGCCTTCTGTAACGCTTGCCAAAATCGGGATGTAAACCTAGGATCTCTGTCTGACACAATACTAACTGGAACACCATGCAATCTGACAATCTCATGAATGTACAAATTCGCAAGTTTCTCCATCGAATAGGAAATGTCAACGGGTAAGAAATGAGAAGATTTAGTCAATCTGTCCACGATCACCCAAACTGCATTGAACCTCCTTCGAGTCCTGGGTAGTCCGGTTACAAAATCCATCGTAATGTGTTCCCACTTCCACTCGGGTATCTCAAGAGGCTGAAGTAGTCCTGCGGGTCTCTGATGTTCGGCTTTGACCTACTGACAAGTTAAACACTTCGAAACATACTCAGCTATTCCCCTCTTCATGTTGTTCCACCAAAAGTGTTGTTTCAAATTTTGATACATCTTCGTACTACCCGGATGAATAGTATATCTCGATTTGTGACCCTCATCTAAAACTTGCCTCTTCATTCCACCAACATCGGGTACGCACAAACGACCACGGAAAGTCAACACCCCATTCGAACTCATAGAAAAATCCTCGAAGTTCTTTTCCTTCATTTTACCCATTACTTTCACTAACTCGGGATCTTCTTTTTGAGCTTCTTTTATCCTCTGAATTAGGGTCGGAGATACCCTAATATTCGCAAAAATAGCCCCATCTCTCGATTCACGAGGACACCAATCTCGAACATCCTCAAGCATTTTCCACTCTCGAACCATCATCGAAGCCACATAAGATTTTCTACTAATCGCATCGGCTACCACATTCGCCTTCCCCGGATGATAAGAAATCGTACAATCATAGTCCTTTAAAAGTTCCATCCATCGACGCTGCCGGTTGTTCAATTCCTTTTGAGAGAAGAGGTATTTCAAACTCTTGTGATCGGTAAAAATCTCAAACTTCGCTCCATAAAGGTAATGCTTCCACTTGTGCAACGCAAGGACTATCGCAGCCAACTCCATATCATGGGTAGGGTAATTCTGTTCACTCGGGCTCAACTTCCTCGAAGCATACGCAATCACTTTCCCATTCTGCATCAAAACACAACCCAAACCCTCTTTCAAAGCATCACTGTAAATCACTAAATCGTCGTTTCCATTTGGTAACGCAAGAATCGGAGCCGTAGTTAATCTCTTCTTTAATTCATCAAAGCTACTTTGACATTTTTCACTCCACACAAACGGTACATCTTTCCGGGTCAACTGAGTCATCGGAGTAGCAATCCTCGAAAACCCTTCTATGAATCTTCTATAATACCCAGCTAAACCCAGAAAACTTCTGATCTCGGTCACTGACTCGGGTCTCTTCCAATCCACTATGGCTTCTATCTTTGAAGGATCCACAGCAATCCCATCCTTAGAAATAACATGACCCAGAAATGAAACCTTCTCGAGCTAAAAATCGCATTTACTAAACTTTGCAAACAATTGCTCCCTCGTAAGAATGGATAAAACTGTTCTCAAGTGTTGCTCGTGCTCCTCTCGAGATTTAGAGTAGACAAGAATGTCGTCGATGAAGACCACCACAAATGAATCAAGGTAAGGATGGAAAACCCGGTTCATCAAATCCATAAACACGGCAGGCGCGTTAGTCAACCCAAACGGCATAACCAAGAACTCGTAATGACCATAACGAGTGCAGAAAGCAGTCTTCGGAATATCCTCCGATCGAATCTTCAACTGATGGTACCCACTCCTCAAATCAAGTTTGGAGAACACCACGGACCCTTGAAGCTGATCAAATAAATCATCAATATGAGGTAGAGGATACTTGTTCTTCACTGTAACCTGATTCAACTTTCGGTAATCGATACACAATCTCAAAGAACCGTCTTTCTTCCGCACAAACAAAACCGGTGCTCCCCACGGGGAAACACTAGGGCGGATAAACCCTCGATCAAGCAACTCTTGCAACTGAACCTTTAGTTCCTTCAATTCTGCGGGAGCCAACCTATACAGTGCCTTTGAAATCGGAGCTGTACCCGGCAAAAGATCTATACAAAACTCTATTTCACGATCGGGAGGCATATCATATTCAGAAGAGAAAACATCGGGAAATTCTCTAACTACCCGAACACTCTCCAAACTAGGGGATTCTTTCCTAGTATCAAGCACACTAGCCAAGTACCCCTCACAACCTCGGTGCAACAATCTCCTAGCTTTCACATAAGAAATGATACGAATATTCCTACCCAAAGGCATAGCCTCAAAAGCAAATCTAGGCACATCAGGGATAGAGAAATTAACAACCTTTCTACAACAATCGACTGAAGCATGATATTTGCTCAGCCAATCCATACCCAAAATAACATCAAAATCTTGAATCGGGAGGACTACCAAGTCCGCACACAAGACATGACCACATATAAGCACATCACAAGCACGAAAGACTTCATCAGTCACCAAACACTCTCCCATAGGAGTTGACACCTCTAACACATAGGGCAAAGACTCAGATGCAGCATTTAGTAAAGAAGCAAATTGCACAGAAATGTAAGAATGAGATGATCCTGGATCTACTAACGTACGCTCGCTCACATTAGATATAGAAACAATACCTCCAATCACTGAGGGATCATCTGCCTGATGCTGATTCATTGCAAACACCTTTCCTTGGACTTTGGCCTTTCCCGTAGCATCCCTTTTCTGACCCTGTGGAGCCCCAGCTCCTACCCCAGTCGGTTGACCTCTGAATCTCGTGCAATCCTTCGCAAAATGCCCCAACTGCCCACAGTTAATACATTTCCCTTGTTTCTTCCAACACTGGTCCTCCGAGTGTCCTCCCCTTTGGCAATACGAACAAAGTCTCCTATTTTGGTTCCCTTGGTTCCCGAAAGTAGTACCCGGGTTCCTTGGGATCGGTTGCCCTCGGGACTGAGATTGTCCCCCAAAGTTACCTCGGTTATCAATCCTTGGTTGTGACTTTCTCTGCGCTCCTTGCTTACTCGGGTTAGCTACCTCGGTCTTCTTCTTATGTTCCCCAATATCTTGCTCTATAAGATAGGCACGGTCTACCGCATCCTAGAATGTCACAATCCTCTGGGCTATAAGCTGAGTATTGATAGAAGTCTTCAAACCCTGGATGAATCTCATAGCTTTCTGTTCCTCAGTCCTCACAAGATAGTCACAGTACCGGGCTAATTCTGTGAACTTAGCCGAGTACTGAGCTATAGACAACAACCCTTGCTCCAAGTTGAGAAGCTCGATCTCCTTTCAGTTTTGATCCACTACCGGAATGAAATGCTCTTTGAACTTCCGCACAAACAATTCCCATGCATACACTGTATGGGTATCATCCCAACTCGCTTTAACTCCTTTCCACCAATGCTCGGCGGCCCCAACCAATTTATAAGCCGCAAACCGGACCCTATCCTCGTCCGTGCACCCAAACACATCATAAATTTTCTCCATAGACTCAACCCATAGTTCGGCCTTCTTCACATTGGGCTCACCATCGAACTCTGTCGGTTTCAGTTTCAAGAATTGCTCCAAACCATATCGGGGTGGTGGTGCTTGCTCTACTCTCGGTCCTTGGTCATGAATTGCCTTTATGGCCGCCTCAAACATGCCTTGGAACATAGCACGGTTCTCTTCCCGAAGATCATTCTGATTCTGAGCACCACTAGAACCTTCACCCGTTCTTCTTCTAGCCATTGGAAACAATTACCTGCATAAAACATCAACCGTTACTCACTCCGAACACAACTACCCTCCTAGGTCATACTAGTCCACCTAGACTTATACTTAGAGCTAAACCATAGCTCTGATACCAACTGTCACGACCCGACCCCGCGGGCCCGGAGTACGCGAGCTGGACGTCGACTTAAACAATAAACTCAAAAAAATAATGAAGATAAAAATTTCCTTTTATACCAAAAGATGATCACATAAAGTTTTGAAATCCAACTTGAACAACAAAATATAAACTAGTGTAAGCTCCATAAACTTACACTCAAAATAATAAAATATACAATTCTTAATGACGTCAAGTTTGGTACAACAATTCCCAAAAACAGGTTACACATTTATGTAATGTAAACCCACCAATAACAACTTGCCCCAAAAGCTCAACCCTCGCGACGTCCTCCTCGTGATCAGCGAGTCTAATCCTTTCCTCCTGGGGGGGTTAAGGAAAAACAAAGATAAAAGAAAGGGGGTGAGATAAATCTCAATAAGTTACTAATGCAACTACATGACATGCTAAGATGCAATAATCAATAATAAATCACATAGCACATAGCAATTATCATTTAATAGATAGCAGTGGAATTAAACAATTAACAAAGGATATTAGCCAAGGTTTCCCAACTGATATAACCAAATAAAGGTCGCTGCGCAGCTTCAATAATCAACAATCAACTTCTTCATAGTACCATGAAAGCTTGAAGAGAAAACCCCCGGTACCGGAACCAATAACAAAGTAACGTGCCACAAAGGGCGGGAGCCATGCCACAAAGTCATGCTCCAAAACGTGTAGCTAGAATACTCACGAAAGGAGCTACCTCATCCCATCCAAGGCCAATCTGGATGAGGAAGAAGGACCAATGGGCGATGCTATACTGGACTTGGCTTGTGCCATTATAGCATTATCCATTGCCTGACTCGATACACAAATAACCAGCTGGACTTTCAAATAAAAGCTAAGTAATAAACTCTAGCTTAAATAAACAACCCCTGGTTCCAAAGTAGGGAACCATTCCAAATAAATTACCACAAAGGTAAACCAATCCAAACCACACATCAAAGATGTCCAACATTCCCAAAACGGTACTTAAATAAATTTCATAACACATTTATTCACAAAGGAACCAATTCCAATTAATAACGTGTTCCACGATGTTAACTTAAATTAATTTGAGTAAATAAACTTAAACTAGGAAGCCACGTAGATTAAACAAGCAAAAGGCACAATTTCAGGCCAGGCGGGCGCTTGGGCGCGCGCATAGGGGCAGGCGGGCGCTTATTCCAACAGAAGGTTTGGCCGCAAGAAAAGGCAAGGCGGGCGGGCGCCTGGTCCAACCCGGGCGGGCGCTCGGTCTGGTTCTTGGCCGGAAAACAGAGCTGGGTTCTTCCTTTTTCTTACCATTCTCACACCATTTCCACAACACCCAAAATCATTACTTACCACATGATTCCCAAAGTACCCAAACAACATTTAACCTAAAAGGGGACTTAAATAATACCATTTATCAACCACAACCAAGATTAAATCCCAACATTCATCAAAATCACCAATTTTAACCAAAACCCAAAATAAATTCCAAATAAATTGCAAACTCAATCAAACATCAAATGTAACAACTTAAGCATTATATAAACATGATATGAACATTTTAGCATAAAAATGGGGGAAAAGCAACTTACTTGGAATTTCTCAAAGATGACGGAATTCAAATATTTTTAGCTCCCTATGATCCTATCGACGATCTAAACATGTTTCATAAAATGAGCACCAAGAAATAGAGGGAGGAAGATGATCAAAATGGAGGAAGAATTAGAGAAAGATTTCTTACCTTTTTCACAACTATGGAGAGAGAGAGATTGAGTGTGCTGGGAATGAGGGAGAGGGTGAGGGAGAAGAGGGGAGTAGGGAGGGAGTAGGAGAAAGATTATTTAAAAACTTACACTTAGGCCCCCTCACTCTACTAACAAATAACCCAAACCAAAATCTCTACTACCCACTTAACACAATATCAACCAAATAATGCTAGACACAAATTAATATTATGAGCTATAAAATGCGCACATAAATATTTAAATCAAATAAATAAATAAATAATGAATTACTTATCAATAAAATAGAGACGGGTTTTCGGGTCGTGACAGATAAATCTCAGTAAGTTACTAATGCAGCTACTTGGCATGTTATCATACATATAAACTGAAACTGAATCATATAACAAATAAAGTAGAGGCGCCCTATCGCCAACCGTCCCATACCGGTTGGAAATAACAACCAGCTCATCATGCATCACATAAAGCTGAAATAAACACGTTACAAAGGATACCGAGCCAAGGTTCAACCAAAAGGATATAACAAATGAACCATATCAACCGGGCCGCATCGAAGAGCAGCATCACAAGCATCATCGAAGAGCTGAAGCAGGGGTTCCGGAACCAAACAACAACAAGAACAACGGGGGGAAAATGACACAAAGTCATAACCCAAAACGTGTAGCTAGAATACTCACACAAGGGAGCTAGCTCAACCCAACCAAGGCCATCTGGAAGGGGTAAAAGAAAAGGTACCAGTGGGAACATTATAATGAACTTGACTCGGGTGCCATTATAATCTCCTACCACTGCGTGACTTAACCAAGTATGACCAGCTGGACTTTAAACGAAATCACAATCAGTATATGATTCCAAAATAGGGAACCATACCAAGTACATCATAAAGATGATAAACTGCTCATAAAGAGCCCAACAAACAAGTGCATTAGAAACATTTCTCAAACAAATGATTTCAAAGTAGGAAATCCCACAAAAGCATCATAAAGATGTAATAACACCAAAAGGAACCCAAACGGTTACACATTTCAAACTTGATCACAAACGGACCATTCCTACTACTTTGGTGTTCCACAATAATCATCTATATACCCTAGGATATCACCTAAGACCTAGACCAGGATTGAACCCTAAATCAATAGAATTGGAACATTTCAGTTCATTTAGAAACATGGGCGGTCACCCACACCAACTTGTGCGGTCGCCCAAAACCACCCTGACCACGACCAAAACCTTCCAGATAAGTGTGCGGCCGCACGCCCTAGTTGGGCAGCCGCCCACACACCTCCGTCAGCCAAACTTATATTCTTTTATACTACCTCTGTTTCACCGTCTCAAAAGTACTATTACAACTTTTATACTAAATCTATTTCACCGTCTCAAAAGTACTATTACCGCTTTTATACTAAATCTATTTCACCGTCTCAAAAGTACTATTACCACTTTCATACTAAATCTATTTCACCGTCTCAAAAGTACTATTACCACTTTCATACTAAATCTATTTCACCGTCTCAAAAGTACTATTACCACTTTTATACTAAATCGTCTCAAAAGTACTATTACCACTTTTATACTAAATCTATTTCACCGTCTCAAAAGTACTATTATCACTTCCCCCAAATATTTATTTAAGCCAATAACTTACTTTAAAATGTGCATAATATCACATAATACCAAAATGTATAATTAACCTCCATACTACCCATTAAGCAATAATTTCTAGAAAAAGTATCATATATAATATGTATGAAAAATTTTAATATAAAAGGGGGAATAGTAACTTACTTGCTACAAAAATAGTACCGAAAACAGTACTGCTGACATAATTTTCTGATAGGCTAGATTTGATCTACTCGACGCCACGAACATTTTGGTGAAGTCGGATCTTAGAACGGAGTAATAATTATTGAGAAATTGAAGAGCGTATGGGTCAAAACCCATACTCTTCGACAGAACAGAGAGAGGGAGCTGAGGAAAGAAGAAAAGAGGAAAGTGTTTGTGTGTATGTGTGTTGTCTGCGCAGAGAAGAGAAAAAGAAGAAAACTAATCATTTAAGATTTTGGCCATTTCCACTTAGGCCCCTCCAAGTTGATCAATCACATTTAAACCCCAAGGTTTCAACTTTAACACTTAACTGCCTTATCATTATTTATAAATACTAACTCAACTATTTCAATTTCCACTCATACTAATTAATCATTTTGCAACCCAAATACTTTTATTTAATATTTTAATATATCAAATAAGTCTTTTAAAATAATCAAACTAACACAAATTAAATTATAAAATAATATTCAATGTAAAATATATATAAAATTGGGATGGGTCCTCACACTTAAGTGCTCAATTTATGACTAAAAATAGTGCCGGGGTTTGGGGTCGTTACACACAGAATGAGGTTTGATGAAAGTATGCGGCTCCATGCTGGCGATTCAAGAATAGCACGAGTGCGGCTTGAAGAACTAAACCGCTGCGGTCAAACCGAATGAAAAACTCAGCCTAGATAAATAAAAATTGAAGTATACTCAAAGTTCCTAAGAAGATCCAAGATTAGTTCTTTCCAACATAGGTAAGTTTTCTTAAACTTTTTAGTGATATTCTTGTCATGTTCTTGATTTAGATCCATAGTATTCATGTTCTTAACATGTTTATTCATATGTTCTTCATGATATTCATATATTCATAATATATTCTTCGCATGTTCTTCATGTTCTTAGATTAAAACCTTATTTATGCTAGATTTAGGATTTCGATCTTCATGATTAATATGTTATTTCATAGCCGATGATTATCTAGGGTTCATCAATCCGGACATGATTGATAGAAAAAAATTCCACTTGTAATAAAATACCCAGCAAGCGCACTAGTTACAGTAGTAGTAACGCGCGAAAGCGAGGGTCGATCCCACAGAGACTTGTGATAGATAGTAATTTAAATAGTTGTAAAACAAAAAAAAATTGATTTTTTATTTATTAAAATAATTAACTAAAAAGAAAAATAAACAAATTACACAAAACAAATATAAATAAATGGATAGAGATATGGAGGAAATTTTGTATGGATTGGATTCACATGTATATCATCAATATGCAAAGCTATTAATATTATCAATCAATGTTGGGGATTCATTCACGAAAGAAAAATTGGGCGTTCACACAACCTACAATGTAGTATTCTCCAAATATTACATTTTCTGCAAAGTCCGCATAATATTCGAAGAACCCATTAAAACCCTAGGAATATTGAATCTACAATTTCAGTAAGAAATCACTTTGCAAACCTATATTATATTATTCAAAAGTCGGACTTTGTATATCTCAATCGATCACTCGAAATCCTTATACACAATTTAGTTAAAACGCCAATCTAATCTCCGCATTAAATTGTAGCTAGAAAACCTTTATAAAAACACTTTTGAAGAACCCAACAAAAAGATCAAAAAGAAATTATCTCTAGAATTAATATGAAGGAATGGTAGAATTATGGATGTCTATTACAATTAATCTAGGCTAGTATTTATAGGAAAACAAACTTAAACATAAAAGGAGTTGTAAAATCTTATATATATATATATATATGTTTCGGTAAAAAACAATAAAAACTAAATTTCCCAGCATTGAGTTCTCTTGTGTTCTGGAAAACTTTGCGTAACACCAAGTCACCAACTTGAAATCTCCTTATTCTGACATTCTTGTTGTATGATCGTGCAATGTTTTGTTGATAGACTGTCATCCTGATCCTTGCTAGGTCCCTTAGTTCTTCAATTGTATCCAGGTCATGAGATAGGTTGATGTTGTTCTGCTCAGATGTCAACAACCCATATCTTGCTGTTGGGACGACGACTTCTGCAGGAATGACGGCTTCTGCTCCAAATACCAGGGAGTATGGTGTCTGTCCAGTTGCATTCTTTGGTGTGGTCCTGTCTGCCCATAAAACGAATGGAAGTTCCTCAGCCCAGCGTCCTTTTTTCTGATCTAGCCTCTTCTTTAGGATGTACGGGCGAAGATGTCACCATCTTGACTCCCCAACTTGTCAAAAAAAATTGTTGTCTTCTTGTTGATGAACTGGGAACCATTATCACAGATTATTTCTGAAGGAATGCCAAACCTGCTGAAGATATTCCTTTTGATGAAGAGATGACTTCTTTGTCACGGACTTGGACGTATGCTTCCGCTTCTACCCATTTGGAAAAATAATCAGTCATAGCGAGCATGAATACCTTCCCTCCTGGTTCTTTAGGAAATTTACCCACGATATCCATTCCTCACGTCATAAATGGACAAGGGGAGAGAATAGGATGACGAATTTTTGCTGGTTGATGCAAGATGTCGCCATGCTTCTGACATGAATCACACTTCCTGGCATATTCAGCAGCATCTTGATGCATTGTAGGCCAAAAGTAACCCATCCTTAAAGCCTTGGTGTACAAGTTTCTGCCCCCAGAATGATTGCCACAAATTCCTTCATGTAGCTCTCTAAGAACTTCTTTAGCTTTATCTGATTCTAGACATCTTAAATATGGACTTGCAAAAGATTTCTTAAATAATACATTGTTAATTAATAAATATCTTGAATTTCTTACTCTGAATGCTCTGGAACTCTTCTCATCAGTTGGTATGGTGCCATCTTGAAGATACTTTATGATTGGAGTGGTCCAAGAAGTTTATGTTCGACTGTCTTGATCTTCCTGGATGTCATCATCTATGCTGAAGAGCTCTAACTTTTCCAAGGCAGGGATGTTGACATGAATGATTGGAATATTGGTTTGAGAGGTGCTTTTGAAGGCTGATCCCAGGTTAGCAAGGGCATATGCTTGAGTATTTTCCTCTCTAGGTACCTGTTCTAGGGAAAAGTTTTTGAACGATTTTCACGATTCCCAAGTATGACGTTATCTTGGCGTTTTTAGCTGCATAGGAACCATTGAAATGATTAACCAATAATAATGAATCACAGTATACCGGAATCACCTTGACATTGAGATCTAGAGCAACAGTCAGTCCTGCATTCAAAGCTTCGTATTTTGCTTCATTGTTGGTAGCTTTAAAATCACAGTTTATGGCCTGGGGTATGATGTCCCCTTGTGGTGATTTCAGGACAATGCCCAAACTAGTTCCTCTCATGTTGGATGCACCATATGTGAATAAGGTCCACTTGAGGATGTCGTCGTCTTGAAGCTGTTGGACTTCAAGTTCTACTTCAGGTTGCATGCTTGGACTGAAGTCTGGCACAAAGTCTGCAAGTGCCTGTGATTTTATTGCAGTTCGTGGCTTGTATCTGATATCATATGCGCTTAGCTGTACGGACCACTTTGCCATTCTTCCATACATCTCTGGCCTTCTCATAACATTCTTAATTGGATAATTAGTACGAATTTAGATAATATGATTTTCAAAATAATGCCTTAATTTAATTGATGCAGTAATTAAAGCTAGAATTAACTTTTCTAGATGGGAGTACCTGGTTTCCGCATCTAAAAGAGTTTTACTTACATAGTAAATAGGATGTTAGTTACCATCTTGTTCACGTACAAGGACTGCACTAACAGCTACTTCTGAAACGTCCAGGTATGCGTATAATGGCTCGCCTTCTTGAGGTCTAGTCAACAACGGAGATGTCGACATGTACTGCTTTATATCTTGAAATGCCTTCTCATGTATTTATGTACATTCGAATCTGCTATTCTTCTTCAAGATGTCATAAAATGGCTTGCATCTCTCTGAAGATTTTGAAATGAACCTGTTGAGGGCTGCTACCTTTCCTGTCAATCTTTGAACATCTTTAACAGTCCAAGGTGACGTCAGGTTGATGATTGATTTTATCTTCTCTGGGCTTGCTTCAATTCCTCTTTTCCTCACCATATAACCTAAAAAATTTCCAGACCTCATGCCGAAGTTACACTTTGTTGGATTCAGCTTCATGTTGAATGCGTCCAGTATGTCAAGTGCTTGAGTAAGATCTCGGATATGGTTCTCTGCTTTCTTTGATTTGACTACCATATCATCGATGTAAACCTCCATTGTTTTACCTATTTGTTCCTTGAACATCATGTTGACAAGCTTCTGGTACGTTGCACCTGCATTTCTTAGTCCAAATGGCATAGCAATATAACAATATATACCTGTGGGTGTAATGAAGGCGGTGTCTTCTTGGTCAGATGGTTCCATCTGGATCTGCTGAAATCCTGCAGATGTGTCCATGAATGTTAAAATATCGTGCCCAGATGTATTGTCCACCAAGGTGTCAATGTGCGGGAGAGGAAAAGGATCTTTAGGGAATGCTTTTTTCAGGTCCATGAAGTCGATGGAAACTCTCCATTTGTCGTTTCTTTTCTCCACCACAATAACATTAGCCAGCCATTTTGGGTATTCCGCTTCTCTGATCATCTTTGCTTTTAGCAGCCTGTCAACTTCTTTCTGGATAATCTGATTTCTTTCTTGAGCAAACTTTCTCCTTTCTGTCGCACTGGTTTGAAGGAAGGATCTATGTTAATCTTGTGGGTTATGACGTCTTTACTTATCCCTGTAATGTCCTAATGTTTCCACGCGAAGCTCTTGACCATTTCTTTCAAGAGATTGATTAATTCTTCTTCAAACTCTGCTGGTATATCTTGGCCAATTAGCACTTTCAAATCTGGATTAGAGGAATCCAAGAGTATTTCTTTCATATCATGCCCCCTTGATTCTAAGACCTAACGTGCCTTCTTCTTTAATTTCTATGCTTGCCGAGAGGATGACGTCGCCTTCATAGATGTCATATAGCAATCCTTTGCCGTCTGTTGGTCGCTAAAAATCTTGACTACTCCCCAAGGTTTCGATATCTTCACACACTGATGGTACGTGGACGGTACTGCCTTCATAGAGTGAATCCAAGGTCTGCCTAAGATCACATTGTAGCTGGTTGCACAATCTATCACACAAAATCATTCCATGGAGTTGACGCCTTCCACGTATACTGGGAGTCTAATCTCTCCTGCCGTGTCCTTTGTCTCGCCACTGAAACCTACTAATACCGAAGTGTTCTTGACCACCTCTGTCATTGGAATATTCATTTCTTTTAAGGCTGTAAGGGTGATGAGATTCACAGAGCTGCCCCCATCTACTAAGATCCTCCTAACTTTGCAGTTTGCTATTTGAAGGGCAATGACCAGTGCATCATGATATGGATCCAGCACGTTGTCCTTGTCGTCTTCTTCGAATGCGATCACATGTTGAGAGGTCAACTGGGAATTCTTGTCTTTTCTTCTGGGCTTTTCATCCTTGGACTCGTGTGCATGCCTTTTAGCTACAGAATAAGAAGTACCACAAATATTAGAACCACTACTAAAAAATTGGATTACCTTGGTTACAGGTGGAGGAGAAGGTGGTTTCTTTGGAACATGCTCTTTGTTGTCTGCCTTATTCTTCCGGTGGCTAAGGATTTCCTTGAGGTATCCTTTTGATAGTAAGTAGCTCAGTTCCTTCCTCAAGGCGATGCAATCTTCTGTAAGGTATCCAAAATCTTCATGGTAAGCACACCACTTAGATTTGTCTTTCCAGGTAGCTGGTTTGTCATTTTTCCTTGGCCATCTTGCTTTGTCTCCAAGATTGCTCATTCCACATAAGATACCTGAAACATCAACAGAAAAGCAATAATCAGTAATTTTAGGACAGTCGGTATCATCCTGATCTTTATCTTCCACAGAATGAATCTTGTTAGAATTATTTCTATGGTATGGCCTGGATCTATTGTTCTGCCTCTGGTGAGACATCTCTGTCCTTCTATACAGGTTCTCATATGTCGACGCCTTGCCAGAATCCTTTGACTGCTATGCTTTGTTCTCTTCTAACCGAATGAATCTTGTAGCTCTGTTGCATACGTCTTCCATTCTCTTGCATGGATTCATCACTAGATCTTCATAAAATGGTGAATCTTTCTTCAAACCCATCCTGAAAGCTTCTGTTGCTGTAGCCATGTCAAGATTAGGAATCTCTAGGACTTCTTTATTGAATCTGTTGACATAGTCCTTCAAAGCCTCGGTTGGTTGTTGGATGATCCGATAGAGGTCACTGGTCAGCTTCTCGAATTGACGGCTACAAGAGAACTGGTTGTTGAACATGTTGATAAGCTAGGTATACGAACCAATCGATCCTGGTGGTTGACGAATCAACCATTTCAATGCTGGTCCAATCAAGGTCGAACCAAAGCCTTTACACAAACAGGCTTCTCTGTACTGAAGGGGAATATGAACAATCTCCATCTTCTCTTGATAATGAACAACATGCTCCTCAGGGTCTGTGCTTCCATCATAGACCTTCATGGATGGAATGTTGAATCCTTTAGGGATGTCAACAGTTGCGATGGCTGGTGCGAAGCGAGATTGATTGTAAAACATTGGAGAGACCTGCTGGATAGGAGGGGTAACTCCTGGCATGTTCATGACCATACTTCTTAATTCCTGAAGCTGACTTGCTATGTAGTTACCTGCAAAAGGGTTAGAAGTACGAGCAGTATTATCAAATGCAAAAAAAATTGAATTAATGTTACCAAAGGGGTTGACATCTGCTGAAGATGTCACAATGGTGCTGTTGGTATAGGATGGCCCTATAGATGTTCCTGAAATGTTGAGAGAGAAAGGTGGAACTGAGGCATTGCCAAGTGGAGAGGACTGGAAGAAGCCAGGATCCTGGGATGACGACATCATCGGGGAAGTCGTCACCAGAGGGGATGAGGGGGTTCCACCATCAGCTACACTGGCCATCGGGATCCATTCGTTGGATACAGAATGATTGGCCCCAGTGCCAAAGTCAAGAACCCTAGGGCGGATTGGTGACATAGAATCTACCCTTTCACTCAAGGCCTTCTGCTCTTTTTGCATATTCACTAGGGTGTCTGTAAGGATCCCGCCCCACGCGGAAACGCGATGGGTATGGGGCAAAACGCCAAACACGGGAACCGGACCAATTTAACGGAGTCGCCATATTTTGTTAATTTTAAACCCAACAAAATGACAAAGATTTGAGTTCAAAGTTTCGGAGGTCAGGTTACAACTTACGAAGAGGTTTTACGTCCTCCCGAGTTGCCTCGGACAAAGCCGAGTCTCCCTTGTTAGTTAACAAAAGTGCATGTGTGTGTGTGTGTGTGTTTTAACAGAAAATCTTTGTTTTAACTTTTTATTTATCTTTTCAACTGAAAAAGGGTTTGTTTGACAAGAAAACAGAAGACAGAAGGGCAAAATGGTCAGTCTCCCCATACGGCCAAAGTAGCCGTACGGATGGGGAGACCACTCCTGGGATTTTACAGTTTATTCAAGCAACAGTCCAGTTCCAGGCAGAAACAGAGCATTCTGCTTGAACTGGACTAAACTGTTCTGATTCCAGTTTGTTATTCCAACACAAAACAACATTAACAACTCATTCCTATGCCATTTGATCATCAAAGAACCTCCCAAAACAAGAGTTTGGGCATGATCAAAGGCAATTATGGGAGAAACATGAAAAAGGTGGCCAATATGCCCTTTTGAGCCATAGTGACCATTTGATGAGTAAAGATTGAAACTTTACCATCAAAATGGCTCTTCTAGGCAAGATTAATCCTTTAGGGACAAGAACAAACCATAAAGATTGAATCTTTATTACCCAAACTTGGGAATTTTGGGCTAGATCAAGGTGATGAGGATAAAGATTGAGACTTTATCCTCAACATGATCATCATAGCTTAAAATGAGCAAAATGAACAACAAGAGCATCATCCATGACAAGAATGTAAATGAACAATCAACAAGCCATGATCAAACTAGGTTTGAACCTCTTCCACACAAAGTATGGAGGGCACCTTTGATCATCTCATGGCTTGGACTAGGAAATATAAATAATAATGGATATATATATATATTTCTTGAATGGACAAAACTTGCAAGAATGTAAAGATCAACAATAAATGACAAGATCAAAGATAAATAGAGTTCTTAGATGAAGAGAAGGGAGGGGGAGGAGGTGGCTTTACCTATCTTGTTTTAGGCCAATCTTCTTTCTCTCTTTCACTCTTTGTTCACTCTTACTCACACTATTCTGAGGTGAATTCGACAGAATAACCTTAGTTCTAATGTTTCTCCCCCCTCCTGAAATGATCACCAAGGGGTTCTATTTATAGGAACTGAGGGTGCCCAAATCAGCCGTACGGCTACGCCCCTCTAGTACCCAAAGCATCCGTACGGCTCAGCCTGGCGAGCTTCTGGATTTTTCCAATTTTATACCAGAGTAGTCTTGGAATTTATAGCTTATCCTAGGGAGGTCCTGGCCTATTAGCTTATCCCTGAAATGGTGCTAAGGCTACCTCTAAGATAGGTCGGTTTCAGATTGGGGTACTTACAGAGCCCCTCGGCAACGTCGCTTCGAAGGAGCGGGGTTGTCGATAGAAATAAGCATCCCAATCTGATGGGACGACGACTTTAACCGATTTTGGTTGCATGGCTGGACCTAGTGGTATAGGATTCCTACGTATCCCGTTCGCGAGGAATCAAGCCTAACGTAGTTCGGAGGTATACGGGGTTACTTAGGTCCGCAAGGAGGCATGACTCTAGGGGTCAGAGGCGAGACATGGTCAACTTGGCTCTATGGGAGAGGGTTGACTTGTTGGGGATATGGTCAACTTGACTCTATAGGAGAGGGTTGACTTACAGATTTTTACTGGGCTTACGTCGGGGACGGCCTATGGTGACTATTCTAAGTCCGAGCTTGACCGGGGTCAACTCCATCTTCGGGGAGATTGACGGCAAAACAGGTCTTACGTCCCTCTAAAGACTGCCGGGACAAAGGCTTTTAGCCTATAACGACTATTCCAAGTCAAAGCTTGACCGGGGTTAACTCCATCTTTGGGGAGGTTGACAGGAAAATTGGTCTTACGTCCCTCTAAGGACTGCCAGGACAAAGGCTCTAGCCTATAACGACTATTCTAAGTCTAAGCTTGACCGGGGCCAACTCCATCTTTAGGGAGATTGACGAGAAAACTGGTCTTACGTCCCTCTAGGGACTGCCGGGACAAAGGCTCTAGCCTATAACGACTATTCTTAGTCTAAGCTTGACCGGGGTCAACTCCATCTTTGGGGAGATTGATGGGAAAACTGGTCTTACGTCCCTCTAGGGACTGCCGGGACAAAGGCTCTAGCCTATAACGACTATTCTAAGTCATAGCTTGACCGGGGTCAACTCCGTCTTTGGGGAGATTGACGGGAAAACTGGTCTTACGTCCCTCTAAGGACTGCCATCTTTGTACTCATGCTAGGCAACAACGGATCAAAGGTCAATGGGCTTACGTCTCTAAGGGACCGCCTAATTTTATCTCAAAGGGTCACTCGGGGGACCTAAATCTTTTCTCACATGGGGTCACTCGAGGGACCTAGGCTTTATTTTACAAGGGGTCACTTAGGGGACCTAGACTTGTCTCAAAAGGGTCAAAAAATTCGAGTCAACTCCACCTTTGGGGAGTTTGACAAGGCAAACTGGTCTTACGTCCCACTAAGGACTGCCGGGCAAAGGATTTGACCTAAAATGACCACTCCGAGTACAAAGGTTTTCTTAACATAACCACTATGGGTACCAAGGTTTTCTTAACCTAACATAACCACTTCGGGTCAAAACCGGTCTTACGTCCACTTGGACTGCCGGGAGAACAACGGATCTGACTCTCATTTGGTCAATCCTAAAGGTTTGGTCAACTTGACTCTATGGGAGAGGGTTGACTACAAGACTTGTCACCGGGGGAAGCCTATGGGTGACCTTTTAGACACATTGTGGATGAAAAAGTCCAATCATTTTGAGAGAAGATAAAAAGCATTTTGCTTGAAACATTGTTTTTTGATAAATGAGGCCAAAAGGGCAAGCTTAAAAATGCTTATTCCTAAAGGCAAATCTTTTAACGAAGCATGTTAGTCAAACCTTTTATTTTAACTTAACCATGAGGTTTGTCATGCATAAAGTCCCTTGGAGCTTTGTCCATTTCTTAGTAGTGATCGGGTATAGAGAACCCTTTTGTCGTTGATATTGGGGTAGCCCCATGTACTTCTCGCTGTTGATGTTGGAGGTAGCCCCATGTCCTTATTGGTGTTGGTGGCGGCATAGCCCCATGTCCTCATTGTCATCGATGTCGGGGTAGCCCCATGTCTTTGTGGAAGTAGCCCCATGTCTTTGTGGCGGTAGCCCCATGTCTTTGTGGAGGTATCCCCATGCCCTTGTGGTCGTTGGTTTGGAGGTAGCCCCAATGTCGTCCTTCAACCTTTGATGCTGGCGTAGACCCAATATCATCTTTCGACCTTTGGCGTTGGCATAGACCCAACATGACCTTTGAAGTGAGGTTAGGAACCCATCCCTTTTTCATGACGCACCCTTTCTTTTGCCTAGGCCTCCCTTGCGGGTTTTCAACCTAGCGGGCTACTTTTTTGCGTCTTTTATGGCACACCCTGTCTTTTGCCTAGGCCTCCCTTATGGGTTTTCAACCTAGCGGACTACTCTTTTGGTGCCTCTTTTTTTTTTTTTTTTTTTTATGAGTGATCCAGCCGACTCAATGGGACGGGGACTTAAGATGTCTTTTGGAGAAAACATGCAGGGGCATTTATTTAGGCGGGAGAGAGTCCCTCAATTGTATCATGAAATAGGAGGAAGCCCCTGCTTGACAGAACATAACTGTTTAGCTCTTTCCTAGGATGTAGAGAAGAAGACTTGTCGAGACATTTGAAATTTGTCTTGGTTAAAATTATCAAAATGATTGCTGGAATGGACCATGTTTATTATTAAGTCAAGATTATAACAAGAAAAGCCTTAACATGTATAAATGTTGTGATCAATTAAGATTAAGATTCGATCAATGGCAAGATCAAAAGGTGTTTATGGGGAGATTGGTCATTATCTGGGAAATTGGTCATTGATGGGACCAAGGGAAGAGAACCGGGTCATTTTGGGAGGATCGAGGTTTGATGAATTCATTTCATGCTGTGACCGGACCCAAAGGTTGCCTACGTTCCCCTCAGTTTGAGGAGCTCAGGTCACCGTAGTTCGACCGTGTGGCCTTCTTTTGCTGGGGTTGGTGTCCTTTCGAAGGATATTGTTGCGATATTGTTGCTTTGCTAATGTAGATCGCTTTTCTTTGCGGTGAACTCCTCGGGATGTTCTTTGAGGTGGACTTTTGTAGTGAAGTTGGTGAGCTTTTGAGGTAAACTTCCTCTTTGCCAATATTCATTTGCTTTCCTTTTTTCCATTATCCATTTCTTTCTTTCTTATCATTTTTTAGAGAGAGGGGAAACATTAGCCCCAACTTGCTATCTTGGACATTGGCTCATTTGTAGCCCCTTGGTGGAATTCTGCCACTTCTTACTTTGACTTTTGAAGATCTGGGAAGTCCTTTGCTTGGTTGTGCATGCGCGATCGTGGTTGAATCTTGGTGGTTGAGCAACAACATCCTCGCCTTTTCATTGTCTTGGGATGCCTTTGATGCGCATCAAGGATTTGTATAGGAAAGGTGTATCGGGTTGTGTATCGGGGTAATGTATGAGGGAAGATTTGCCATTGATGGTTTCTTCATGCCAATTGATCACAACATTTATTCATATCAAGATTAATTGTTTGCGTTTGGCACTTTTCATTTGTGTTAGGTCCATTCATCCTTAATGAGTCGTCATTGACTAGTATGCTTAGAAGTCAATTCGTCATTTTGGGGACGTAGCAATCAATTGATAATAACAAGCAAGGCAATTTCAAGAGTAAACATATATTGCAAATAATGTCTCAAGTCTAGAGAGAAGAGAAGGAAAATGACTCTTTTATTTAGATAACTTTGTACATACATGTCCAAGTGCGGAACTCTGTAAAAATAAAAAGACACGGTCCAAAATGGACTCCTTTTTTTCTTTCTAGAACCTACGAGGCTGGAAGACTCACACATTTTTTTTTATTTTTTTTTTAAGGATGGTTCCCATGAAGCACGATGATCCATTTTCTTCCACAGTTGTTGGAGGGGTTGTCGGTGGCATATTCCATGTCTTCCACGGGGAACTCGGGTTCCATGTCATCAGGAAAGATGTCGCGAGGCCTCCACTTGGCTTGGCGTTGCAATTGCCGGGGTCGTCTACTCATGAGGGCGAGTTGGGAGCTTGCCTATTGGCCAAGCCTTTTGGTGATTCCCTTTCCAAAGTGCATAACCTTCGTGTATGGCACTTGACGAGGGCACAGTCTTCCATTTGGTGTAGCCACTCTCAGGCTCCTGAAGCTCGGGCCTCTTCTTGTGGACGGTGTCCCAATTGTTTGGTCTTCCCGCTCATGTGTATGGTTGTCTCGGACGCCAATTCGGATGTGGGATCCTTGGACGATGTTTCTGGGGGACAAAACCGCAAAGGACTTTAGCATTTTAAACCTCAAGGTGAAATTATTAACCATGATTCGAGAAGCATGCTTCATTAGCGGATTAACCTTTTAGGCAAACACGACCTTTTATTTTGAGAAAACTTGACCTCCATTTTTATTTTTCTGAAAGACACACTTCTTGTTTTGGGTGAAAAACTCACACACACATTTTTGTAAACTTTTTGACAAGGCAAAAATGACAATAATAATCTTATTAATGAGAACTGACAATGGACCCAAAATGGTCACCACATGGCATTAACCGGGGAATCAAGACTTTAAATAAACCTAACAGACATCTTAACCGACTTTCCCTAAAGACTTATCACACGTCCTAACAATGGACTTTGACTCTTCCTAAAAGGGGGTGATGGAAGGGGTTTTGAAGCTCATCCTCTGTTAAGGCAACCACAGCACCATCAATTTCCCAAACCAGGGCGTTCAAGCTTTCCTTGCGCGATTAACTTCCGGATGATGCGTTTCAGAGCGATGCAATCGTTGGTGTCGTGCCCATGGTAGTTGTGAAAGGCACACCATTCAGTTGTGTCGAGACGTCCCTTGGGGTTTGTGGGTTGGTAGTTGACAAGAGGTTTTGCAAGGCCTTGCCTAACCAATTTCTCAAATACCTTGCTTATGGGTATTCCGAAATCCTCGTACCTTGTGAAATGGAGCTTGGCTCGGCCTTTGGCTTTTCGTTCATTGTTGACCGGAGCGTGGTGGGGATGAGAATCACCGTTACTCGATGCAAAGGGGTGCCCATCGAGTGTCCTTTCAAACTTATCTTCCATTTGCTTTCTCTTTTCCAACAACGTGCCCAACTGAGGTGCAACATGAGGATTCTGTGGAGGTTCATGGGTGTAGGCATACCCATAACCATAACCTTGGTGGCTTGCAGGAATATACATTGGAGGCATGCAAGGAGCTTGTGGTCCAAAAGGTCTCGGACCATAGAAATGATACGGGTCTCCGTGGGATCTCATCGGGAAACCTGGTGGAGGCAAGTTGGTGATGCCGGTTTGGGTACCCATGTACAGTCTAAACAGTGACTGAGCTCTGGTGACTTGGTTGATGGCATCAAGTCGAGAAGGGATACGATCGGAAAAGTGTTGTGAGTATGATGCTCGGGATGTAACCGGTGTGGATGGTGGTTTGCGGGCCTTTTGAGTGGATCGTGCTTGGGTTTTATAGGAGGCATCCCATGGGAGATGGTGGATTTGGGGCGAGGTGGAGTGAGGAGGATTTGGGCGAGAGGCTCGTTGTGGACGACGGCGTGTTGGGGCAAAGAAATGGAGGTCTCGATATTTTGATGAGATGGAGGGGGAAATCTTTGGTTACAATCCGGGGGTCGGGTAGCTTCCACCCTTTCATTATGGTTGGCCACCTTGGTGAATGGCCCATCAATTTGAAACAGAGATGTAACACCTCTTTGCCTCGTCGACTCATCAGACGGAGTTTGCGTTTCTCTGTGGCTATCTGTGATGACTTCTTTCTCAGCCCGGGGGTTTCTGAAGCTTGGAACAAATCTTCGTTCGTTAGGCCATCCGAATTATCCGCGGCGTCATTTCTCAAGCTACTGTCCACTGAAGTGATCTTTCTGAGGTACCGGATCGGAGAGGTTGTAATGACCGGGGAACTTTCTGACTCCACACGCACCAGTCGGCGACATGATGCTCTCTTCCAATTCATCTAAGCCACGGAAAAAAAAGGTAGTTTAGGCTCGGGTAAACATTGGGTGAACACTTGGGTTAAAGACACACGTGTCTCTATTTGGGATATTTGAGCGGGCCGAAGTTGCCTACGTTCCCCTTACCACGAGGGAGGGGGTCCCACGTGATGAGAGGCTCAGGTCACCGTAGTTCGAACGGGTTTAGAATCTTAAGAGGGAAGGACGAACACGACTAATGTCTTAACGAGAATCCATCCAAGGACTTGACTGGCTTCCTAGGGGACTATTCTTAGAATTTAACGGGGATCTTTACGGGGACCTAGGAGACTTTGCCTAGGGTCTCAACGGGGATCTTAACGAGGGTCTTGAAGGATAACATGGATCCTTTTAAAGACTTAAAGGGACTTGACGGAGGTCTTGAAGGATAACATGGATCCTTCCAAAGACTAAACGGGACTAATCAGAAGTCTTGGAGGATAACATAGATCCATCCAAAGGCTAAACGGGACTATTCAAAAGTCTTGGAGGATAACATGGATCCGTCCAAAGATTAAACGGGACTAATCAAAAGTCTTGGAGGATAACATGGATCCGTCCAAAGACTAAACGGGACTAATCAAAAGTCTTGGAGGATAACATGGATCCGTCCAAAGACTAAACGGGACTAATCAAAAGTCTTGGAGGATAACATGGATCCGTCCTAAGATTAAACGGGACTAATCAAAAGTCTTGGAGGATAACATGGATCCGTCCAAAGACTAAACGGGACTAATCAAAAGTCTTGGAGGATAACATGGATCCGTCCAAAGACTAAACGGGACTAATCAAAAGTCTTGGAGGATAACATGGATCCATCCAAAGGCTTAACGGGACTTGACGGAGGTCTTGAAGGATAACATGGATCCTTCCAAAGACTTAACGGGGGTGACACTGGTTAGCGAAACAATGCAATGTATCAAAGACAGGAAGCAAAAAAGGGGCAAGCTCATGCAACGCGCGATTAATAAATCATTCAAGTTTACTTAAAACACATTTTTATTCCTAAATGGTTGGAAAAGATTTCTCTTCTTTTTCGCAACTAATCTAAACCCTGGATCAGTGGAGGCCATCACTACGCCTATAGACCCCTCATTTTCCACCTGTCTTGAACGCTCCCATAGACGGACTATCCCGAGCGAGGGTCCTATATGGCAAGCGGCTTCCACCGACCAAAAGAAACGAACCTAGGGTCTAGTGTGTCGCAAGGTTCCCAATGCACGGGTCATCCTAATCATGATTAGCCCCAGTCGGAATCGAGACTTTTTCCGAAGGCTACACCAAAGGATGCACCGATATTCCGACATGACCTCATTTTGAATGAGGCGTCTCAGTCCTTGACCATGGCCTTAAGGATGATTAAAATAACTCGTACATTAGGGCTTAACGACACGGTGTCACCCTATCCTTAGCACACGACCTTCGCTAATTGCGGTCATCATTCATGCACGAGTTAAAGGCTGGTTAGGCCACGCTTGCATTTCATCAAGGAGTCACAACTCGGGCGTTAACTTGGCCACAATTAACTTTGGACACGCATTATGGACGTGGCAACGTGAGCTAGACCAAAAACCAACCAAGGTCACGGTATTTGTGTGTCACGAACAAGTGTGGTTGACTCGGCTCGGAAGGGGAGGTGGAATGGACCCGTGCGCGCATCGAAGGGAACAAGAGCGCCCAACGAGCTGCATCGTGGCATCCATCCCGGGTTAAAAGGGCATTTGGAACGTGCAAGGTCAAGTTCGCGTAGTGTGAAGCCATTCTATGTTCCCTTTTGAGTCAAAATAGAGATTTTCAATCCGTTTTTCAATATGATGAGCATGGCATAAGCAAGATATGAAAAAGTATGAACAAGCATGGATTAAACAATTTATACACACAACAAATCAAGGAATATGAACAAAGAAAGACCAAAACTTGTACATGTACCAAGTTGTGCACAACAAAGAATTTTGAATCAAACATTTTGTAAAAGAACAATTTTTACATTGAAACCATTTGTACCAAGTAAGTTGTGCACAACAAGAAGACTCAAGAAATCTTTACAAAAGGGTTATGCACAATGAGGCTTTGAAAACCCAATTTTGTGTCCAAAAAAAATTGCACATAACCAAACTTTGAAAATCCATTTTTTGGCTAAAAGAATGAAGGTAAATCTGCACAAGCAAGGCTGTAAATCGGAACCTGGACCAGAAGAGGCAAGGGTACCATCAGAATGTTTCTGCCCTGAACAAAACTGTTAACTTGAAACATTCTGTGGGCCCGGACAAACTAGCCGTATGGCTAGATCAAGAGATTCATCATTTTTTGCAAATTCCCAGCTTTTGATCATCAAGCCCCGGTTTATTGCATTTCCAGAACAGTCTTATTCACAGAAGTTAAAACAGAAACATAAAATACATACAAAACATGCACAAAGTCAACTAACGGGGACGGGAGTTTAACCCACACAAGAATGCCCCCAAATCTTCTAGAAAGAAGTACGAAAGCACTCTAATCCCCAGCAGAGTCAACACTGTAAGGATCCCACCCCGCGCGGAAACGCGATGGGTATGGGGCGAAACGCCAAACACGGGAACCGGACCAATTTAACGGAGTCGCCACATTTTGTTAATTTTAAACCCAACAAAATGACAAAGGTTTGAGTTCAAAGGTTCGGAGGTCAGGTTACAACTTGGGAAGAGTTTTTACGTCCTCCCAAGTTGCCTTGGACAAAGCCCAGTCTCCCTTGTTAGTTAACAAAAGTGCATGTGTGTGTGTGTGTGTTTTAACGGAAAATCTTTGTTTTAACTTTTTAGTTATCTTTTCAACTGAAAAAGGGTTTGTTTGACAAGAAAACAGAAGACAGAAGGGCAAAATGGTCAGTCTCCCCATACGGCCAAAGTAGCCGTACAGATGGGGAGACCACTCCTGGGATTTTACAGTTTATTCAAGCAACAGTCCAGTTCCAGGCAGAAACAGAGCATTCTGCTTGAACTGGACTAAACTGTTCTGATTCCAGTTTGTTATTCCAACACAAAACAACATTAACAACTCATTCCTATGCCATTTGATCATCAAAGAACCTCCCAAAACAAGAGTTTGGGCATGATCAAAGGCAATCATGGGAGAAACATGAAAAAGGTGGCCAATATGCCCTTTTGAGCCATAGTGACCATTTGATGAGTAAAGATTGAAACTTTACCATCAAAATGGCTCTTCTAGGCAAGATTAATCCTTTAGGGACAAGAACAAACCATAAAGATTGAATCTTTATTACCCAAACTTGGGAATTTTGGGCTAGATCAAGGTGATGAGGATAAAGATTGAGACTTTATCCTCATCATGATCATCATAGCTTAAAATGAGCAAAATGAACAACAAGAGCATCATCCATGACAAGAATGTAAATGAACAATCAACAAGCCATAATTAAACTAGGTTTGAACCTCTTCCACACAAAGTATGGAGGGCACCTTTGATCATCTCATGGCTTGGACTAGGAAATATAAATAATAATGGATATATATATATATATTGATTGAATGGACAAGACTTGCAAGAATGTAAAGATCAACAATAAATGACAAGATTAAAGATAAATAGAGTTCTTAGATGAAGAGAAGGGAGGGGGAGGAGGTGGCTTTACCTATCTTGCTTTAGGCCAATCTTCCTTTCTCTCTTTCACTCTTTGTTCACTCTTACTCACACTATTCTGAGGTGAATTCGACAGAATAACCTTAGTTCTAATGTTTCTCCCCCCTCCTGAAATGATCACCAAGGGGTTCTATTTATAGGGACTGAGGGTGCCCAAACCAGCCGTACGGCTAGGCCCCTCTAGTACCCAAAGCATCCGTACGGCTCAGCCTGGCGAGCTTCTGGATTTTTCCAATTTTATACCAGAGTAGTCCTGGAATTTATAGCTTATCCTAGGGAGGTCCTGGCCTATTAGCTTATCCCTGAAATGGTGCTAAGGCTACCTCTAAGATAGGTCGGTTTCAGATTGGGGTACTTACAGTGTCGCATATCAAAGAAGTGCTACTTTGCTGCTGTCTAACTAACTCCTCTTCTGGATTAGAATACTCTTGAGTTCAGGATCAGAGGATAGAGCCGACTGCTTCTTGACAACTCCACCAGGTGACGGCGGCGGTAGAGACCCAGACAGGCTGCATGTCGTCTTGTTGGGACTATTGCCCCCAATTGATAAGTTCAAGCCAATGGTTGCGCTAGGAGTCTTGCTGATGCCGGAAGTCATGGGTTGAGTAGACATAATGATTCAAAAGAAATTCAAACAATTAAAAAAACAAAGGCCCCTTGGTGGGCGCCAGACTGTTTTGGTAAAAAACAATAAGAACTAAATTGTGCGAGAAGTATTTAGTCTATGGATAAAAATGGAAGGTACTTTGGAATATAATTATTTGAATGGGAATGAAGATGACACAATGATGTATACGAGGAAAGCCCTTGAAAGAATGCTCTCACCGGCACAAAACATCGGGAGGTGTTTGTGAGCACCTACTACCCCTAAACGGTAGTATTGATCGTTTCTTGAAAGAATGCTCTCGCCGGCACAAAACATCGGGAGGTGTTTGTGAGCACCTACCACCCCTAAACGGTAGTATTGATCGTTTCTTGAAGTTACAGAGAAAGCTTATGGAGGATTACAGTAATGAGCGTGTGAGAGTCGTGTGTTTGTGCCGCCTTTAGCTAGGTTTAAATAGATAAAAAGAATAAGATAAAGCTAATCCCTAATCTAACTAACTAGGCTAAAAACTCGGTCTCTATCCTTTATTTGACCGCGTCTTGATGCCGTTGATAAGAGTCTTCGTTGGTTAATGTCACATGTTTAATCTGCACATAAATATTATTACCAACATAATAAATAGATAAATAAATTAAATACTTACAGCGCTGTGACTGTCAAGACGTCGCTATCTTTGAAGATGTCATCATGTAGATTTTACCCATAACAATATATATATATATATATATATATATATATATATATATATATATATTAAAGTTGGTGAAAAGGGCTATGGTTTTGACACATAGACAAACATAGGTTAAAGCTTCATTTGTGTGAAGCCATATCATCACCATCCTAAATGTGTGTGACTTTTGATATTCTCATTATTAGCTAATACTATTAGTTTATAATATTAGTTATGATATAAGTTAACTATTACTATTAATAGTATTTATTAACTATAATAGTTACGATACAAGTTAACTATTACTATTAATAGTATTAGTTAACTATAATAGTTACTATATTAGTTAACTATTACTATTAATAGTATTAGTTAACTATAATAGTTACTATAAGTATAAGTTATAATAATTACAATATTAGTTAACTATTACTATTAATTGTATTAGTTAACTATAATAGTTACTTTATTAGTAAGTTTTTACTATTAATAGTATTAGTTAACTATAATAGGCTATATACATTAACTATTACTATTATTAGTATTGGTTAATTATAATAGTTATTATATAAGTTAAATTATTAATTTTTAATAGTAACTAATTATAATAGATATTATATCTACTAACTATTACTATTAATAATATTAGTTTATTATAATAATTATAATAATTATTATTATTATATAGATTAATCATTGTGTGAATGCATGTGTTTGAATTTGGGATATTCATAGTAACATTAAAATTATGAGAGTCGCCACGCCGTTTTAATTAAAGCCAAAACATTGAGAAAAAGCATGTTTAATGGGTTCGGGGGTCAAATTACAACAAGAGAAGAATATTGAACGTTATCACTCCTATTGCCCGAACTGATCGGTCTTTCTATCATGATGAATGTGTTAGTAGTGTGTTAGTGATTTAGACCGGATCCGAAGATTGCCTACGTTCCTCTCAAGGTGAGAAGCTCAGGTCAGCGTAGTTCGCAGAGAATTAGAATAGGCAGAAGAATCGGGATCATGCATGATGAGGGGGGAATTACCTAAAGATTAGGGTTTAGAAGTAGTTTCTAGATCATCCTCGGGTTGATGAACCCTCGATCATCATCGGCTATGAAATAACATGTAATTATGAAGATCGCAACCCTAAATATAGCATAAATAAGGTTTTAATCTATGAATACGAAGAACATGCGAAGAACATATTATGAACGTATGAATGAACATGCAAAGCTCATGAAGAAACTATGAATAAACATGTACGAACATGAATATAAAAGATCTACATTAAAAATAATGCAAGAACATGAAGAAAAAGTTAGAAAACTTACCTATGTTGGCAAGAAATAAACCTTGGATCTTCTTGAGTGTTTGAATGCTAATTAGAGAGAAAAATAGTGTTTAAGAACTCCAAAATTCGGACTTAGAGCTCTCAAAATCGGACCCTAAACCAATAGAATGGAATGGTTTATATAGTAGGCTCATGGGAAGATCTGACGGTCCAGATCATCCGGCGCAAAGGTGACCGCCTGGCCATGACTGAAGCCGGCGACAAGAGTGGCCGCGTGGCCAAGATCAACGCGCAACAAGGTTGGCCGCATGGCCAATTCTGCAGGCTGACTTGATTCTTAAGCTAGGGTTTCTGCATGGTTTTAAGGAAACCATTTGTTACCTATTTTGATAGATTTTTCCATAAATGAGATATTTCGGGAATCCGGGACAAGCCTTTGCAAGGTTTCTAATTCCTATAAAGTCCTTGCATTTTTGGGAAAGTCCTAATAAACTCATTTTCAGGTCGGGTACTAACAGTAGCCCCTCGGCGACGCTTCTTGCAAGGCAATGTGGGGTCGACGATAAGAGAAGGATTCGTCTGAAACATGAGTTTCAAAACAGATGAAAGGTAAGGGAAGGACTGAACCTTGACAGGCGACCTACGTATCCGCGGAGGAATCAAGCCAAACGTAGTTCAAATCTGATGGGAAATTGGGAATGACTGTCCTCTGATGGGGAGCAACGTCTTCTGCTGAGGAAATGCACCTGCTGGGGATGATAGATGACCGCGTCGGTCGGGTGGCTGAACCTTTTCAGGTTTCCTACGTATCCTCAGAGGAATCAAGCCGGTCGTAGTTCAGAGGGATTAGGGAAAAACGAGCCATCGGACTTCTGCTAGGGATAATAAACCTACGGGCACTATCCTGTATGAAGAACGAACATTCGTTAGGAAATGAAGTCATTTGAAGCAAGAGAGATAATGGGACAATAAAGACTACGTTGTCTAAAAAATCCCGAGGTGGAATAATAAACGCTGAGGTAAGCGCAAACAGAAACGCCCGGGTTTCTGCCGATCGCGCTAAAATAATGGATGCTGGATCTTTCGCAAATAGAAATGCCGAGGCTTCTGCCAGTCACGATCGATCTAGGATGCGCATGTCATAGAGGCGCCAAAGTCTCTACAACCATATGAATTCTAAGCAAAAATTCGGAAATGCTAAAATAATAGATGCTGGATCTCTCGCAAACAGAAACGCCGAGGCTTCTGCCAATCACGATCGATCTAGGATGCGTATGTCATAGAGGCGCCGAAGTCTCTACAACCATATGAATCCTAAGCAAATATTAGGAAATGCTAAAATAATAGATGTTGGATCTCTCGCAAACAGAAACGCCGAGGCTTCTGCCAATCTCGATCGATCTAGGATTCGTATGTCATAGAGGCGCCGAAGTCTCTACAACCATACGAATCTTAAGCAAATATTAGGAAGTGCTAAAATAATAGATGCTGGATCTCTCGCAAACAGAAACGCCGAAGCTTCTGCCAATCGCGATCGATCTAGGATGCGTATGTCATAGAGGCACCGAAGTCTCTACAACCATACGAATCCTAAGCAAATAATAGAAAATGCTAAAATAATAGATGCTGGATCTCTCGCAAACAGAAACGCCGAGGCTTCTGCCAACCACGATCGATCTAGGATACGTATGTCATAGAGGCGCCGAAGTCTCTACAACCATACGAATCCTAATAATAGATGCTAGATCTTTCGCAAACAGAAACGCCGAGGCTTCTGCCAATCGCGATCGATCTAGGATGTGTATGTCATAGAGGCGCCAAAGTCTCTACAACCATACGAATTCTAAGCAAAAATTCGGAAATGCTAAAATAATAGATGCTGGATCTCTCGCAAACAGAAACGCCGAGGCTTCTGCCAATCACGATCGATCTAGGATGCGTATGTCATAGAGGCGCCGAAGTCTCTACAACCATACGAATCCTAAGCAAATATTAGGAAATGCTAAAATAATAGATGTTGGATCTCTCGCAAACAGAAACGCCGAGGCTTCTGCCAATCTCGATCGATCTAGGATGCGTATGTCATAGAGGCGCCAAAGTCTCTACAACCATACGAATCTTAAGGAAATATTAGGAAGTGCTAAAATAATAGATGCTGGATCTCTCGCAAACAGAAACGCCGAGGCTTCTGCCAATCGCGATCGATCTAGGATGCGTATGTCATAGAGGCACCGAAGTCTCTACAACCATACGAATCCTAAGCAAATAATAGAAAATGCTAAAATAATAGATGCTGGATCTCTCGCAAACAGAAACGCCGAGGCTTCTGCCAACCATGATCGATCTAGGATACGTATGTCATAGAGGCGCCGAAGTCTCTACAACCATACGAATCCTAATAATAGATGCTGGATCTTTCGCAAACAGAAACGCCGAGGCTTCTGCCAATCGCGATTGATCTAGGATGTGTATGTCATAGAGGCGCCGAAGTCTCTACAACCATACGAATCCTAATAATAGATGCTGGATCTCTCGCAAACAGAAACGCCGAGGCTTCTGCCAATCGCGATCGATCTAGGATGCGTATGTCACAGAGGCGCCGAGGTCTCTACAACCGTACGAATCCTAAGCAAATATTAGGAAATGCTAAAATAATAGATGCTGGATCTCTCACAAACAGAAACGCCGAGGCTTCTGCCAATCACGATCGATCTAGGATGCGTATGTCATAGAGGCGCCAAAGTCTCTACAACCATACGAATCCTAATAATAGATGCTGGATCTTTCGCAAACAGAAACGCTGAGGCTTCTGCCAATCGCGATCGATCTAGGATGCATACATCATAGAGGCGCCGAAGTCTCTGCAACCGTACGAATCCTAAGCAAATATTAGGAAATGCTAAAATAATAGATGTTGGATCTCTCGTAAACAGAAACGCCGAGGCTTCTGCCAATCACGATCGATCTAGGATGCGTATGTCATAGAGGCGCCGAAGTCTCTACAACCATACGAATCCGAAGCAAATATTAGGAAATGCTAAAATAATAGATGCTGGATCTCTCACAAGCAGAAACGCCGAGGCTTCTGCCAACCACGATCGGTCTAGGATACGTATGTCATAGAGGCGCCGAAGTCTCTACAACCATACGAATCCTAATAATAGATGCTGGATCTTTTGCAAACAGAAACGCCGAGCCTTCTGCCAATCGCAATCGATCTAGGATACGTACGTCATAGAGGCGCCGAAGTCTCTACAACCATACGAATCCTAATAATAGATGCTGGATCTCTCGCAAACAGAAACGCCGAGGCTTCTGCCAACCACGATCGATCTAGGATACGTATGTCATAAAGGCGCTGAAGTCTCTACATCCATACGAATCCTAATAATAGATGCTGGATCTTTCGCAAACAGAAACGCCGAGGCTTCTGCCAATCGCGATCGATCTAGGATGCGCACATCATAGAGGCGCCGAAGTCTCTACAACCATATGAATCCTAATAATAGATGCTGGATCTCTCGCAAACAGAAACGCCGAGGCTTCTGCCAATCGCGATCGATCTAGGATGTGTATGTCACAGAGGCGCCGAGGTCTCTGCAACCGTACGAATCCTAAGCAAATATTAGGAAATGCTAAAATAATAGATGCTGGATCTCTCGCAAACAGAAACCCCGAGGCTTCTACCAATCGCGATCGATCTAGGATGCGTATGTCACAGAGGCGCCGAGGTCTCTGCAACCGTACGAATCCTAAGAAAATATTAGGAAATGCTAAAATAATAGATGCTGGATCTCTCGCAAACAGAAATGCCGAGGCTTCTGCCAATCGCGATCGATCTAGGATGCGTATGTCATAGAGGCGCCGAGGTCTCTGTAACCGTACGAATCTTAAGCAAATATTTGGTGGAGAATGGAAATTTTAAGGGGCTTTCCGTACCCAAAGGTAACGAATATCAGTCAAAATAGTGCTAAGGGCACCTAAAATGAATCAAAGGGGAATGTACTAGGGGTAAAACTGGAATTTTGCATGTAGAGGTCAAGATGATGGATTGTTATGAAGTCGCAAACGGGATGAACTCTCGGGGAGTCACAAAGGTGATAGACTCTCGGGGAGTCACAAGGGTGACGGACTCTCGGGGAGTCACAAAGGTGATAGACTCTCGGGGAGTCACAAAGGACTCTTTGGTGAGTCACAAGGGCAAAGGACCTTTATGGAGACGCGAAGGAGATGGACTCTCGGGGAGTTGCTAAACATGATCTGGGTTCCGCTTATCCTAATTTAGGAGGGAATACATAATATGAGGCTACGAACCATTAAGATGAAGGTATTAGGTAAGGGACATTTTGCTTGGTTGCTTAGGGTAGGACCTAAGGCTTTTAAGGAAAGGGGATGGGTAGCCTCTTAGCCTTGAGATAAGGATGCAAAAGATGTTATGGTTGTTTAGACTTGAGATTGTGTCTTGGATACAATGTGGGTTTCCTAGGCTTACGGGATAGGGTTTGGAGAGAATATGGAAAGGCTATTGTATCCTAGGCATAAGACTAGCGGGGGATTGAGATTATAAATTTCCTAGGTTTCGAGACTAGGGTTTTGGGAATTTGGAAAGGATGTTGCACACAGGGCTTTGGAAATTCCCTAGAACTTGGGCTAGGGTTAAAGAGGATGGTGCTTCCTAGGCTTGAGACTAGGGTTTGGAGAGAATGCAGATTCCTAGGTTTGGGGCTAGGGTTTGGAGAGGTTGAGGTTTGGGAACTTCCTAGATGTTAGGGTTTCGAACAAGGGTTTGGAAACTGGTGTTTAAGGACCATGACTCTTCTAGGTTTGGGACTAGGGTTTAGGAATTTCCTAGGTCTAGGAGGCTAAGGCTTGGAGTTGTGGTAGGCTCAGAGGTTGCAAAGGCGTTGGCTTTTAGACATAAGGCTGGGAGTTGGAAAGGTTATGACTTCCTAGGCTTGAGACCATGGACCGTTGGGAAGAGGGATTGCTTTTGTGGAAGGTCCACTAAGCTTGATGTTAGGGTTCACCATTTTCCGGGATTGGTGACTATGGCTTGGAAATGTTCGTGGTAACCTAGGCTTTAGGCTAGGTTTTAAGGCTAAGGACTGTAAACTTCCTATATTTTGAGACTAAGGTGAAGGAATTTCCTAGGTCTAGGACTAGGGTTTGAAGGGAATGTTGAATCCTAGGCTCGATGATAGAGTTTAGTGAGGATATAGTCTCCTAGGCCCTACGGCTAGGGTTTAGAAAGAGTGCGACTACCTAGGCTTGAGGCTAGGGTCTGGAGCGAATGCGAGTACCTAGGTTCGAGGCTAGGGTTTAGAGCGAATGTGACTACCTAGGCTCGAGGCTAGGGTTTAGAGCGAATGCGGCTTGCTAGGGTTGATTAAGTTTTGGACAAGGCATTGTATCCTAGGTTTTGGACTAGGGTTCAATAAAACAGAGAATTGAGATTGTAAATTTCCTAGGTTTCGAGACTAGGGTTTCGGGAATTTGGAAATGATGTTGCATACGGGGCTTTGGAAATTCCCTAGAATTTGGGCTAGGGTTAAAGGGGATGTTGTGGTTTCCTAGGCTTAAGGCTAGGGTTTAGAGAGGATATGTGACTACCTAGGATCAAGGCTAGGGTTTAGGAAGGGTGTAGCTACCTAGGATCAAGGCTAGGGTTTAAGAAGGATGTAACTTCCTAGGCTTTAGGCTAGGGTTTGAAAGGATGTAATTACCTAGGCTTGAGGCTAGGGTTCAGAGAGAATGATATGACTACCTAGGCTTGAGGCTAGGGTTTAGAGAGGATACGTGACTACTTAGGATCAAGGCTAGGGTTTAGGAAGGGTGTAAATACCTAGGCTCTAAGCTAGGGTTTGGAAGGGATGTAACTACCTAGGCTCGGGGCTAGGGTTTAGGAAGGATGTAATTACCTAGGCTTGAGGCTAGGGTTCAGAGAGAATGATATGACTATCTAGGCTTGAGGCTAGGGTTTAAAGAATGTGTTTACCTAGGTTTAAGTCTAGGGTTTGGAGACCGAAAGCATTTGAAGGTTTGTCTTGGTTTAGACCGAGCAAGTTTGAGGTCTAAGAGTGTTGCAGTTTGGGGCAAATGAGCTTGATACCTCGTGGCTGGATAGGCTCGATAGATTAGACCTAGGCTAAAGTTCTAGGGTTTAGCTAGGGTAAGACTCAGACATGTGTTAAGGAGACCGGGGCCTAATGGAATGGTAGGCGTGAGATCTAGGAGATCGAAGGCTAGGCAGGGTAGCGTTGGGACATAAGGCTTTCAAGCGGGTAAGTCTTTTGTCCTAGAGAAACCGCGTTATGGATTAGGACCAAGCAGGCTTGAGGTCGGCCAAGGAGAAATGGATTGGGATTGGATGATCCTAGTACCTCATACGCATGTCGGGTTTGGGCTCTAAGGTGTGCTAGGTGCGAACCATGTGCGGGAGATGGTCTGGATATGTGACCACGTTGGCGCTTTAGGTAAAGGGATTGAGTGTCCAAGACTTTGCTCGAGTACAATAGGTGCCTAAGTTGGATTGGGTATGCTGAGGACCGAAGTTTGTCTTAGAGGTCATTGCGCGTGACCAAACTCGTTCGGCGATTGTGAAGGTAGGCTAAGGATGGGACCCAAAGGTGTTGAGCGCACGAGTTTTGACCGGACGGGTTTTGATATCTTTATGGCATGTCACGGTATGCGGAAGATCCTATCCGTTCGAGCATGTTTGATGTTTGGACTCGTGGGGAAGAAAGGTTTGAGATCCATGGAGTTCAAGGGTGGACCTCGTAGGTGGCGAGGTTTGGACTCGGCTCGGATTAAGTAGGTTAGAGACCTAAGGGGTTGAAGGTCAGACTGGGAAGTCTTTTGAAGCTAAGGAGTGACACTAGGTTGGTACTTGGTAGGTTTAAGAATGGTAGGGCCATGGCTTGGATATGACGGGAGTCGGGAGATGTAGATGCGTCGCTTTTAATTGGACCAAGTAGGCTTGGCAATTAAAGAGTTCCAAGGGTGGAGATGTAAGGTGAGAGACCTAGAGGGTAGAAAGTCTTGTGACCTAAAGGTTTAGGGGTTGAGGCCTAAGGTATGGACCAGACATATCATGGACTTCAAGGATAAGTTTGGTAGACTCGAATGGTCTTGGGATCTAAGGGATCGCTCAACAGGTTAGACTGAGTAGACCTAAAAGGTTGGAACGAGGAGGATAAGTGAGCTATTGCTTAGACATAGTAAGGATGAGTATGTGTTGGTAGGTTTGAGATCTAGGAGATCGGGTAGGCTCGGGACCGGTAGGTTCGGGACCTAATGGGTCACCCTAAGGATTTGGCTTTGGTTAACTGGTTTAAGGTCTGAAGTTTTGGGTAGAACCGGTTTTAGGCCGAAGGGGTCATGCTACGAACTTGCGGAAGGTCGAGCTAAGAGGTTATGATGTAACGTAGGTAAGACTCACCGGGTAGGTTTGGGACCTAGGTAAGACTGATCGGGTAGGCTCGGGACCTAGAGAGTTTATGGTGTAACTTAGGCAAGACTGACCGGGTAGGCTTGGGACCTAAGGTTTTGAACCAGGTAGGTTGGGACCTAAGGGTATCCTATTGTGTAGGAAATAGGGTAAAGGACCGAGTCAACTCAAGAATCACGGAGATGGGTCTCAGATGTATCGAGGATGTTTTTACAATTTTTGGAGACCGAGCGTGCGGGTTTATAAACAAAGTGTCAGGGAGGAGAAAACTTTATGAAAGTGTTATGATCTTATACAGATGCCTTATAATTAATTATGATTCTAATCAATCCAAATAGGTCGTCGCGTGCCGAGTTTGACGATGAGGGGTGCCCTTCTTCTAATTGTATCCTTGTTGACGCCTCGGTATTCTCTGGGAAACCACATGGTCGGTCCTTTATTGTTAGGGAAGCCCCAGTTGCGTAGAGCGGGGTATCCTCCCTCCTTTGAGAAATCCTACGTCGAGCTTGATGATGAGGAGTCCTCTTCTTCTAAGTATGTGCTTGATGAAGCCCCGGCATTCTTTAAGAAACCTTATGGTCGGTCCTTTATTGTTAGGGAAGCCCCAGTTGCGTAGAGCGGGGTATCCTACCTCTTTTAAGACGCACCCTTTTTTCTGCCTAGACCGCCCTTGCGGGTTTTCAATCTAGCGGGCCTCTCTTTTGCGTCAATTTTTTTTTTTTTTTTTTTTTTTGAAATCATTCAGTCGACTCAAAAAAGGAAAAAAGAATTGTTTGAAAACATGCGGGGGCATTTTGGGGAGAGTAAGAGAGAGAGAGAGAGATAGTACTCACATTTTGACTCTTTGAGCAACTGAGGGTATATATGTACAAAAGGGAGGAAGCCCCTGCTTTGACAGAAAGTAAGTGTTTAGCTCTTTCCTAGATTGTAGAATGGAAGACTTGTCGAGACATTTGAAAATTGTTTTATTCAAGATTCTCATTTGATTGCTCGAGAATGGACCTCGTTGATTAGTTAATGAGTTATGGTTGATTGGTAAACAAGTAGCCTCAAATTAATAAATGTTTTGATCAATTGTGAGTGAAGAAGTCAGGAGTAGAAATATGGGGGAAGAGAGAAGAGAAAGAAAATTGGCTCGAGGTGGGTTGTGTATATTTTAGACCGAACCGGGAGGTTGCCTACGTTCTCCTCAAGGTGAGGAGCTCAGGTCCGCGTCGTTCGGGGATGACCCGCTTGATGATGGTGTCGGGTTTCAGTGGGTATGTGTGGGAGGAAAGAAAAGAAAGAAAGTTGGCCCAAGGTAGGTTATGTTTGGCTTTGAGTGGTTGCCCGGTTGACGATAAAGTTGGGTTTTGAATTTAGGGGTGTGAGGTTCGTTTGAGGTGAGTTGTTCTTTGTAGCTCATTGCGGTGGATTACTCCTTTGTAGTTGTTGCAGTGGATTGCTCCATCGTAGTTGTCATGGGTTGCTGCCGTTTATCTACTTTGTAAGGAAAGAAAGGAAAATAGAACATTTGAGGTGAAAAGAAAATGGGACTTTTACTTTTCCATGGTGATAGCCCCTTCTATTTTTCTTTTTCTTTTTTTTTTATTTTATCTCTTTATGCACACCCTTTTTTTGCCTAGGCCGCCCTTTCGGGTTTTCAACCTAGCGGGCTTCTTTTTGTGCAATGCTCTAACTTTTTCCTAGGTCGCCCTTTTGGGTTTCAACCTAGCGAGCCATATTTTTTTTTTTATATTTGTACATGAAACATTGGGCAATACAAGCCCCTAGTTTTCTTTCGCCTCTCTCGATTGCGAGGTAGCTTCCTTACAGTTCAAGCGGCCTTTTGCTGGCGGCGGGCATCCTAGCCCCTTGATTTTCACCGGTAGAGCTCCATTGGATTATCACGTGCACCAATTAATGGCATGAATGACTTCGTGCACTTGTCTTACATTTGCGATGGAATACGGACAGCCCCAGTGTAACGGCATGTAGTACTCATGAAGGGAACAAACCAACCCTTTAAATTGTGGCAGCATGGATGTCTATTTGATGATGAGCAACCGCAGTCCATTTCTTTGTCACGACCTTATAAAAAGGGGTCTAATGGTGGGATGAGAGGCGTATGAGGATAGTGTATGGGAGAAGGTGTATATAGAGAGTGCACATGAAGTGTGTACAAGGGGTGAGTGTATAGAGAGAGAGTGTATGGGGGTAGAATGTAGAGAGAAGAGAAAGTGATTTGTTCATCTCAATTGATCAAAGCATTTGTTATCTTGAGATTAATTGTTTACTTAGTTATGCGAATGGTTTGTGGGTCCATTTACCTTTTAATGAGTCGTCATTAATGATTAAGATTAAGATTAATTCATCATATAAATATATAGCAATCAAGTTAAAATGGTGAATAAGACAATTTTCATGGAATTGATTTATGCAAGATTATGTCTCAAGTCTAGAGAGGAAAGAAATAAAGACTCTTTTATTGGAACTAAAAGATTTAAACTGACTAGTCCGGGGTGGACTTTTACTAAAGAAACAAAAATCGTCCAAGGTGGACTTTTGACTAAGGACACTCTAGAACCTACGAAGACTGAATGATCCCTTTTTTTCTCTTTTTTTTTTTTAAAAGGAGGTAGCCCCAATTTTCTCATTCTGATATCCAACCACATTCCTTAGGCGCGTGGCGGCATTGGCTTGAGTTGTCAGGACGTGGCCTCTTTGCATTGCTTCCTTTGTTGACACTGTGGGAGTCCTCCTCAATTACGGCTACATCGTCTTTGGTGCGTTGAGGTGATCTAAAGTGAATTGATGAGAGATTTCTGCTAGCATGATCGGAGATCTCTTGTCGTTGATCCCAAATTCCACCTTGGATTATCGTGGCTAGTCCTTTGAGCTTCTCGGAGATGCTTTGTCTCTGCTTTGAATGACGAGTCTCTTGTTCCTCAAGTGCTTTGGCCAACTCCGTCCTATGGCGCTTCTCTTGGGCTTCTAACGCCAAGTGCAATTCTTTGGCATGACGTCTATTTCTCATGTCAATGATCATCTCCAAATCTTCTATGTGCCTCTTCTCTTGGGCGTTGAGTCGTTCGTCCACGCAGGCGAGGGCCATCTCGAAGTACTTTGACGACATGCAGGCGACCTATGGCAGCGACAATATTGGCACATTAATCATCTTCAATGAGGTTAGGCTCATAATTAATGACAAGGCATCGTTATAAAATCACATTTGGAAAAGAGTCGGTCTCCACATTTTTGAAATGCATTTTGGTAAAAATTGAAAGTTTGACCGGGCCGAAGTTGCCTACGTTCCCCTTATCATGAGGGAGAGGTCCCACACAATAAGAGGCTCAGGTCGCCGTAGTTCGAATCAAGTTAGACTTTTAAAAAGAGGTGAGAGGTGACCATAGGGGTCAATTTGATAGAATCTTTTTAAGATAAAGAGCGATCTTGAGGTCAAAAGCAGGAGATGACTCGGTCCTTGGTCAAGCATGGGTGACGAAGACCTATAGGAGTTGGTTTTGATTGAGTCGGGTATGGTTTGACTTATGGTTTGACCTAAATTTGACCTAAGGTTTGAGACAAGAAGTGGTTCAAGCTAGAATGCGACGATAATGGTGGGTTGACGTAGATGGGTAAAGGATACGTCGACCAAAATGAGAAGGGTTGGATTGACCTATATGGTGAATGAATCAAGATAGCGGGTTGTAGCGGGTTGCCTATGGGATGATCTAAGCGGGATAGACATGGTTTGACCTAAGCGGGTCGAATGTGAGTTGGTTGACCTAAATGGTTGACCTATACGGGTTAAACATGGGTAGGCTGACCTATTAGGGTTGGTTGACCTAGGGAGGTCGGTAGATAGATTCAAGACGGGCAAGTCAACTTAAGCGGGCCAAGGATTGACCTAGATGGGTCAAAGGTAAAGGGGTAGTTTTAACCTAAGACGGACGAGTTGACCTAGATGGGTCGAGGATGGTGTGTGGACCTAAACGGGTCGAGACAGGTTGACCTAGGTTGGTATGGACAACGGTGGGTCAAATGACCTAAGCGGGTTAAGGTCAAAGGTAATTGGGTTCACCTATGGGACCAAAGATTGACCTAAGAGGTCAATAGCGGATAAGGTTGACCTAGGGGTCAAAGGTTGACTTAAGAAGTCAAAAGGTGATTGGGTTGACTTAGGGAGTCAAAGGTTGACCTCAAAGGTCAAAGGTGGATAAGGTTGACCTAAGTGGTCAAAGGTTGACCTAAGAGATCGAGGGGTGATAAAGTTGACCTAAGGGGTCCAAGGTTTGACCTATGGGGTCAAAGGCAGATGAGAATGACCTATGGGGTCAAAGGTTGACCTACGAGGTCAAAGGCGGATGAGGTTGACCTAAGGGGTCAAAGGTTGATCTAAGAGCTCGAGGGGTGACCTAAGAGGTCGAAGGTGATAAGGTTGACCTAGGAGGTCAAGGGTTGACCTAAGAGGTCGGAGGTTGATAAAGTTGACCTAGGGGGTCAAGGGTAGACCTAAGAGGTCAAAGGTGGGTAAGGTTGACCTAGGGGGTCAAAGGTTGACTTAAACGGATAAGATTTACCTAGGGGGTCAAGGGTTGACTTAAACGGATAAGATTGACCTAGGGGGTCAAAGGTTGGTCTAAGAGGTCAAAGGGTGGTAAGGTTGACCTAGGAGGTCAAAGGTAGATAAGGTTGACCTAGGGGGTCAAAGGTTGACCTAGGAGGTCAAAGGCGAATAAGGTTGACCTAGGAGGTCAAAGGTTGACCTAGGGGGTCAAAGGTTGGCTTAAGAGGTCAAAGGTAGATAAGGTTGACCCAGGGGGTCAAAGGTTGACCTAGGAGGTCAAAGGTAGATAAGATTGTCCTAAGAGGCCAAAGGATGGTGGGATTTTGACCAAAGCAGGTCGAGATGAAGGGTAGACCCAAATGGATCGCAATGATGGGTAGGTAACCTAGATAGGCCAAGATGGGGAATTTTGATAGATGGCCCAAGGGGTGAGCGATGGACCTTAGAGGTCGTCTAGATGCAATGCACATTTTATTTTGCGAAAAGTTTTGCATTTATTTACATCCTAAATGGTTGGTCTAAGGAGTGTCCTAATCTCTATGTATGGGTTGACATGGGTAAGGTAAAAGGTTCCCACCGCTCGCGGAACGTACACGGTGAGTGGAGTAGACGAGTGACTCGAAAAGAGGGCGGCAGTAGCGCACAAATTCCTGCACATTGAATACTCCGGGTAATGGGGACCTGTGCAGTGCAGACACGGACTAGTGGTAGTGTGTGGCAAGAAGCTAATTCTTTTTAGGGAGAAAAGAGGGAAGCTTTGAATGTTTGAATGATGCAATGCAATGCAAGAGAGAGGGAAGAAGAATGTACAAGGGAACATAGCAAGGTTTTGTTTGACCCTAATACTAAGATGAAAATAACAAGGGTACAGAAATACAAGGTACAAGTATTAACATGGCGTGGTGCACGGGTGCATGTGTAAACATGGCAAGTATGTGAGGTGCATGTATAAACATGGCAAGTATATGCATGTGTAAACATGTCAAGTGTGTGTAGGGTGCATGTGTAAACATGGCAAGTGTGTGAGGTGCATGTGTAAACATGGCAAGTGTGTGTGAGGTGCACGTGTAAACATGGCAAGTGTGTGCATGTGTAAACATGGCAAGTGTGTGTAGGGTGCATGTGTAAACATGGCAGGTGTGTGTAGGGTGTATGTGTATACATGGCAGGTGTGTGTAGGGTGCATGTGTAAACATGGAAAGTGTGTGAGGTACGTGTGTAAACATGGCAAGTGTGTGCATGTGTAAACATGGCAGGTGTGTGCGTGTGTAAACATGGCAGGTGTGTGCATGTGTAAACATGGCAGGTGTGTGCATGTGTAAACATGGCAAGCATCATGATGTAAACGAAAGTTAGACCCACTAAGTTTGAAAAACTTTCAAAGCAGTCCCCAGCAGAGTCGCCACTGTGAATACGTGTGTTTGAATTTGGGATATTCATAGTAACATTAAAATTATGAGAGTCGCCACGCCGTTTTAATTAAAGCCAAAACATTGAGAAAAAGCATGTTTAATGGGTTCGGGGGTCAAATTACAACAAGAGAAGAATATTGAACGTTATCACTCCTATTGCCCGAACTGATCGGTCTTTCTATCATGATGAATGTGTTAGTAGTGTGTTAGTGATTTAGACCGGATCCGAAGATTGCCTACGTTCCTCTCAAGGTGAGAAGCTCAGGTCAGCGTAGTTCGCAGAGAATTAGAATAGGCAGAAGAATCGGGATCATGCATGATGAGGGGGGAATTACCTAAAGATTAGGGTTTAGAAGTAGTTCCTAGATCATCCTCGGGTTGATGAACCCTCGATCATCATCGGCTATGAAATAACATGTAATTATGAAGATCGCAACCCTAAATATAGCATAAATAAGGTTTTAATCTATGAATACGAAGAACATGCGAAGAACATATTATGAACGTATGAATGAACATGCAAAGCTCATGAAGAAACTATGAATAAACATGTACGAACATGAATATAAAAGATCTACATTAAAAATAATGCAAGAACATGAAGAAAAAGTTAGAAAACTTACCTATGTTGGCAAGAAATAAACCTTGGATCTTCTTGAGTGTTTGAATGCCAATTAGAGAGCAAAATAGTGTTTAAGAACTCCAAAATTCGGACTTAGAGCTCTCAAAATCGGACCCTAAACCAATAGAATGGAATGGTTTATATAGTAGGCTCATGGGAAGATCTGACGGTCCAGATCATCCGGCGCAAAGGTGACCGCCTGGCCATGACTGAAGCCGGCGACAAGAGTGGCCGCGTGGCCAAGATCAACGCGCAACAAGGTTGGCCGCATGGCCAATTCTGCAGGCTGACTTGATTCTTAAGCTAGGGTTTCTGCATGGTTTTAAGGAAACCATTTGTTACCTATTTTGATAGATTTTTCCATAAATGAGATATTTCGGGAATCCGGGACAAGCCTTTGCAAGGTTTCTAATTCCTATAAAGTCCTTGTATTTTTGGGAAAGTCTTAATAAACTCATTTTCAGGTCGGGTACTAACACATTGCTATTAATATATATTAACTATTACTATCATTAATAATAGTTAATTGTAATAAATATTTTAATAATAGTAATCATATAGATTAACTATCATTATTAATAGTATTAATTAAAATAATGATTACTATATTAGTTAACTATAATTAAAATATATTTTTGAGAAATAGTATTGGTTTCCCGTGCAGAGCACGGGTTACCCGCTAGTAATAAGGAAAAGAAAAGCATTTGGAAACAAGAATAAAATCCTAACTAAATAAGTCAAGATCTTCCTTTTCTTCCAAGGTTTGGACCTTTTTTTCGGCTCTTCAAGGCTGAGTTATGAATTTTCTCTATGGTCCTTGATATTTTTGATATTTCCAAAAAACCCCTCCATATTTGTTAAATTCTAGAAAAGCCCCTCAAATTTCAGAAATTCCATAAAAGCCCTCCTAATTTTGGTAATACCAGAAAAGTCCTCCAAATTTTGGAAATCCTCTGAGGTCCCTGGACTGTGCAGCCGCCCATTTCATGCTGTGCGGGCGCCCACTGAATCTGGGAGGTTCTGGGCTGGGATCTGGTGCGTGTGCGGGCGCATGGTGCTTTGGTGTGCGGTCGCTCCTTATGCACTGTGACTTGTACATTTTTCAGCTGAAGTTCCGGAGGTAATAACTTCTTCATACGGACTCCGATTTGGACGTGCCAACTATCGTTGGAAATATATTTTCGAGTATTATCCAATGGAGTTGGTTGCATAATGGTCACATATTTTTATTTTTATTTTCTGGTCCGTTCTTTCTTGTTCTTTTTCGCACATTAAAGTCCATTAATCCGATAATCTTTCTCCTTTTCCCTATACTCATAAACACTCCAAAAAATGTTAAAACTCCCTAGGTTGATAATCAAATAAATCATAGAAGCATATCATTTAGATGGGTAAAACCACATCCATCAATGATCTAGGAGCACAAAATACTCCCCATTCAATATGCATGATCCCATTTGTTCCGCCTATTCTAAATTCTTCTCGAACTATGCTGACCTGAGCTGATCATATTGAGAATAACGTAAGAAATCTTCGGATCCGGTCTCAAAACACTGCACACAACCAACACCCCATCATTATAGAAAGTCTGATCATTCAGGCGATGTGAGTGATAACGCTTAATATTATTCTCTTATCGTAATTTGACCCCCGAACCCATTACATGAAATAATAGCTTTTTCTCAATGTTTTGGCTAATTAAAACAACGTGGCGACTCTCATATTTTAATGTTGCTATTAATATCTCCTTTTATTAAATAATTATCACATGAAACTTCCCGTGCGTCGCTGCATTGGAAAGGGGTATTCACAGTAGAGCAATGCTAGGGGCACAAAATAAGGTCACAAAATCTTTCTCACAAGATGATATGACGATATTTTATTGGTTGCATCGATAATGGACCCGCCACACTCTAATTAAAAACACCAATAAAATCATTACACCTATGATTTTGTGAGAAAGTTTTTGTGACTTTTTTGTGCCCCTAGTATTATTCTTCACAGTATGGAGATCTATTGGTTTGGTAAGTCAACAACTAAAAAAGTAGAGAGGTTTGGTAAGTCAACAACTAAGGCTATAGATACTCCGAGTGTAGTGAATGCACGGCTGTTAGTAGCGTTTGGACGTAAGTCAGTTGAGCAAAAATAGTATATGGGTAGATTACCCTATGTTAGTGCAGTTGGTAGTTTGATGTATGCTATTGTGTGCACTAGGCCGGATCTTGTACAAGCGGTTAGTGTTGTTAGTCGGTTCATGGGTGATCCGATTAAGGAACATCAGCAATATGTGAAGCGGATCTTTAGGTACCTAAGAGGTAAAAGTGATGTCGGTCTCATCTTTGGAGGTGGAGTAGAGTGTGTAGTAGATGGTTTCTCAGATTTGGACTACTCGGGGGATGTTGACACAAGAAGATCAATGACTGGATATGCATTTTCTCTTGGTGGGTCAGTTGTCAGCTGGAAGGATACTTTGTAGGCTACGGTGACTTTGTCAACAAAAGAATCAGAGTACATGGCATTGGCAGAGTTTGCTAAGGAAGTAATATGGTTAAAGGGGTTGATCAGCGATCTTGGGATACATCAGGATATTAGTTATTGCGATAGTTTGAGTGCAATTTTCTTAGCAAATGATAAACCTCATCACGAAAGGACCAAGCACATTGATGTGAGGTATCATTTCCTAAGGGATGAGAAACGGGTAAAGGTGAAGAAGGTAGGGACGGCGAACTCACAAATTCCGTGACTGGAAGCAAGTTCCAACATTTTTGGACTTGCTTAATGTTCGCAGCTATAAGATAACAAAAGAGGCGAGGGGAGAGAGCAGTTTGTTGTCATGGAAATTCAAAGTCAAGGTGAAGATTATTGGGATAATTCCTCCGAAGTTGGGACGCTAACTTAAAAGATTATACAACTGAGATTTCGTAATTCTGAGACAGGTGGAGCAGTAAATGGATTGAAATAAGGATTATCAGTTGGTCCTTTTGGGACAAACACATTTGTACTCCTTATTATTTCTAGAGTTCGGGATTATTAGTTAGTCCTTTTGGAAGGACTTTTATAATCCTTATTGTTTTAGAGTTAGGAATTTTTATTAGGGATTTTTAGGAATTAATAAAAGCTATTCCTTCTGTCTTAAGGGTTAGGATTTGATTAATATAAATAGGCTAGTTATCCTAGCACAAAATAAACAAAAATATAATACATTATTCTGGTGCTCCGATTAGGATCTAAATTTAAGGGATTGCACAGTCAGAAATTTTGTAACCAAAATTCATGCAATGTAGAGATCAAGGTGATCTTATTGCAATTATTTCTTCAGGTTGATAATAATATTCCCTTCCCGTGAATGTAGCAAATTTGGTGAACCGCGTAAATGTATTCTTAAGTTTGATTATTTTTTTCATTAAATCTTGTTTATTTCTCTACCACATAATTATTCTTATTGAGATAAGTTTGTCTTATGATTTGATTGTGATGACGCCACGGATTTTAGGGTCAATATACGGGATGGATATCTGGATTTCATTTAACGGTTCACCTGTAACACAACAGAGACAACAAACCTCAAGGTCAAGGCCGGGTTTGATCCCAGCTTAGACCCTCGGGCGTAAGAGTAAGATTCTCTTGAAGATCTAAGAACAAGGCGTGGAATGCCTTGGGAGAGAAGATTAGGGTTCTCTGTGTGTTTTTAGTGTGTGTAGGGGAAGTTGTTCATACCTGTGAGAGAGGTATAAAAGGCTTATATATTACCCCTTTTGCCCAGCGGTCCGACCACTGGTCTATGCATAAACTTTACCAATCAGGGCACGTGCCGCCATCGGATAGGTCGGCAGTCCGGACAGGACAGGTTCTGACCAGAGGATGTCTTGATGTGACAGGTTCGGCGCCATGCGGGGTTGGTAGTTAAGGAATACCATCGAGTATTTTATGCGACAGGATGGATTTCTGCAAGTCATTAATGATGTCTTTATGATGAGCTCGCTGAGGTGACTCCAATCTCGCCGTGGTGGCGGCCCCGGGGGGCTAAGAGCTGGTCTGAGAGTCCATCTCGGCTCGTAACTGCTACTTGACCTCGATCCCGCTGAGGACAGGCTGAGGTTGAGCCTACTTGGTTGACTTGAACCGGTTCTTGAATGACTCCGGTTTGGCTTGTGCCCGGTTTACCTTTTGAGCCCGGTCCGAACGGTGTGGGCTCTTCAGATTGCATTCGGGTTATAGAACACATGGAAAGGAAGGGATGGAGAAGCCTGGTCTATAAGAGTTGACGGGGCAGACAAGAAAGAAAAGGTGTGGGTGCCATTAAGAAATAAAGATATAAGGGACGAAAATAGGGAGACAAGACCTGAAGCCTTAAATGGAACGACAGTTACATTGATACAATGAAAATAAAGGTACAGGCTCGGCACAATGAGAGAAGACCGGGGAAATTTCTTCCTTTATATGTAGGTTACATACTCCCTCCGTTTCATGTGAATTGAGACTTATTTCCCTTTTCGTCCGTTTCACCTCAATTGAGACTGCCCAAATTGGCAAACTTTTTGATATTTTATATTCACACAACCCCACCCATTTAACCCCACTAATTCCCTCTCTTTATTTTCCACCACTCATTTTATCCAACCAACACTACTATTTACCCCACTCATTCTCTCTCTTCATTTTCCACCACACATTCACTACTTTCTCTTAATTATTGTGCCCATTTTTTGGTCTCAATTCACATGAAATGGAGGGAGTATATGCAAAACATTAAGTACAATAGTTTAAGAATGTATAGGACTGTTCTTTGACAAATATTTGTGCGAAATGGTCGCACACGTGAGATGGAATTCATTAATAGAGTAAATGATTTGCCCCCTAATAGTCGGGGCGGGGCAAGCCCATTTTCTTTATCATCGAAATCCGTCTCATGTGTGAGACCGTCTCACACAAGACTTCCTCCTATTCTTTAGACTTTTATTGATTCTCCCTATATACAAGATTGTCCCTAATATATCTCTACTTATCCATATTTATTCCTTTATACGTAGGTTAAAATAAGAGGGCCGATCTGGTGTGAAACCATCTCACGCTGTGAGACGGATCCCTCATGTGCTAACCCTCCCACTCCTTCCAGATCACGACTGTCCAACCTTGCCCACCTCCCCAGCTTGCGCCACGAGGCGTATTTAATAGAAAAAAAAGTTCTCCAATAACTTTAAAATAAAATATTTTGAGATTTTGAAGTCGAAAAAATTTCTAGAAAAATCGGTGTGTCTCGACGAGGCAAATCAAACTAGATAGATAGGTCATGATATGATTTTAAATTATTTTTAAAAATCATATTTTTTTAACAAACAAACAAGTTGAGTTGTTTGTCGCCTGAAATGTAACACTTTTATTGAAAAATGCAACAGTGAAATCTTGAAAAAGTAACTATCTTATTGTAAAATGTAACATCAGTTTTGTAAAATAATTTAAATAGTTTGATAGGTTATTATTTAGAGAACGTAATAATTGAAATGTAACTAAATATATACGCGTATAATTTTTATACAAATGAATGTAACACTTTTTGTAGAGTAAATGTTACATTTTTTCAAAAAAAAATAAAATAAAAATTTTCCGCAAATGAAATAGTTTGTTATACAGATAAATGTAATAATTTGATAGTGCTTTTTGGCCTCCTACTTTCTTTCTCGCCAATTTTTTCCACTTCAACTGATGTAACACTTACAATAAAGAAATTATACTCATATACTCCCTCCGTCCCAGCTCACTTGAGACTTTTTTACCAAAACTGGTCAACTTAAGGTCGGTTTGACCAACCCTTTATAGAAATATTTATGATCCGAACAAAAATTAAAAAAATGTAAAATGACCACCATTAAAAATCCTCTCAATAACAATTTTTAAAAAGTTTTTTGGAACATAAATATTTCTATAAAGTGTTGGTCAAACCGACCATAAGTTGACCAGTTTTGGTCAAAAAGTCTCAAGTGAGCTGGGACGGAGGGAGTATATGTACTCTGTTATATTTCAATTATTAATTTCTCTAAATAAAAACTATCAAACTATTTAATTTTTTTTTGCAAAACTACTGTTATATTTTACAGATAAAAAGTTTTATAATATTTCAAAATCATATCATGACTTATCTAGTTTGATTCATTTCATCGAGAAGAACACAACGGTGTTTTCGAATCTCTTTTTCGACTTCAAAATCTCAAGATATATCATTTTAATGTTGTTAGATTTTTATTTTTATTTTCTTTAAATCTGCCACGTGGTTGAAGCTGGTGCACAATGATTAGGAGCTGGGCGGATTTGGCGGTTCAGCACAGAAATCCATTTCATATGGTGAGACGGTCTCACTTTATTTTTTGCCTAAATAAGATACTACCAATCTATGTCAGATATACACGGCTAATATCACCAAATTTGATGATGAGTATGAGTGTGAATTAGAACTTATTGTCTAATGAGTGAGGATCGATATAGTAACTTTTTTTGAGAAACCGAACATTTATTTAGGCACATAGAGTACAATTACAAAGGATGTACTATTAATATTAATAATACTATATCCATACTTTCCTAATAATACTTAATTTTTGATTTCTTTGTAAAATATGTGTTATAAAACTGGAGAACCAAGAGCATAATCTCAATATATAATATTTTATTTCAAGACTATTATAGAGAGAGTGTACAAGAGAGAAAGATAGAAGTTAAGAAATTCTGAAGTCTATTGAAATGAAAACTAGAGCCTACTATTTATAGGTGGAAATTGGCTTCCTCTATAAGCTTCCATAAGGATAAACACTATCCTTTAGTAAGGCTTCCTTAGTAAGCTTCTCTGAAGATATTTACCAAGCTTCCCTAGTAAGCTTCACTGAAGATATTTACAAAGCTTCCTTAGTAAGCTTCGCGAAAGATAATCTTGCAAAGCTTCTCTTGTACACTTCTGGTTCAAAGGACATCCACATAATAATATATTATAACACTCCCCCTTGGATGTCCGCAGCTAAGTAGCATGCCTCATTAAAACCTTATAAGAGAAAAACCCTATGGGATAAAAACTCTAGTGAAGGAAAAAGAGTACACGATTTCTTAGCTTCATGATGCTCCCCTTGAACAAAACATTACTCGCGATCTCTTAGTCGCCTACTCCTCCTTGGAGATTCCTTTTGAATGATAATTGTGTCGTACGTGTTTCCTCATTAAAAACCTTTCGAGCAAAAACCCTTTGGGAAAAATAATCTCGAAGGAAAAGAGTACAACTCACAATCTATTCAATAAACACTCATTGCCTCGTTAAAACCTTGGCGGGTAACAAAACCCGGTGGGAAAAATAACCCCGCGCGAAGGAAAAAGAGTACAATGAAATCTGAGTATCGTCTGGATACTCCCCCTGAAAACTACAAGGGTGGAAGCTCTAACAATCTGCATAAGCCAATTGTTTTCACATACTTCTCAAAAATGGCTTTAGGTAGTGACTTCGTGAATCAGTCACCGTAGTTGTCTTGACTTCTGATCTGCTGGATCATTATCTGACAAAATATCAGAATCTAATAACTTCCATAACGTGAGAGTATGTCTTATCAAAGTCAATCCCAAGCCGTTGAGAGAAACCTTGTACCACAAGGCGAGCTTTATATCTCATGATCTCATTTCTCTCATTCCTTTTTCTCGTAAATACCCATTTATATCCCACGGGTATAACCCTAAGAGGTGTAGGAACTACTGGTCCAAACACTCCTTTTTTCTTTAAGGAATCGAACTTTGACTGGATTACTTTCTCTCATTTAGGCCAATCAATTCTTTGTTTACACTCATTTACGGAACGAGGTTCAATATCATCACCACATATAATCTCAGTCGCTAATGTATATTGTTGATAATTGTTTCATCCCGATTACATATCTCATATATGCATGCATGACTAACTGATATTTCTTTATTCTCAGAAATGGATGTCAATGTCGAGGCGTCCCCCGACTTCGTTTTCAAAATGGATCCATAATCTGGAACAATATCATGAGATAGATCGGATGAGATTCCAATTTTACTATCACTAACGGGATTCGACTTTTGTGCACTCACCCATTTACGGGGATACGAATCCTTGGAACCAATTAGCCTCCCTCTCTTCTGGGCAGGAGTATGTATTTTGTCAAGTGAGATCACTGGCCTTCCTGATAATACTCCTTCTGGGAGTTCTATCCTTGCAGGCACATTTGCAGCTTAACAGCTATTGAAAGTTCTTCTGGACTTCCAATAACATTTAGATTTATTAACATAAATAGCCGTTATAACAAACCCTGAAACAGATTTTCTAACGAAAAATACATGGGAAAATAGGATCATTCTTGCATCCTTCTTTCACCAAGTATTTACTGAGGCGGTTATACCACATCCGTCCAGATCGTTTTAATCCACACAAAGATCTTTGTAATTTAATTTAATAAACTTCTCGGGAATTTGAATTGCATGCATCATACATCTTGAATCCTTCTGGGATTCTCTTAAATCCTTCTGGGATTCTTATATAAATATCATTGTCAAGTCTGCCATACAAATATGCAGTGAAAACATCCATTAAACGCATATCAAGCTTTTCATGTATTCCAGACTAATGAGATAGCGAAATGTAATTGCATCCACCACAGGAGAATATGTCTCCTCATAATCAATTCCAGGTCTTTGCGAAAAACCTTGTGCAACAAGACGTGCTTTATTTTTGTGCAACAAGACGTGATTTATTCTTGTTTTCGCACAAAGACCCATTTTTACTCTACTAGTTTTACACCTTCAGGTGTATGGACTACAGGTCCGGAAAACTCACGCTTCTCAAGTGAGTTTAATTCTGCTTGAATTGCGTCTTTCTTCTTTGGCCAATTATTACAATATCGATACTCGTCAATACACCTAGGTTCATGATCCTCGTTATTTTTCATAACATTAAGCGCTATATTATATGCAAAAAATATTGTCGATAATTGTTTCCTCTCGGTTTCATCTTTTTCCTGTGCTGACATAACTGATCGAGAACTCATCATTCTTAATGATTACAGGTACCTGAACTTCTTCTGGAAGTATTTGATCATATTTGTCATGTATCTCTTCAGGAGATTCATTTACCTCGACGGGGCTTTTCTCATAATTTGCTCATTTTCTCTTTCGAGGATTTTTGTCTTTGGAACCGATAGGCCTTCCACGCTTCAGGCATGGTTTAGATTCATTAACAGATTGTACAATCGGGACATCAATCCGTATAAGAGCATTTACAGCTGGAACATGTGACTTTGTCACTCTTTTTAGGTCAGTAAATGCGTCTGGCAATTGATTCGCTATCTCTTGCAAGTGGATTATCTTTTGAACTTCTGGTTCACATTGCTTTGTACGAGGATCAAGATAATATTGCTATATATTCCACTTGATTTCCTTTTCCAGCTTATTACTTTCTCCCCCTAATGTTGGGAATATTTTTCATCAAAATAACAATCGGCAAAATGTGCCGCAAATAGATCTCCTATTAATGGTTCTAGATATCTTATAATAGAAGAAGAATTATACCCAACATATATCCCTAATCTCCGTTGGAGTCCCATCTTGGTGCGTTGTGGTGGAGCAATTGGAACATATACCGCACACCTAAAAATTCTTAGATAGGAAATATTTGGCTCCTGACCATAAGCCAATTCTAATAGGGAGAACTTATGATAACTCGATGGCATGATGCGTATAAGTGTTGTTGCATGTAAAAACAGCATGTCCCCAAGCTACAACAGATAGCTTTGCTCTCATAAGCAACGGTCTAGCTATTAACTGAATTCGTTTAATAAAGGCTTCAGCTAAACCATTTTGTGTGTGAACATAAGCAACTGGATGTTCAACATCTATTCCAATTGATGTACAATAGTTATTAAAAGGCTCTGATGTAAATTCACCAGTATTATCAAGGCAAATTGTCTTGATCACATAATATGGAAATTGTGATCGTAATCGAATTTCTCGCAAACGCCAGGTTGCGAGTTGATAATAAACTTACGTGTGACCATTTAGTAGATGCATCTACTAAAACCATAAAATATCTAAATGGTCCACACGGTGGATCAATCGGTCCACATATATCACCTTAAAATCGCTCTAAAAATTTTGGAGATTCAACTCCAACTTTTGCTGTTGATGGCTTAATTATCAATTTGCCTTGAGAGCAAGCTACACATGAGAATTCATTAGATTGAAAAATCTTCTCGTTTTTCAATGGATGCCCATGTGAATTTTCCATAATTCTTCGCATCATATTAGAATCGGAAACCCCAACCGGTCATGCCATATAGTAGAACCATTTATATCAGTAAACTTCTGGTTTACTGGTAAAACCATTTATATTAGTAAACTTCTGGTTTACTGTTAAAACCATTTATATTAGTAAACTTAGGGTTTACTGGTGAGACCATTTATATCAGTAAACTTCTGGTTTACTGTCATTTGTACTTCAATTATGCTAATCTTTGTATAGCATACTTTAGAGGAAAATACAGGTAACTTTTCTACCACATATTTGTTACATGATTCAGTCTTTGTAATGCATAAATATTTCATCTCTCCTTCATTACTTGTCTCAATATGATATCCATTTTCACGAATATCTTTAAAGCATAGTAAATTTTTTTGAGACATAAATGAAAGTAATGCATTTTTATACTGATTTTTTGTTCCTATTAGTAGTACTATGTTAGCTCTTCTGGAGCCATCAATTATCTTTGTACTACCACATATTGTACTAATATTAACATCATTTACAATAAAATATACTTATAAGTAAAAGTTAAGTATGTTAGAACACACATACACTGAAATAATAGAACACACTAAAGTAAATTATAATGAGTCAGATACTTTAGTTAGTTTGGGTTTCTTTATGTAATCATTTACATCTGGATTGGGAAAATTTGATATATCCAGATGTGTACTTGTAGATGGATCTTGATTCACATCATTGTTTTCATAGACAAAATTTGTTTCAACATCTTTCCCTTTATTCAGCATTGATGCTTGATACAACTTAACAAGATGTTTAGACGTACGACAGGTACGGGCTCAATGGCCTTTCATTCTGCACCGATAACATAAATTCTCAATTTTTACCGGTTGCTCAATTTGTCTAGTCGATGATATTTCATTCTTACCTTCTCTATTCCACTTCTGGTGGCAAGAAATATGTCCATCATTATTGGGGTGATTGTCATTATGATACCGATTATAAAATCTCCCCCGACCACGGCCGCGCTTACGTCCACGGCCACGTCCACGACCACGTTCTCGGCCTCGCTCAGTATTATCATATATACTCGCGTTCTCTTCAGGGAACGGAGTAGAGCCAGTGGGGCGGGCTTCATGGTTTTTTAATAAGATCTCATTATTTTGCTCAGCCATATGAGATCAATTCAGAATATCTTTTTTCTCGATATTGCTACTGCAGGAGCAAATCAATGAAGGAATATGGAGAAAGTTTTCTCTAGCATATCGTTATCAGTTATTCTTTCTCCACATAGTTTTAACTGTGATATAATTTTAAACATCATAAAATTATATTCACTTATTATTTTTAAATCCTGCAAACATATATAAGATATAATTTTGAAATAACTTGAAAAGAGACTAGGTAGATCTTACCGATACCGTACCTACTTCTGTGACTATAGCTCATGATCTGGAACTAGAACGAAGTCGTGCTGATAACGTGTTATAAAACTGGAGAACCAAGAGCATAATCTCAATATATAATATTTTATTTCAAGACTATTATAGAGAGAGTGTACAAGAGAGAAAGATAGAAGTTAAGAACTTCTGAAGTCTATTGAAATGAAAACTAGAGCCTACTATTTATAGGTGAAAATTGGCTTCCTCTATAAGCTTCCATAAGGATAAACACTATCCTTTAGTAAGGCTTCCTTAGTAAGCTTCTCTGAAGATATTTACCAAGCTTCCCTAGTAGGCTACACTGAAGATATTTACCAAGCTTCCTTAGTAAGCTTCGCGAAAGATAATCTTGCAAAGCTTCTCTTGTACACTTCTGGTTCAAAGGACATCCACATAATAATATATTATAACAATATGGAGTATAATATATAATGACATTTTGGGGACTGAGTATCAGTTATCGGCACATGCAGCATGCAGTTGCCTTTTATCGTGTGGCTTTTCATCCTTTGTACGTAGAGGACTCGAGGGTTTCTTCAAATAATTAATTAACTATATGCGGCACATCATTAATTTACAGAGAATATATATATATATATATATATATATATATATATATATATATATATATATATATACATCCTCTGTACGTAGAGGACTCGAGGGTTTCTTCAAATAATTAATTAACTATATGCGGCACATCATTAATTTACAGAGAATATATATATATATATATATATATATATATATATATATATATATATATATATATATAGAGGTGCTCAAATGAGAACTTAAATATCGTGAGAACCGTGAGAACCGTGAGAACTTGGATACATTAGGTATGAACCTAATGTATCCAATGTATCCAAGTGAACCATTGGATACATTAGTTTTTACCTAATGTATCCAAGTAATGTATCCAATGTATCCAATTGAACCGTTGGATACATTTGTAGACACCCCGCCTTGGACCTCTCATGTCCCGATTGCATACACATTCTCTATCTTCCTCTCTTCTGTTATGTTTTGTTACTTTCCGTTAACTTTTGTTACTTTCCGTTAAGTTCTTGACTTACTCCGTTAGTCTTGGATTTGACTAAGTGACAAAGTCAACCTTGAGTTTTTGTTTACTTTGTTTTTGTTGACTTTCGTGATGTTCGTTAAGTTTTTGGACTAATTCCGTTAGTTTTGGGGCTTAACTGCATAACGGGGTTAACTTTTGGGCTGAAATATGAATTTCCTAAAGCTGGGATGCGCACGCCTTTGCCCTCCTTTGTGGGAGGTGTGCTCCTCCCATAGGGGGGGTGGGAAGCGCGCGCTTCTCGCTTCCAGAATCTCAGATTTTGCCAAATTTCCCTCCTTTTCTGATTTGTAACCCCCAAGACCATTATGCATTGGCTTGATCCGGGGAATGGCCATCTTTGTGACCACAAACACTTCTCCAACACCTATATAAACCTCTTCATTCCATCATGAAAGAGGAGGAGGATTTCTTAACACAAAAATACTTCAAAACACACAAAAGTCTATTTTTCAAGAAGTGGTCAACACAAAGATTTGGTTCTTCTCCATTCAAGCATAAGGTACAAGGTTTATTCTCTTCTTCTAAATTCTAAGTCTTATTTCCTTTCTTCATCTTCTCATCTCTTCTAAGTGAGTATGCAATCTCCATAAAAAGGGATACAATCAAAAGGCCACTTCACTATTGAAGTTTGACCAAGGTTACATCCCAACATTCCAAACTACATTTTAATTCACCATTTTCATCTCTTCATGTAATTGTCTAGCATAATTATTATATGTAATATTTAGCATTAAATCAATAAAATCATTCTTTTCCCCTTTTCTTTTCATTATAATTGTTAGCACATTTCTATTTAATTAATTGAAGGACATGTAAATATTAGAACACCAAAAGTAGCAAAACCGGCTTAAGCCGGGCGAAGTGGGTGTTTAAGTACTTCCCACTCCGTCACCTAACCCCCGAACCCTTCTTCCTTGAATCTCTAGTTTCGTGATCAATAAAAAGGCTATTTTCTTAGGTTTTCTCGCGTTCCTCTAAAACGTGGGTGGCGACTCTTAAAATCAAGTAGACATCTTAGGATAATTCACCGTCCTAGCCAAGCGGGGGTTTCCCGGGGTATCTACAGTGGCGACTCCGCTGGGGACTTATTAGAGGGTTAAACTTGCGTTCTTAACTTTTGGTGTTCTTATTACTGTTTTCTGGGCATTCTGGTAAAAAGGGTGGGAAGCGCGCGCCTCTGGCCTTCTTGACCTAAAGCGCGCGTGTCCGACCCCAATTACCAGAATCGCCCGCCTCCTTTCTTGTCCTTCAATTCCATGTTTCTATGCTAACAATTACTGCAGAGGAAAGAATTTTTTATTTAGGGTCAAGGCAATCCCTTGAACCCACTGATTCGCAGGTACTGCCCAGAATCGGGCGCCTCTGCCCCTCTTTGTCTACCGTGCGCGCCGTCCGCATAGGCCACCCAATGCGCGCGCTTCTGGGCGCATTCCCAGAACAGAACAGTGCACAGAAAACAGAACAGAGCAGAATGACAATGTCTGGGCACCGGGCCTGCACAGAACTTCTTTTATTTTCTGTTTGTTTTATCGGTCACACGGGTGATTCGAAAGTTGTAATTATGTGCTTATTTGTTTTTTTTTTATTTCTTTTGAAAAAAAAAATGTTTTGTCACATGTTAGACCTCACACTACATGCACATATTCTTATCAATTGCTCACTATCGAGTCGCACAATGTTCAACCCCAAACCCGTCGAGGCCCGTCCTAGAAAGTTTCAAGCTCCACCCGACCTTGACTCTTTCGAAGCGGTCAACCTCAGCCCGTGGCGTAGTTCAAGACTACATGCCGGGGGTGACCTTTAAGCCTCTCTTTAGCCGAGCACAAGCCACACAATTCTAGTCTAGGGTCTAACACTCCGTGACTCAAGTCGGTTTTCATGTACCGAGATTTCCCTAAACTAATGTCTTCAAATCATACATGCCAATTTGTTGCAATGGACGAAATAAAACTCCGTCCCCAAAAGTGGCTATCTTGGACGAAAATAAAAAATCCGTCCCCGCATGTATGATTTACTACATTAATTTAGTTTAATCCCGTCACATGTAGGTATCACAAGCGTGGTGGAATCCGATGAGTATATGGGACCGCGAGAAGGTCTATATACTAGTGTGACGATTCCACTATTTTTCTAGAAACCCCAAAAAGGACTCCATCCTTCCGACTTTGTAAATAAAAAAAAATAGTCATTTTTCTCTATGTGGTTGAGTCTTTTTCCTTGTTTGTGGGTTTAATCATATTACTCAAAAGGTGTTTGTGGGGCCAACCTAAGATCAACCGTGTTCTTCCAATAGGTCCAATGGCTTCCAACGGCAACAACAACAACGGTGGAAATGATTTCGTGTCCAACGAAGGGTTACTCAACATAATGAAATCAATGGGGGAACAAATGGATAGGATTGTCGAGGATGCCCGCCGTAAAGACAATTTGTGGCAAGCCCGTTTCGATATCGACAAGAGGATTCACAAAGAAGAGGTTTTCGAACTCAGGGCCCGTCTTGATTATGAAAGAAGAATTCACGAGGAAGAGGTTTCCGAACTCAAAGCCCGTTTGCAAGAGCTCACCGACGGCAAAGCAAAGTTCAATGGTAAAGCATGCTCAAGTGGCCCGACCCTCAAAAGCTACAAAGGTACCACCAACAATCGAGTTTTCACTCCTCTCCTAGGAGTAACCCAAGCCGAGGCATTTGAAACTTTGGTGGCAAGTGGGAAGGTCAAACCTTTGGAAGGGTACAAGCCGAAGGCGATACTGAAGAATCATGCACATAGTGAATGGTGCGGCTACCACAAGCATAGTGGCCATACTACCGAAGGGTGCTTCCTTCTCCGAAACATCATCCAAGATTTGATCGACAACGGCGAATTTACTGTGGGTGAAAAGCAACCGCTAGAGAATGGCAACATGCAAGAACCCATCAAGGAAAAAGCTTGGTTTTGAAATGGGCCTTCAACAAGAGATCATGCCGCAAGGAGACTAAAACGGCAAAGACAACGACAGCAATCTCCGTTTCTCTTTCTCTACCTAGTAGTAGGAATAAAAAAAAAAAAATAGTCAAAGTCCTCTTTTGTGTGCATTAAGTTTTCTTCCTTCTCATGTCAGTGTTTGAGTCGATCTTATCAAATAAAAGTCGTTCTTGTCCTCATACACAATTCCAAGTTGTTCAATTTAATTCTTGGCAAAATGATAAAAAGATGTCTAAACAAGTTTTAGAACGAAGGCCATCGCTTGAACGCCTAGGGGCTAAACATCTTGACGAAGGCAACGACATCAACAACAACGGCGAATCCAAGACATCAAGCATAAAAAAAAAAAAAATCAAGCAAAGTTTTCAAAGGGGGATAAAAAAAAAAAAAAAAAAAAAAAAAAAAACTCGCTAGGTTGAAATCATCAAATCAACCTAGGAAAAAGTTAGAGCACAAAAAAAAAAAAATCTCCCTCAATCAAAGAAGATCAACGTCATCATCCACCAACAAAGGACGAAGCTACGAAGCAACAATTCCATCACGAAGAATGGAGAATCCACAAGAACTACGGTGACCTGAGCCTCTACACTGGAGGAACGTAGGCAACCTGCGGGTCCGGTCTCATGCAAGAAAGAAGATATGTTTAGCCCTAGCGCGTTATGGTGATCGGCCTTCATCTCGAACTTGTCAAGACATCTTTGTACGATTAATTTGCCAATGAATTAATCACCAAAAAGATTGAACAACTTTCTTAGATTTGGAATCATTTCGCGTTCCTTGTCGAGTCTAGGGACTTCTATTCTTTCTGCATACTCCCAATTTCTTGCAATCAAATTGGGGTTTTCCTTCTCTTCTATCTTAATGACTTACTTGCCTTCATGAGTCATTCAAAAAATGGTCAAATACATGAAGTCAATACTAGGGACACTTCCCTAATCAAGTCAATGTCACTCACCTTTAGTGACAAGAGGTCTCCACCGCAAAATCACATGTCTTATCTCCTCAGATAGACTCAATGCACACTCCCTCATTAATCGAGTCAAAATGAAGACGCAAAAGAGATGCCCGCTAGATTGAAAACCCGAAAGGGCGGTCTAGGCAAAAAACAGGGTGCGTAATAAAAAAAAATGAGAGAGTGAGAGAGAGAAGGGAAAGAGAAATGGAGATCTCCGGCCTCTAAAGAAGACAACTGCACGAGCTCTACATTGGATCTCCTCAGCAAGTCAATTCCCCACCGAGTCAACTTTGGGATTGCAAAAGGCTCGACAAGATATGGCACCATCAAAGGTTGTTTTGGGTTATTGGCATCATTCTCTAGCAGTGTGCATTTTTGGGTTCATGAAAAGAAGGCCCGTGGTAGAACGAGCCCATCATAAAAGGGCACGAGGTTGCACAAATAATCCCTAGCTAGTCAATTGGCTTGGGCAACAAATAGAAACAACATGTGTCTCAGTTTTCAAAGCTTCTTCAAGTATGTGCTTCTAAAGTACGCCGAAAGGCTCCCGAGAAATGGAGTAGCTCTTGCCATGTCCTCTCATGTTTGTTCCCTCGCACGAGGATGAGTCACTGTTGCTTTGCTCAACAAATGGTGACGCCCTAGGGGCTATGTTACTCAAGGACAAGGACTTCTTTTGCTTCACTTGACAATCAATACGCCCTAGAGGCTATGTTCGAGAAAGATGTGTGAGACTTTCCTCAAAGTCTCCCAAAAGGGATGTATAAAAGCCCTCTTGTCGCGTGTGCCCGTGCTCATTCCCCCAATCAAGGATGGACCTTTCTCGCAATCAATGATGGCACTCTAAGGGCTACGGTCAAGTCTTAAAGTCTCCCTCGGCAAAGAGCAATTAACTCCCCAGCAGTATCCCCAGCCGAGTCATGTGCAACATTGGAAGCTTCCTCAATTCGGCACCGAAGGTGTCAAGGGGCTTCACAATCTACAATCTTTTGGGATACGGCATTACAGTAATCCGAGCAAAGGGCAATATTGGGGCTTCGCGACCGACAGTCTTTTGGGCAACAATACTCGAGCAACGCAATTTGGGAGTAGTCTCCATGAAAGGGATCAAGCTTCAAAGGGTCTCTCAACACTTCAAGTCAAAGGCCTCTTGGTTTTAAATGAAGACTCCGATGTTATGAATGAAGTTGATGATTTTTGTTAGAACTCACAGCGAGATTTTGAAGGAAGTCTTAGAGAAAAGGAAAAAGATTCAATATGCTAAACTCTAATCAAAACAGGGTTATAGCGGGAAATGCCACGGCCAATCCCAATGTTTCTGCAATTCAGCACCCCCCTTCTCCAAGATCAAAAGCACAAGGTGCAGCTCAGATAAAGTTGGGCCACAGCACTAGTTGCATCCGAAGATCCGTCATTAGTTCAACTCAAGAAGAGTCAAGCAAGCATACTCATTTGGGACTTTATCACACCAAGACCTTATCCTCCGTGACTTCGACGGCACCGCAAGACATTACTGCATCTTTTGACATAAGCCCTCAGCCATTTGGGTATCGACCACAATGAAGCCATTCATCTCCCCAGTAAGAGCAAGAAGGTGATCTCTATCAAAAATTCTACCAAACGGTACATCCGCTCTCAATGCCAAACCGATCACAAGATAATTTGGGGCTTTACATCGAAAGGTCTTCACACTCCACCGTCTTGAAGCTCGCAAACAAGAAGTCATGACATTTATGGCTTGGCAATCTCTCGAGGTTTGGTATCAATAATCTACTCTTGGGATTTGCTCACGCCAACAACAAAAGGAGATTTATTTGAATGGGCCAAGAACTGATTTATCTTGGGGCTATGCAAGCCACTCAAAGTTTGGCATCAAAGGCATTCTAGAAGCTTTACAATCAGCAACCCCTTATCTCGGCATCAAATGCCTTTTGGAGCCCCATAATCGAAAAATCTCTTGGGGCTAGACATCAATTTCGTTGGACACCACAGCAACAACGATAGAATTCAACAAGGCAATCCGGACTTCGATTGAACATGACTTGATCTTGGTTTGGCTTCACAAGCACACAATGGTTAAAATGGTTCACACACGAACTAAAAAAAAAAAAAAAATCTTTTCCTCACATGTGTGCATATTCTTTCCCTTCTAATCTAAAAAAAAAAAAAAAATCTTTTCTCCTTCTATGTGCAAAAGTATGTGCTTTACTTTGCCTTGCTCCATAGCTTCTTCCCCAGAGTTCTCCATCATCCTTGAACTACGCTGGTCTGATTCCCTTCAAGGGATACGTAGGCAGCCTTTGGCAAGACCAACCCATCATCCAGAGTACCATCTCGCCAACCCATCATCAAGAGCGTTCTCTCATCAACATCCAAAGAATGGACATTCTCCATCAAAGAATCCTCCGCGGACATCAGAAATCCATGTCCACTCAAGCGGCAATGGTAAGTGAAGGTATGAATACATCCAATGCTTTACTCAAAATCACACCGCACACAAGATCACTCTCTACATTCTTACTTCTCTCTCATTGCAAGGGTGTTCCAAAATCCCATCACACCACGAGCACAATTTCTCTCTCTTCATTGCACACTCCATGCATCTTCTTGCAAGAACACATATACCTATCAAGCACACACATAACAGGTACCACCACGAAGTCAACAGCATCCGCTACTCAAGGCACTTCATCCCCACCAGAAAGTGGTCAACCGTGCCCACACCCCACAAAGTCAACAACATAAGCAGATGCGGCTCCAAGTCGGCAACTCGGTCCATATCGAGACAAGCTCCCATGAGCTCCAAGTCGGCAACTCAGTCCATATCGAGACAAGCTCCCATGAGCTCCAAGTCGGCAACTCGGTCCATATCGAGACAAGCTCCCATGAGCCCCAACTCAACAACTCGGTCCATATCGAGACAAGCTCCCATGAGCTCCAATACAACACTCCAGCAAAAGTCGCTCATGCAGGGAGCGCACCTCTACTATCGCAATTTCAAATTCCTACTTTTATCGAGTCTTTGTTTTCTTTTCTTCCTTTTTTTTTTTTTTTTTTTTTTTCGATGTCCTCGGCGGGTGTTTTTACATTCGTCGACGCGTTTTGTTTTGCAATCCACATCGCCGAGGGGCTCTATAGACACCCCGCCTTGGACCTCTCATGTCCCGATTGCATACACATTCTCTATCTTCCTCTCTTCTGTTATGTTTTGTTACTTTCCGTTAACTTTTGTTACTTTCTGTTAAGTTCTTGACTTACTCCGTTAGTCTTGGATTTGACTAAGTGACAAAGTCAACCTTGAGTTTTTGTTTACTTTGTTTTTGTTGACTTTCGTGATGTTCGTTAAGTTTTTGGACTAATTCCGTTAGTTTTGGGGCTTAACTGCATAACGGGGTTAACTTTTGGGCTGAAATATGAATTTCCTAAAGCTGGGATGCGCACGCCTTTGCCCTCCTTTGTGGGAGGCGTGCTCCTCCCATAGGGGGGGTGGGAAGCGCGCGCTTCCCGCTTCCAGAATCTCAGATTTTGCCAAATTTCCCTCCTTTTTTGATTTGTAACCCCCAAGACCATTATGCCTTGGCTTGATCCGGGGAATGGCCATCTTTGTGACCACAAACACTTCTCCAACACCTATATAAACCTCTTCATTCCATCATGAAAGAGGAGGAGGATTTCTTAACACAAAAATACTTCAAAACACACAAAAGTCTATTTTTCAAGAAGTGGTCAACACAAAGATTTGGTTCTTCTCCATTCAAGCATAAGGTACAAGGTTTATTCTCTTCTTCTAAATTCTAAGTCTTATTTCCTTTCTTCATCTTCTCATCTCTTCTAAGTGAGTATGCAATCTCCATAAAAAGGGATACAATCAAAAGGCCACTTCACTATTGAAGTTTGACCAAGGTTACATCCCAACATTCCAAACTACATTTTAATTCACCATTTTCATCTCTTCATGTAATTGTCTAGCATAATTATTATATGTAATATTTAGCATTAAATCAATAAAATCATTCGTTTCCCCTTTTCTTTTCATTATAATTGTTAGCACATTTCTATTTAATTAATTGAAGGACATGTAAATATTAGAACACCAAAAGTAGCAAGACCGGCTTAAGCCGGGCGAAGTGGGTGTTTAAGTACTTCCCACTCCGTCACCTAACCCCCGAACCCTTCTTCCTTGAATCTCTAGTATCGCGATCAATAAAAAGGCTATTTTCTTAGGTTTTCTCGCGTTCCTCTAAAACGTGGGTGGCGACTCTTAAAATCAAGTAGACATCTTAGGATAATTCACCGCCCTAGCCAAGCGGGGGTTTCCCGGGGTATCTACAACATTAGGTAAACCTAATGTATCCAAGTTGTCACGGTTCTCACCATATTTAGGTTCTCACAGGAGCACGACCCGATATATATATATATATATATATATATATATATATATATATATATATATATATATATATATCACCCTCAGTTATGAATGGGAGCCTTCCTACATACAGGAGTATAATCAATCACCACCAAATCTTCATCGTTTATTGTCACCGTAGCTTTTCCCTTATCGGCTCGATTAGTACCATAAGTTTCACTCAGCAATATACGACCTGAAAAAAATAAAATAGTAACACTAATGATTAAAAGGGACAAAACTACGAATACTCAAACGAGTGATCTGGAGATGAGTTTTGAACCTTCAGTCGTGGTAGAAACGAAGCAAAGCAAGATAAGAGCAAAGAGGATTATAAACTGCTTGCATGATGAAATACCCATTTCGGTTTTTGGTCTTCTTTGGCCTCAGGGAGATGGATTTGTGTGCGATCTATAGAGATAGAGATTGTTTATATAGATAGATTGGCAACTTTTGCAATTGAAAAAGTTATGAACAAAGACGTATGTGTGGTGGAAAAGGGTGATGATAGGGAAATGATCAAGAGGACCCTTGATGGTTCATCTTGTCTAGAGTCAATATCCATCCTTGTCCTTTAGGATTTTCTTGTTTGATGATATTAGACTAAAGATTATTAGGGGATAGAGGAAGAGTTGACGTTTTGACATTATATTTTCAGCAACTTTTGATCCCCTAAACATGGCTAGTGTTGGGAATATGCCTTTGAATCAATGACTATTGGTTAAGGATATGTCCGCGACAAGTCGAGTAATTCTTGGGACTTGAATTGGCAAAAGGAAATGTTGGAAAAATAGTCTATTTTTTGTATTATGTGAAGGTAATATGATTTATTTTCGTGATATATATTTTGTCAAATGACAAAATTAATTGTGGGTTTGTGTTTAGCTCCATGAAAACATTGAGATAATGTATTTATTTATCCAATTTTGTGTTTGATGAATAAGACATTAAGGCTTGAAGTTGGGAAAATTGTTCTTCTCATTTGAGCTAGAATGTCAAGTGACTAGTTCATCTCATTTGAACTAGAATGTCAAGTGACTAGCCTTATCTCCAAAATTAATAACGGACATATGGATTGAGTTTATCCTTTGATTAATTTGGGAGATTGAATGGTTCTTGGTTGGACTATAAAAGGAGCAACAACCATTTGTGATCATACAATAGAAGTAACACAAAAAGATACACAAAAAGTGTTCCAACAATATCCACATCCATCCTTTCATTGCATTTTTTATCATCTCTTCCTTTGGCCTCCTATATTGTATTTGGTGGTGATACTGTCCAGGCACTGAATTCAATTCACCGGAATCTCTTAGTTCAGGAAAGCATCCGGTTCGTGCGAGTTATCCTGGGAGACTAGCATCTGACGACAACCTCAAGCACTCACGGTGAGGGGGAGAATAAGTCTTAAGGACAGTGTGTTCAACACACGGCTCGGCACAAAACATTCAGTCTAGTTTCTGTTAATCTATTCTACAGACTATCAATTTATTTATTTACGATTTATTCTGTAATTCGAGTTCTGTTTTGTAGAATTTTCCTAACAATCTTAAGACTTATTCCTTCTGCAAGAGGGAACGGATTACAAAACAACATACTAATTTTATTTGTGAGAAAGGATTGAAGATTACAATATTCTTGTGGGGTGGTGGTTATTGGAGAAAATATTGAAAAGGGACGGAAAACCGGGGTGGAAAAGAAGCAAATTTCCAGCACTATTTTTCATGACCATCTGTGGTAAAATAGAATTTTCAGCTTCGTTAACCGTTAGATCGTTCTGAAATTTTTTGTACCTGTTTAGATATCATAGAAGAAAAATATGAACGGTGGCGATTTGATTCAGATATCCAGAGAGGGAGATTAAAAAAATTGCAGAATAGCAGTTTTGTGAAACAATTTGCTTTCTTCTTGTTTAATGAATTATCCAAGTTGGAAAGATTGATGTTCATGACATCAACTATGAAACAATGATTGCTATGCCTCATGAAGTGGTTATACATCATGTGATATGTCTCTTATGGTTCATGTGAATCATATTGAAGAGATTAGAAAGTTCGTTGGAACTAAGAACGTTGAAAGATTAAGTCTTTAAGGTTACATTGACAAAGATAATAGGGCTTCTTGAAAGAAGTTGTTAAAACCTATTATGGTCAATGGTGACAAAGGTTAAAAAAGATTAACATAATAAGGCTTCTTGAAAGAAGTTTTTAAAGCTTATTATTGTTAATAGTGACAAAAAGTCTTAAAGATAAAAACAATAGGACTTCTTGTAGGAAGTTATTAAATCCTATTGTTATTAATGATGTGAAATGACACAAATATTTAGATGAAGGGCTTCTAAAGAATTTGTGCATTTTGTGAACGGGAAATTAATTTTCTCTAATTCTGAGGTACTCCAAGATGAGACCTTTAAAGTTTGGAATAGTTGATCTCTAATTAAAATTTTAATAAGAAATCAAGAGGTTTATAATAGTTGTTACAAGAAATAAATTGTGTGAATTCTCCTATTGAATTAAAAATTTATTTGTAAAAAATTCTCTAAATGAGGAAGAGAGTTATAGTTGTAACAACAAGGTAATAATTTGGTGTTTAATTATTTTAAATTAAAGCCAAAGTATTGGGAAAGACTCCTTGTGTGGAGACGAATCTCCAAAGGAATATGATGTATTCCATGTATTCCGGCTCACTATAGTGAGAAGTCAAGGAATGTTGTTGGCATCGACCTTATGTGTTGGCAGCAAAAGATGTTCTATTTGACCACCTTAAATTTAGTGAGGTTCTTAATGAAGATCCTACGAAGTTTTGTGGAAATAAGATGGATGTTTTAAGCCATGAATGCGGTTGAAGCATGTGAATTTCTTTTGTCTTTATCTTGGAAGGATGGGGAATTCATTTGCAAGAACTATGTTCTTAATGAGCTCTCTGATTCTCTTTATAGTGTTTAGAGGGAAAGGAATGGCAAAAGAATTGTGGGAGTCTTTCAACTATAACAATAAAATTGAGAATACATGTGCAATGATTAATTGTAGGTCGTTTTCCTATTTTAATTATTAGACTCCATAGACTGTAAAAAGTCAAATGGAAGAGTTGAAAATGTCTTTCATGAAATCCATGGCGAAAGGATGGTGTTAAATGAAATTTTCAAGTAACAAATTGAGAAATTACTTTTCACTTGGAAAGATTCAAGAAGCACCTCAAAAGTAGATGAATTGAAATGAATGTTGAGATGCTTGCTATTCATCTTTGTATTGGAAAGAGAATAGAGTTTCAGAGAAGAAGTTGTTAACACTTCTTATAGAAAAAGTAAATGTGGTAGAGCATACCAAAATGCTTATGGCAAAGATAAAGTAGGTCAAATTTACTTGAAAAGTCAAAATTTGTCTAAAAAGTCGAATTTGTGCGAAAGACAAACTTGTTTGAAGCATCAAACTTGTTTGAAAAGTCAAGCTTGTTTGAAAAGCCAAAATTAAGTCATGCATATATCTTTCTTGACAACAGTGGATGTCATTAAGGATAATCTTCATGATTTTAATAAATGGTATAAAAAAGGAGTAGTTATTTCTACTACACAATTTAATTATCCACTACATATATTAATATATTTTAAACTTAATTAATATGTTGACATAATTGCCCTCAAATCCACATTAACCATCATTCACCTTAGTTTTATTTTTTGTTGTATATTTTCCTTTTGTTTTTTTTTATATTTCTTGGTTTTTTAAATTAATTATGTTAATTGTAAAAGTAAATATTTTGTATCAGCTAATTAAAGTAAGTTAGATTGTATAAATATTAAGTTAAATATAAATTTTCTAGGGTCCTGCAAGAAACGAAAAAAAATTAGTTTTAATCATACTACCTTAATGTTCAAATTTGATTTTTTAATGACTTCCAAAAAACCAACGTGATTTTTTAATGTTTAAGAACGCAAATTACATCATCATGCATGTTGTATAACTTATCCTGTATTTCTTTACATTATCTGATACAAATAAAATAATTTCTATAAATTCCTTTTTATTTTGAAACCTATAATTACTTTTAATATTTTCCATAAATGAATGTGTATATATTGTGGTAAACAATAATTTATATAAATTTTTATTAAATATTCTTTTTACTGAATTTATATTACTATTCATACCTGCAAATGTAAAATTTTAGAACCTGAATAAAAATATTTATATTTTAGCAAAAAAAAAAAATAAGAAGTACAATATATTTTTTTCAAAATACTCCTTAATAAAGGTTAGATTCTAATTTCCAGACAAGTAAAATTCATCTATTTACTTCAATTAGTATGAAAAAATAATTTGTTTCGTATGGTACACAAAGTAAAAGTTAACAAATAAGAACTATTTTCCTAATAATGGTTTTAACCAATTTCATTTTATATATTTTTCATGCAATAAATTATTTATTTTATTAGATGATCAAAAGATTTGTTTGAAAGGCCACAAATATATAAGTTAAATAAATTTAATTAGTATGATTGAATAGCTATTTGAAAACGCCAAGAAAATTTTAATTTAAATTAATTTTATTAGTATTATTAAAAATATTTATTTGAAAATACCAAAATTTAAAAGATAACTTATTTTATTATTATGAATAAAAAACTTTGTTTGAAAAAAATGACGAGAAAAAAGAAAACTTTGAACCAAATTAAGTATATAAATTCTTGAAGGGCAATTGTGTCAAGACAATGATTAAATTTAAAATAAATTAAATAATGTAGTGGATTATCGATTAATGTAGTGGCAATAGCTCCTCCCAATAAAAATTGTATCAACCGATGGGTTGATTTAGTGATCAATAATGAGAATAAGTCTCTTTAGTTAGATCACATTCCCTCATTCAAAAAGGGATTCAACAAGATGTGAAATGTGTGTTGAACTATATCATCACAAGTTAAGTATAGTGATAGATTGTTCAAACACATGGTAATGATAACAATGTTATTGTTATATGTAATAAGCATTGTCTCATTGAATGGAGATGTTGGAAACCAACTTTAAAATAAGATAATGAGGATGAAACACTAATGCTTATTGTGTGTATATAACATGTGTTTGTACACAATATCCACCTTGTAAACTAATATCAAATGGTGTTGCTGAAATAACTAATAGCACTATTGGTATATTTAGGACTAACCCAAAATATGGGGAGTGAGTCTACTTTGAAAAATTAAATACATATTGAATAGGTTACCCCAAGAAAACAATGTAAATTCCATATGAAGTATGGAAATGTAGGCCTACGTACACTTGTGAATGTGGGGGTTGTTCGCAAAGTAGAAAGTCCAACATCAACAAAATGGATATTTGCATACAAGATGGTGGAGTATGTAAGTAATGAGTTTTCAGTGGGTTGTCATATATTATTCATTGACATTGAATATATATAAAACCAAGATTGAAATAAATGGAAATCATGTACTGATGTCAAGTTCATGGAAAATGAACAAATGATACTTTGAGTGAAATAGATTAAAGTGACACTTTGAGTGAAATGGATTAAAGTGATACTTTGAATGAAATAGATCAAAGTAAAGTGTGCAAGTTAGTAAAGTCACTAGATGACTTGAAACAAGCACAAAATAATGACATCAAAGCTTGATTTTACCATGAAAGAAAGAGGATTAATCAAAAATGACATGAATGGAAATGTCATAGTGTTGATTAAATCTATCGAAGATATGTTAAACTTGAAAGAAGTTTTCTAATTTGACCGTTGAATTTAAAACTTCAAGAAAAACTCATGAATTTGCATTAAGCAAGTTATGATATAGTTCTTAAAAGTTTTGAAAAGGTCAAGAGATATAGGTTTAGCAGATGTTATCCTTGAAGTGAAAATTTTTAAGAAATCTAATGGATAATTCTTGAGAAATTAGCAAGGATAATTTTGCAATGGCTCAAACCTAATATTCATGAGTCAACATCTATTGAAAAATAAAGCTGATGTTGTTTTTCAAGTTGAACACTCTAGAATTGGAAGTGTAGTGAATTGGTACACTAGTAATCCTAAATGTATAGTGAGAGTACTAAGGTACTTGATGTCGCGACCCCGAACCCCGCGGGCCCGAGATCGCGAGCTGGACGTCGACTTAAAACCAAAACTCTAAAATATAGAAGTTAAAAATTCCATTTTGAACCAAAAGATGATAACACAAGGTTTTACAAATCCAAGTTTAAATCAACAAAGTACATCTAACATAAGCTCTACAGCTTATACCCAAAAGAATAAAATATACAATTCTTAATGACGTCAATAATGGTAAAACTATCCCCAAAAGGTTATACATTTAAATAATGTAAACCGATCCATAACAACCTGCCCCAAAATCTCAATCCTCTCGACGTCCTCCTCGATCCGCGAATCCTAATCCTTTTCCTCCTGGGGGGGTTAAGGAAAAACAAAGATGGAAATAAACGGGGTGAGATAAAATCTCAGTAAGTTACTAATGCAACTACATGACATGCTATAATGCAATAAGCAATAAACAATGATAAATATCACTTAGCATGTAACAAATAACAGTCAACAGATAGCAGCGGAAAGTAAACACATAACAAAGGATATTAGCCAAGGTTTCCCAACTGATAAACCAAATAAAGGTCGCTGCGCAGCTTCAATAATCAACAAATCATCATCTTCATAATAGCATGAAAGCTGAAGAGAAATCCCCGGTCAGAAGCGACCAATCAACCCATCAATCAAACAAACCATCTTCATAGTAGCATAAAAGCTGAAGAGAAACCCGGTACCGGAACAAATAACCATAAAAGTGTCACAAAGGACAAGAGCCATGCCACAAAGTCATGCTCGGTAGCTAGATACATTCACAAAGGAAGCTAACTTATCTCTTCCAAGGCCAATCTGGAAAAGGGTATAGTAAGGGCAAAACAATGGTGAACATTATAATGGACTTGGCTTTGCCATTATAATCTTTCCCATCGCCCGATGCAACAAATATGCCAGCTGGGCTTCCAAATAAATGCTAAGTAATAAATACTAGCTTAAATAAACCACTTATGATTCCAAAGTAGGGAACCATTCCAAATAATCACCATAAAGGTAAACCAATCCAAACAATCACCATAAAGAGACAATGATTACTCATGAAGAGTTTAACAACAACGATAGCAAGGAATTTCTCATAACAGAGTTCAAATAACAATAACGGTATTATTCAAAGGGGTCCAACATATTGATCATTAAAACAAGATGATACTAAAAACAAGGACCCATACCAAACACATCGAGTTACTCATAAAGAGTACTACCCAAACGGTCGCTCACAAATAGCACAATGCTTATCACCACAATGACCCTAAACGTCTACTCATTACGAAAGTGTTCCCACATTTCCCAATAATCCATAACTAAATTCCATAACCCATATTCACAAAGGAACCAAGGCGAAACCACGCAAACCGATATTCTCAACTTGATTACAACGGACCGATTCTAAACACTTTGTCATAAGACACTAAATGAAATCTCAACATAATATAAACCTGAAAATCACCTAAATAAACCACCTCATCTCGAAGAACTCAAAAAGGGCTTTAAAATGATAGTTTACTCGACTAAAACGGAGTCCGAATGCAAAAGTTATGGCCTCCGGAAGATTGAGCGAAAAACGAACGATTTGATCAAAGTAGGAAATACCATAAAACATCACAAGGGGGTAATGACAACCACCTAACACTCATTTACCACTTATATAACTCTAACGTACTCCTCACACGGTTTACATAGGCTTACGGTTGACTTCTTATTGTTCCGGGTAATTACTTTTAAGTTATAAACATTTATGCCTAAAACAGGGGTGCTCGGCCGAGCAGTTCTATATGACTCGGCCGAGCAACCTCGGCTCCAAAACTATGACTCTCTGGTCTGCTCCGCTCGGCCGAGTCAAGGGACGTGCTCGGCCGAGCACCTCCTAAATTCAGAAAAACGCAGAAGAACCCAGGTAACCAAATTTTACCCAAAACTTCACCATTTCTCTAATACCCAAAATCAAGATTTCCAATAAGCATAATAATGCACCAAAACAACTTGTATCTAGGATGGGGATCCAAATACACCATTTATCGATCAAAACCAAGAATCAAACCCAACATTCATAAAATCACCATTTTTGACCAAAACTCAAATAAATTCCAAATAAATTCTAAACTCAACCAAACTTCAAATATAACACATCAAGCATTATATAAACATGATATGAAAACTTACTTGGATTTTCTCAAAGTTGACGGATTTCGATTCTTTTTGGTTCTACGCGATCCTATCGACGATCTAAACAAGATTCATGTTTTAAGAAACGAAAAATAACAAGACGAAGATGAAGATGAAGAAAATGAAGAGAGAAGTGAGAGAGAAAAACTTACCCACAACATGGAGAGAGAGAGAGATTTGCTGGGAGATGGAGAGAGTGAGGGAGAAGATGAGGAGTAGGGAGGGAGTAGTTAAAATGATTTAAAAGAACTTACACTTAGGCCCCCTCCTCTTTACTACACACAAAACTTACACTCCCTACTAACAATTAAGACCCAACAATACTACACTAGCACAAATGGCCCAATTAAAATGCTAGACATAAATTATTATAACACATAAAATGCACACATAATTCATTAATTAAATAATAATTTAAATAAATAAATGAGCAAATAAATAAATAATAATTATTTATTACTAATAAAATAGAGCCTAGTTTTCGGGTCGTGACAGGAAACAATCGAGATCAAGGATTACTCTACACTAGACATCTATCAATATCTGAAGGATATAGTAATGCTACATAGAAATCAGATATCCAAGACTTAATGTCTACAAGTGGAATTGTATTCACATTAGCAGGTGCAACTATATCATGGAAATCTTCTAAACAGATGGTTATAGCCAGATCCACGATGGAATCTGAGTTTATAGCTTTAGACAAATGTGGGGAAGAAGCGGAATGGCTACGCCAATTCCTAGAAGATATTCCAAGATGGACAATGTCAGTGCCACCAATCTGTATACAATGTGACAGACAATCTGCAATTGGTAGGGCACAAAGAAACATGTACAATGGTAAGTCGAGACATATACGTCGAAGACATAATACCATAAGACAACTACTCTCAACTGGTACCATCTCCATTGACTATGTGAAGTCAAAAGATAATTTAGCGGATCCGTTAACCAAAGGGTTAAATAGAGAGGTAGTTGCGAGATCGACAAGGGGAATGGGTTAAAGCCTCTTGAGAAGTTAACCACGGCGGAAAACCCAACCTAGCTGACTGGAGATCCCAAGATCTAGGTTCAAAAGGGACCACCTAACCGTTAAATGATTTGTAGCGTCACTGTGGGGATTAACCCCATACCCATTCCTAAAAGTGACATCCCGAGATGAATAAGGTTAAGCCTATGGCTTTTAATGATTCTTATGGAGTAAACTGAGTTACTTAGAAGAATCACCTATGTGAGAGAGAAGTGGGGCCGCTTCGAGGAGAATTGTGTGAGACTCAATTCTTAGACCCTCTCACAGAATCAGGCATTGTGTCGCAGGGCCACAAATGGACACTGCTATGCGAATTGAATTGTGTTAGGGAGATACTTGTGTAACGTATATGATTGGATACACAAAAGACTGACAGTTCAAGGACATCGTGTCTACTGATTAGCGAATAGAATAAGTATACGTCTACAAGGGAAGGTTCAAAGGGCAATCCCATACCTATCCTATGCAGTTTTCAACTGTTGGACTTTATCACCAAATTCCACATAATTTCCTTCATGTGGGGAATTGTTGGAAAAATAGTGTATTTTTGTATTATGTGAAGGAAATATGATTTATTTTCGTGATATATATTTTTTCAAATGACAAAATTAATTGTGGGTTTGTGTTTAGCTACATAAAAACATTGAGATAATGTATTTATCTGTCCAATTTTGTGTTTGGATGAATAATACTTTAAGGCTTGAAGTTGGGAAAATAGTTGATCTCATTTGAGCTAGAATGTCAAGTGACTAGTACTTCATCTCATTTGAACTAGAATGTCAAGTGACTAGCCTTATCTCCAAAATTAATAACGGACATATGGATTGAGTTTATCCTTTGATTAATTTGGGAGATTGAATGGTTTTTTGTTGGACTATAAAAGGAGCAATAACCATTTGTGATAATACAATAGAAGTAACAAAAAAAGATACACAAAAAGTGTTCCAACAATATCCATATCCATCCTTTCGTTGCATTTTTTATCATCTCTTCCTTTGGCCTCCTATATTGTATTTGGTGATGATACTGTCCAGGCACTGAATTCAATTCACCGGAGTCTCTTAGTGCAGGGAAGCATCTGGTTCGTGCGAGTTATCCTGGGAAACTAGCGTCCGACGACAACCTCAAGCACTCACGGTGAGGGGGCGAATAAGTCTTAAGGACAGTGTGTTCAATACACGGCTCGGCACAAAACATTCAGTCTAGTTTCTGTTTATCTATTCTCCTGTTTATTAATTAATTTATTTATTATTTGTTCTGTAATTCGAGTTCTTTTTTGTAGAATTTTCCTAACAGGAAATCCTTTTGGTACAAGGATTAAGGTTTATTGGTTTTATTATTATTTTTATTGGTAGAATTGCTCAAGAATTAGGAAAGCCTTTTCTAAATGAGAATAAACTTACTTTATACACAAGAAATAGGATTCCAATTACTTTGTACACAAGGAATATGATTCCTTGTCCTTTTGGGTTTCAAGTATTTATGCCTATAAATACTAACCCCTCCACTAGCATTATTTTTGTCGGTCATCTTTGATAGATACAAGTAGAGATCTATGATCTAGATTTAGGTTGACGGAATTATTGGGCTCAATAATTCGTGCAACTAGATTATTAAGATCGTCTTTTGTAATTGACATTGAATAATAATATATTTTAACTCCGCCCGTGGACGTAGCCAAGTTGGTGAACCACATAAATTCTTGTGTTCATGTTTGATTATTTCTTTGATCATCGTTCTTAGTATATTTTTCTCTAATAGCTACAATTATGTCAAAATAGGATTTCCTTATTTTGATGGCTATATATTTTTTTAACGGTTATTCTAACCTATGCCCTTACGGCATAGGATAAGAACTATCATTATGGTAACGAAGTTGATTTTTTATCTAAAAAAAATCAGTTTTTCTAAACTATGCCCTAAGGGCATAGGATAATAACTCTAATTACGGAAAGGAGATTGATTTTTATCTAAGGCAATCTTGATAAATCTTGTAAACTTATATCCAGCCATTTTACACCATTTTTCTTCCTAAATTTTAGGTTTTCCTTTAGACTAATTAGAATCATCAATATTTCCATAACCAAAATTATTAATTTTTTATTACACAATTATACCATCCAACTAATTTCTTTCAAAAAAAAAAATCCCTCCAATTTATTTTTTTGTATAAATAATTATTCACTAGAAACATAATATATTAAAAAGATTTTAGAAAGATAACATGTAAAAACAAACTATCAGGAAGTTTTTACAAAACTAAAACATAATATATTATGTTTCTAGTGAATAATTATTTATAAAAAAATACAAATTGGAGGGATTTTTTTTTGTGAAAGAAATTATTTGGATAGTATAATTGTGTAATAAAAATTTAATAATTTTGATTATGGAAATATTGATGATTCTAATTAGTTTAAAGGAAAACCTAAAATTTAGGAAGAAAAATGGTGTAAAATGGCTGGATATAAGTTTACAAGATTTATCAAGATTGTCTTAGATAAAAAACAACCTCCTTTCCATAATTAGAGTTCTTATTCTATGCCCTTAGACTACCCACAATGGTCTCAACCCACCTCCCCAAATTCCACACCCACTTTAACACTTTATCCTATCCACCTCATATCCACCTCATCTTTCATACACCCATTCATACAACCCCCTACAATGGTAAGTTTAATTAAATTTCATCTCTCTCCCACTCATCATTCTATACCCCAATACTTTTACATAATTTTTATTTTTTATATATTCTCTATTTTTATGATTAGTAAAATAATAATAATTATTATTATTTATAATAAAAATAACATTTTACACTAATTATTTTTTTTGCAATTAAATAATTAGATAAATGACGATAATTATTATTCAAAACAAGAAAAGTTACAATACACTTAGCTCGCGACACAATTAATGAAAGACAATAAAATTATTAAATCAACATGGTTTCCGAACTTTGCCCATATGTGCTTGACTAGATCCTTCTGCAATTGTTGATGAAATCTTGAATCACGCATTTCCGATCTAGTACGCACATGCTCTGCAAATGCAGGTAGTACCTCAGTCGAGAATGGTTGTTGTGTACTAGACCCACTTGCCTCGGGTTGTTGTGAAGTAGACCCTCTTGCCTCGGGTTGAAAGTCTTTCCAATTTTGAGAATAAGTATGTCGTTCATCCTCAACAATCATATTATGTAATATGATACATGACCTCATGATGATAGCCAAGTTGTCTATCTCCCACATTCGAGCGGGTTCTCGAATGATTTTAAATCAAGCTTGGAGCACTCCAAATGCACGTTCTATATCCATTCGACATCCCTCCTAAAATTTTGCAAATAGCTTATCTTCTTCACTTTGAGGAAGTCTAACTGACTTGATGAAAGTCGGATAAGAAGGGTATATACCGTCAGCAAGATAATACGCCATATTATATTGACGTTGATTCACATAGCAAATAACCCGTGGAGCTTTTACTTGTTCAACATCATCGAACAATGGCGATCGGTCGAGCACATTTATATCGTTCAATGTGCCCGGACATCCGAAAAAGGAATGCCAGATACATAAATCATGATGGCAACTGCTTCAAGAATATCACTCGTGGTTCCCTTATCACCTCTAGTAAATTGACCTTCCCAAGCAGTTAGACAATTTTTCCATTCCCAGTGCATGCAATCAACACTCCCGATCATCCCTGGAAATCCCCGCTGCTCACTAACTTCAAGTATACTTCGCAGGTCATCTTCAGTTGGGGCTCGCAAGTACTCTTGCTCATACAATTGAATGACCCCTTTGCAAAATCGACGTAACGTCTCCAATGCTGTAGTGTCTCCTATCTTTATGTATTCATCGATAGCATCGGCGAACATACCATATGCTAACATTCTCATCGTCGTGGTATATTTTGCTAATGGAGATAGGCCTTATTTTCCAGTAGCATCGTATCTTTGTGTAAAGTAGTTTTTATGGTTTGATAGGTCCGCGACGATTCGAATGAATACATGTTTCCGCATCCGATATCGTCGGCGGAAGAAATCTTCGTAGGTAGCATTTTCAGCAAAGTAGTCGTCAATCAGACTCTTATTGTGAAAAGCATGGTCTCTTTTGAAATGTTTTCTTCTTTTTTTTTGGTGTTTGTTTCAAAAGTGGGTTGACGATAAATTCCTCCTCCCATTCAAGTTACCTTCTTGATATGAACACGGTTAGGAAAACATCAAGTGGTATGGATGGTCCGAAATCACCATCATTTCAGTGGATTTTCAGCCCTAACCATGGCCTACTCATGGTTCATTCCATGGCCATGGTTGTTTCATGAAGCTTTTGGGAGTTTTCAGAATTTTTGTGACAACTTCGGCAGACCTCCATGGACTCAATTTTTATGTGAATAAGGTGTTTAATACATTTTCGGAAAGCTACGGATGTCTAGTTTCCAATGCATTTTTCGGAGCGGCATTTGGATCCTTCTAGAATAAGTTATGGCTGATTTACTATGGGATTGTGTTCATAGATGGGAATGCACATTTTGTCTCTAGATTCATCTAGTTATTTAGTTCACATTATAGGTTAATCTCCCCTTATTTTTACTTGCATTTCTCACATGTAAAATAAGTGTGAACACATTCTTAGGACTTATCCATACATTTATTACATTGTTATCCTATCTTGGAGGGATGTTCCAAGGAGGCTATATATAGCCAATTTTTCATGAATAAGATCGAATGTTGAGTTTTATGATAAATTGAGAGTGTTTCTCATTTTTGAGCTTATCGAGAGGATTCTCGTGGCGCTCGTTTCTTTGACTTATCAAACGGTTTTCCATCCCCGTTTGTGGCGTCTTCACTTACACCAAGGTTCTTGTCTACATATACACAACGGGTCAAGGTTCCACCTTCCATCATCTTCACTTATACCGAGGTTTGCGTCTCTAATAGGTGTTAGGTCGAGGTTCCACATATCGAAACTGAGTTAGAACGATCCGACAATTCCGCGTTTGATTTGGGTCTAGTCATCCTTGGCTAGGTTCACATCACTTCTGTAGGCTTCGACATCAAAAGGAACTCTGAATGGATCCATTGATGTAGGAACAAAGAAAGAAGAGATTGTGATTTTTTGTTGTAGGAAGAAGGAAAGAAGAGATTGTAATTTATAAGAAATTGTGTGGTTGAGGTTGACGGACATGAAATAAGAATGAAATCGAGTTAATTAAAAGATAAGGATATCATTCATGTTGAGTGGTTGAAATTCACGGACATGAAGCAATAATTCAATCGATTTAATTAAAAGATAAAATTACAAACAGAGAATAATTAAAGTAGTACAGAATAGGAGAAATTGACATAAAGCTAGAAAACACACGTTAAAGTAGAAAACCCACATTATTACAGACAATCTTTAAAGTAGCTCGTTAGACAACATTTCAAACATCCTTTGTTGTTGTTCATCCCGATTATCCTTCATACTTAACTTCACCCATACTTTCATTTTTTTTAGCCCGAGCAATTTCTAGTTGAATGTTGTTTGCTTCCTCTTGTTGGGTGGATATCTTGTCCAATCGTTCTCAATCGCTCGGTTTTATGGTTTGATTTTACCGGGCTCAAGCCTACGCCTTGATTTTTCTTTTTACCCTTTTTCTTAGTTGAATCCCTTCCATAGGACGAGGAATGGATCCAACTGAGTTTGAATTACCTCCATCACGTTCACGTGATCTCTTAGATCCACTGCTAGAAGATCCCGTATTTCCTCCTACCATACTTGCAAAACGTGGTTGATCTCGGATAGAAAGCCACTTATCCATCAAATTAAAAGTGCCACTTCCTCCACTTGTATACAGTTCCTGAGCTTTTATCAGTACATCGATCTCTGACCACCCGCTTTGTTTTATACGCTTAGAACTATCATAAGCACCTATCCATTTTCCCACTTTTGGGGATATATAATTATACCGATTTTTGCATGTACTTAATGAAAGGGTAGAGTCAAATGAGCCAAAATCGTTACAATATTTCGTAATCTTACCCCAAAACGTATCTGCTTTCTGATTATTTCCGACAACACTGTCGGTTCCATATTTCATATACCCACTAAGTAGCACTAAATTTTGTGCCATCGTCCATTTGATGTTTTCTTTGCGATGCGGGGTAGGACGTTCTTCAGGGGGAGTGTCTTCCATAGGTGCGCTAATGCTACCCTCACCCAGTTGTGTTGAAAATTCTGGAAATTCTAATGGTTCAGAATTTCCAGAAATTTCATTTCTCATCCTTGGCATGTGAGGATTATTATTAGGATAATAATGGGGCTGAGGTGGTTGAAATTGCATAGGATAAGGATATGGATTCCAATTTTGCACACTTGAAGGCATGAAATTTGGGACAGCTGAAGGCATAAAATTTGGTGGAAAAAAGGATTTGAAACATTTTGGGGACGGAGTTAGTTGGAAGATTGGTTCTCTAAGTTAAAATCATTAGGATTGTAGTTGAATGGTGAAAAATTTTGGGAATTTTGAGTGTTGAAAGGATTATTATTGGGATCCATTTCACTCAAAAGATGATGAGTTTTTTTTAAATGTAGGCTAAAATGGAGAAGGATAATTGAGAAAAGAGAGTTTTTTTTTTTGTGTCCAAATCTAATGAAACTTGCATCATTTTATAGGGAAAAAATGCTGAATTTTGGCGAAAAAATATAATATTATTTTACTAGGCGATAGATAATTCAGCTCAAAGAATTGAGATAAAAAAAATTAATCCAAAAATTCCACACCCCCTACAATGGTTTCATACAACCCACCCCATTTTCCACCCCCATTTCACATAGTCTTAGGGCATAGCTTAGAAAAACCGTTCTTTTAAAGATGGAAAACTATGTTGTATGGTTTGAATGTTGAGTTGGTCTCATGTAAAACGCGTTTTTCCTCCTGGTTAGGAAAAACGTGTTTTTCAAAACCTTCTGGCTATCAATCTCATAACCAAAAGACTTTATATTGATATCCAGAAGGCTTTATATTGATATCTAGGACCCTTCTGGCTATCACTTTCAAATGTTCTGGCTATCACTTTCAAATGTTCTGGCTATCAATCTCATATCCAGAAGGCTTTATATTGATATCCAGAACCCTTCTAGCTATCACTTTCAAAGGTTCTGGCTATCAATCTCATATCCAGAAGGCTTTATATTGATATCCAGAACCGTTAAGAAGTTCTGATTATTTATAAAAATGACCCTTCTGCCTATCACTTTCAAAGGTTCTGGCTATCAATATCATATCCAGAAAATTTTATAATTATATCTAGAACCGTTGAGAAGTTCTGATTATTTACAAAAAAATCACCGCGTTTTTTTTTTAAAACACGTTTTTCCTTAGCGTTTGGAAAAACGCGTTTTTCCCAAGATTTTGCGTTGAATGTTAGGCTAAATTTACATAAAAATCATACTCTCAGTCTTGAAAATGTAGTTTACTTTTATTTAATAACTAGTACTCGTGACTGTGCCCATGGTGTCACGCCCCAGACCCGTGGTCCTACTTGGCTCCGCGCTCGGGACACGAGTGGAAGACGTTATAAAACACTTTTGAAAATTTTTCGAAATGTAGTTTCATAAAGTTTAACAAAATCACACTTGAAGTTCAAAGACTTCATTTAACTTTAAGAAAACTTTACAACCAACTTTCACAACGAAAGTACTTAGCCCGAAAGCTTACAAACTTTTATACAAATGTACATGCACCAACATTATTCAAAATAGGTGTTACAATAGGAAGTACGGGTAATCTACCCAAAAGGTTTTACATTTACATAATGTAACCTTAACAAAACAAGTCCCAACTCTTACCACTCCAACGTCCTCCCGTGCCAAAGTGTCCTATCCTTTGGACTCGCCTTTATCTAAAACAGTAAACAAATAAAGGGTGAGAATAAATCTCAATAAGCTACTAAAATGCAACTACGTTCCATGCTAAAATGATAAGCATAAAGAACAATATCATAAGCATCGCATAACACATAGTATGATAGGTAAAACCAACTCATATACCACAAATACCACAAATGCCACACTTAGGTGGATACCAAGCCAAGGTTTACCCAATAAACATAACTGTCTGAGAATACCATCTGAGAAAACCAACTGAGAAAACCATCTGAGCAGCATAAATAGCTGAAGTCGGGATCCCGAAAACCAAACCATAACCATAAGAACCAAGGTAACAATGGGGGGAATATGACACAAAGTCATAACCCAAATGCTCACCTAAGGGAGCGATTCATCCCATCCAAGGCCAATCTGGACTGGGGAAACAGAAAAGGAAACACTGGAAAACCTTATAGCGAACTTGGCTTGTGTGCCACTATAATTCTCCCACCGCCTGACACAAGGTACCAATGGAAAACCTTATAGTGGACATAACTTGTGCCACTATAATTCTCCCACTGTCTGACTCAACAACAAGTACCAGCTGGACTTTAAACACGAGCATAGTAATGAATACTTGCTTAAACAACAACCGGGGGCAATGATTTCAAAGTAGGGAACCAAGCCAACCACATCACAAAGATGAACCAATCCAAACCACATCAAAGGATGTTCAACAATATCTAATTAACATTCAGTCAAATTCCACAACACATATGTTCACAAAAGAACCGATTTCAAACACTAGAGTGTTCCACAACAACCCTCTAGGTACTCTAGGATATCACCTAAGACCTAGACCAAGATTGAACTCTAAATCACTTGGATTGGAACAACTCAACATTTCAGCAGTTATGGGCGGTCGCCCATACCAGACTGGGCGGTCGCCCAAAATACCCTGTTCCAGACCAAACCTTTCAGATAGCATGGGCGGTCGCCCAACCCATTCTGGGCGGTCGCCCAAAAACTTGACAGGCCCAAAACTTGCAAATTTTACTCCCTTCGTTTCACCGTCTCAAAAGTACTACACATTAACACTTATAACTTTACTAAGGCTACAAAATCAGTCTCAAAACAACTTTAACACCACTTTGAACCCAACCAAACCAACATACCAAATACTCCCTTTGTCCCAAAATTAAAAGTATCACAAATATTATCCAAATCACAAAAATAACAATTACAAGTATCAAGTATAACATATATGACCATTTTAACATTTAAAGGGGAATTAGTAACTTACCTATTTCCGGAAAAAGTATCGAGGAAATATGTTTTGTTCAGGTAGAAATGACCTACTCAACGCCCTGATCATTTTTATATAATTAGATTTTAAAACGGAGTAGTAAATAAAAAGATATAAATCGAAATGAAATGAACTTACCTTTTCTCTAACCCTAGGAAGAAACGTAAGAAATGTTGATGTATCAAATGCAAACACAAAGAGGGAGAAAGAAGGATAAGTTTATAAAGATTTTTTTTACCCACTTTTTCAACTTTGGTCACCCAAGTTTCAATTTGAACAAATAAACCCCTATAGTTATATTTTCGTAAAGGACCCTATAGTTTTACTTAATCATTTAACTCCTTTAACCATTATTACTACTAATTAAGTAAATAGCACATTTAATCAAGTAAGATGTGCAAGTCATAAAATATGATGCAACACATAAAATGCACACATAAGTCAAATAAAAATCCCCAAAAATATAAAATAAATAGGGATGGGTTTTGAGGTCGTTACACATGGCACGGTGACAGTACGCAATCAGGCAAAAGACTCTTCAATTACAGTGCTGCCGTGATAGCAGGTTGCCAAAAAAGCCAGCGAGTTCACATAAAGGCCTTACAATAATTACCAAACAATATGCAATAAAATAGATGTATACAACTCAATATCTAAATATAGTGACCCTTCATTGGCCCATCCAAATCAAACCCAAACAATAACCATTAGAACCCCCTTATTAGAATCCACTTTCAAAGCTTATCTAAGAGATTAAGAATTTGTAAGAAATTGATCCAAGAGGAGTCTTGATGAAAGAAATATCAATGAAAATTTAGGAATGTGTTTTTTGAAGCCGGGTAGAAAAAGGAAAAAAAACTGATTATGAGATTGAAACTTACATCACCTAACCTCTATTCAAAATGTACCAACTTATTAGCTTCATATATAAGAGCTTATAACATCATCCAGCTTCTTGCATTTTAAAAGAGAATAAACGAATTGGGCAAATTCACTTCTTACTCTACAAAGCACTAAGTTTGTGGTTGCATTGAAACATTCATCATCATCTGCATTAACTCAGTATAATTTTTGGGGCTAAGTATGCCACTTATCTAATACACCAATGTCGCCCAAACTGAAATGTGCCACTTCAAGAAATTCAGTAAATATTTAATAATAACTTGGTTAACTTTTGATCAGAAGTTTATAAAACTTCAGATATCTTCGGGTAAATTGCAATTTGGTTATTCATGTTTGCGAAAAGTTGCAATGTGGCTACTAACATTAAAGTTTTGCAATCGACTTTTTGTTGCAAGTCAATGAGAAATTCGTTAAAAATTATACTCCCTCCGTCCCACCCGAATTAGGATTTTTGGGTTGGACATGGGGATTAAGGAAAAAGTGTTAGTGGAGTAGGTGTTGTGAGTATGAAAAGTAAAGTAGGAGAGAGAAAGTAGGGTAAAGAATAATGAGTGGAAAGTTGTTGTGAGTGTGAATGTGAGTCCCATTAAATAAAACATTTCTATTTTTTGGTTGTCCTAATTCGAATGGGACACCCAAAATGAAAATTTGTCATAATTTGAATGGGACGGAGGGAGTACTTTTGTTAAAAAAAGACATAATGTGCGAGGCACGTGATTTTTGATTTTTGAGGGGATGAGCTAATATTTTCATATGTTGGCTGATTTGGAGTTACAAATACACATTCCCTTCTAAACACGGTCCTAATCGTCTTGTGATTTTTAAGTCGGATTTTTTTAAAAAAATATCGTTGTGTTCGTCTCGAGACGAATCAAACTAGATAGGTCATGATATGGTTTGATTTTTTTTTTTTAAAAAAAATATGCTTTTTAACACACAAAAAAACTGGACTGCTCGTATCCTGAGATGTAACACTTTGTTCTGATAAAAGTAACAGTTCAGTCTTAAAAATGTAACACTTTATTGTAAGATGTAACAGCAGTTTTGCAAAAAAATTAAATAGATTTTGTGGTTAGAAAAAGTAATAATTGAAGTGTAACACAGTGCATATATGATTGTAATTTACTATATAGATGAATGTAACCGTTTTATAGAGTAAATGTTATTTATTTTTCTTTAAAACAAGAGTAAAAATTCATGTATATAATCGTTTTTTGCCTTTCAATTAGATGTAAAAACCTCGAAAAGTGTTACAATTGAGAAAATAAAAGGTTACATTCATTTATTATAAAATGTAACATTAGTTTATTTGTCAATCTCATGTTATCTTTAATCTATTTTAGTAAAATTGTGGTACATTTTTATGAGAAACAAAAGTGTTACATATGAGAAAAAAGTGTTACATTTCTTTATAAAAAGTGTTACTTTTATTGGAGAGCAAAAAATGGCAGGGAAAAAAATGTTGGAGGGCAAAAAAAAACCTCAACTCGGCTAGCTTGGCTCGGCTGGCTTGGAGCCGTCTCACGCCGTGAGACGGTCTCACAAGAGTCCAGCCCTATATACATATATATATGTTGGAGGGCAAAAAAAAAAAACCTCAACTCGGCTAGCTTGGCTCGGCTGGCTTGGAGCCGTCTCACACCGTGAGACGGTCTCACAAGAGTCCAGCCCTATATATATATATATATATATATATATATATATATATATATATATATATATAGGGTCGCGCTCCTGTGGGAACCATTTTATATGAGAACCGTGAGAACCAATCATAACCATTGGATTAAAAAAAACAAGGGTCCAGATGTTAGATACATTTGATACACTTGGATACATTAGTTAATTTTCGAAAAACAATTGGATACATTAGTTTTTAACATAGTGTATCCAAGTGCAACACTTAGATACAATACTTATTAACCTATTGTATCCAAGTGTAATCGAATTTTTTGTAATGTATCTAAGTGTATTAATTGTATCTAACATATGGACCCTTGATTTTTTTTCTAATCTAATGGTTATGATTGTCTCACGGTTCTCATGATATTTAGGTTCTCATTTGAGCACCTACCTATATATATATATATATATATATATATATAGGTAGGTGCTCAAATGAGAACCTAAATATTGTGAGAACCGTGCGAACTTAATGTATCCAATGATGTATCCAAGTGCACATTGGATACATTAGTTTTTCCCTAATGTATCCAAGTAATGTATCCAATGATGTATCCAAGTCAAGTAATGTATCCAAATGAACCATTGGATACATTAGTTTTTACCTAATGTATCCAAGTTCTCACGGTTCTCACGATATTTAGAAATATCGTGAGAACCGTGAGAACATAATGTATCCAATGATGTATCCAAGTGCACATTAGCTACATCATTTTAGACATTACTTGACTTAGATACATCATTGGATACATTACTTGGATACATTAGATAAAAACTAATGTATCCAATGTGCACTTGGATACATCATTGAATACATTATGTTCTCACGGTATACATCATTGGATACATTACTTGACTTGGATACATCACTGGATACATTACTTGGATATATTAGGTAAAAACTAATGTATCCAATGTGCACTTGGATACATCATTGGATACATTAAGTTGTCACGGTTTTCACGATATTTAGTTTCTCATTTGAGCACCTACCTATATATATATATACATTTATATATACACACACACCGGTTCGTGCTCCTGTGAGAACCTAAATATCGTGAGAACCGTGAGAACTTGGATACATTAGGTAAAAAACTAACGTATCCAATGGTTCACTTTGATACATCATTGGATACATTACTTGACTTGGATACATCATTGGATAGATTACTTGGATACATTAGGTAAAAACTAATATATCCAATGTGCACTTGGATACATCATTGGATATATTAAGTTCTCACAATTCTCACGATATTTAGGTTCTCATTTGGGCACCTACCTACACACACACACACACACACACACACACACACATATATATATATATATATATATCCATTGGTATCAGAGCCTAATATTCAACAAAACTCAAAGTAACCTAGTCGTTTATTTAATAGTCCCGAGGGTCGGAGTTGTCCCAAGAGTCGGTAGGTCTAAGTCACGCATTAGGGAGTGTAAGTCGTGCGTCCGAAAATCCGAAAGGCAAGACAATTAATCCGACAGGCAAGACGAAAATAGTAAACGATGAGTTGGTTAGGTAGTTTTACGAATAGAAGGCCCCCTGGAAACAATGATCGAATGAACGATTATAATATACAAATTGAAAATGATGAAAGAGAAAATAATCAAAACATATTATCAAAAGAAATTACATGGAATACACAAAGTTTAACAAATTAGAAACCCCCTCTGATTTCAAATTCAGAAATTTATAAAGACAAAGGAATATTTGACATTAAGTCAAAACTAGCAATTAAAACAAAAGAAACAATCATTCCCTTATTTCCCAACAATCAAACCATGAGTTTATTCTCATAATCGTCAATCAAAAAATATATCTCTCAAGGATACAAATTTTTACACATAGGACTTGTTCAAGTCGCAATCAAACCATTAACAATGGAAGAATTAAACACAAGCATACAAATAGCTCTAAGAGATGCTAGACATCGAAATTACATAGACTCTTTATTAGGAGCAATAGAAATAAGTTTAACAAATGGACCATTTCATTTTAATACTTATCCAAATTTCACAATTTCCTTAACTGATCCTCACATCCTGGATATCTTAACCTTGGATATCTTAACACACAATTATCATATGAAAAAAGGATCTCATGTATACGAAATATTTTACAGATTACATTTAAAGTAATGAACACAGGACTCTGTCCAAATGCATTCAACAAAATAAACAAAATAGGAGAAACCATATTTTGGGAAGTAGATAAAACAAAAGCTAATATAAATATCCCTAAAACAATTAAATGGAATGATATTACTTTACCAGACAAATGGACATATCCCTCTAGGACTGTCCCAATTAAAGAACAAAAACAAACAAATGATTTAGAACAAATTATACAATATGAAGATGGATCTGTAGATCTAAAGTTCAAAAGATCAAAGTCTTTCAACAAAAATACAAATACTAATTTCAAAATACCAATACCATCAAGAAGATCTACATCAGGTAGATATGAATACCAACAATCAAACATTCACGATGATAATTCTTCAAAAAATGAAACAATCTTTGAAAATGAAACTAAAACAAATTCCCCACACCAAACAAACAATATCGGAATTAATAGAGAAGGAATAAATGTGCAACCTTTTGAAGAAAGCGATTTCTCTATAAATATGATAAAAAACGAATTTACATTAAACAAAAGTATTTTGAGAAATTTCAAAGCAAAGACAATGAACAAAACAGAGATTTATTTTTTCAAACATATAACAAAAAAGAACAAAAATTAATAAAAGAAACATATTACGAATTTTGCAAATTACAAGAAGAACTTTTACCAATGGATCAGAGTGGATCGATACTAACATAAAAATTGATAATAATAAATGATGATAATAAATCAAAAATAAGTATCAAATTGAAATTTCGTAATGAATAATAACCAGTGAATAGTAACTTTTGAAAATTTTTGTAAAATGATTTGTAAATAACAATTGATAAACAATTCTAAATACTCGAGGCAGGAGTAGAAGAACTTACTTTGAATTGATTTGTAGATGAGTACAATTGATGGTTACAATGGCTACAGTGGAAATTGTATAAGAGAATTTGTAGAGAGAGAAATTGTTTTTGTCTAAATTTAAGCCTGATTGTTTTAGCCTGCTTATACAATGATATTTGTTATCCTTATATAGGAAAGGATTCTAACTACTATTGTTGTTGCTTTGTGCAGATAGGGATTGGAGAGCATCTTGTTTTTGTTGTGGGCCATGGCGGCTTCTTCTTTGTGAAATTGTTGAGAGGAATCTGCTTTCGGTGAATGAGTGATGGAAAGTATTTTCTTTTTGAAATTTGTGGTCTTGTGGGCCAAGGCGGCTCTTGCTTTGTTGAAATTTGTGAAGGGAATCTTCTTTTTGCTTTGTTGAATTTTGTGACATCTTCTTTTGAATTTTGTGGTCTTGTGGGCCAGGGTGGCTCTTGCTTTGTTGAATCGTTGGTGAAAGATCTCTGCTATTGGTGATTTGAACTTGGTGGTGTCTTCTTTGTTGAGGGGCCATTGCTATAGGTCCAAATCATCTGCTTGTGTGTAGAAATCGTCATTGGGCATGGTGTCTCCGTCAGCCATTGAAGATGAGCTATCATCGCTGAACTGTGACATTAATTTGTCTAGATCTGCCTGGTTTGAGCATCCAGCCATTTGTGCCATAATTTGTTGTTTTCTTGCAAGGAATTCTTCATTTTGTTGAGATTTCTTAGGAGGAATCTTCTTGCAGTATTCCGGATTGTCATGAAAATATTTTGTGATTGATGTAGGATTACATTGAGTGATATTTGTTTTGTCGCACCATTTGATTTTGTATTTTCGAACAAGGATAGGTAGAATAGTTTTTTGTACACACGCACACTTTTGTTCTTTGTTTGAATTCCCCATTTGTCCCATTTGTACACTCATTTGTTGTCCTCCCCTTTGCTCACCCCCCATTTGTACCATTTGTACACTCATTTGTTGTCCTCTCCTTTGTGCACCCATTTGTTTCATTTGTTGTCCCATTTTTTGTACACCAATTTGTTCACACTCACACATTTGTTCTTTCTGTATGTCAAATTCTGTCATAAAAATCCATGGGACCTGAAAATTATGACAAAATAATGCCCATAAAGGAGATTGAGCAATCTGCTCTGGATATGAAGAATTTGTTGACCATTGTTCAAAAGCTTTTTGTACATTTGTAGGAGCAATTGTTTTATCCAGTCCAAAAATACTCCACCATTGATAGAACCAAAATGTAGTTGGATAAGAAAATTGAGGACTGAAATAAAAGAAATAAGAAAGAGAAAAGGTTTTGTTTTGTCGAAAGAATTCTCTTGTCCATGCTAAAATATAATCCCAGTAATTAAATCGGGATGAATTGTTTGAAAGATTTAATCCTTTTGATTCATTGGGTTTTTTACCTTAATCAGAAATTGTAAGAATTTTTTGTATTTTTCCTTTACAATACCTGACTTTTGTAAGATCAAGATGGTCAGAAGAGTATTGAAAAGTGGCCGATTGAGTTTGTGTTAAAATATTTTCATAATAAAATTGGTTTTTTGTAAAATTGTCAGGAATATAATTATGTAAGTTTGGCAAAAGAAATTCAGAGATTTGATATGGATGCCATTCTGAGATCATTTCATAAATCTTTGGTTCAATAACACAAATGAGTTCTGTATAATTTTTGTATGAATATGAAGTGGGTAGTGTTTGTCTTGGATAGGGGTTGGGGATAATTTGTCTGTTGGTGTTTGGATGGGAAACTATTGGTTTTGTTTGCTGAGGATGTTCTATTTTGAGAGCTGCTTTGTATGTGGTAGACATTTGTGATGATGAAGAAGGGGATGAGGTTTCTTTTGAAGGTGGGGGAAAGAAAGGTTTTGCTTAGGAGAAAGGATAGCAAACCTATTTTCTGTTTTTGGTGTTTTGTCAGGAACAAAAAGTGGGAGTTTTGTTAATGGCCTAATTTGTATCTTGGCATCATCTTTCTTACCCTTACTTTTGGTTGAAGAACCTGTAATCATTCTAAAAAAAACAAATTAATCAAGAAATATCATTTTGTAAGAAGAAATATTTGATTGAATATATAGGGGTATAATTTTATGAACACCTAATTTATTTTGGAAATACCCGTTTTTTATAAATTGTTGACATCACTATTTGCTACTGGATATAAGAAGTGAAATATGATTTTTTGTCCTAGTTTTTGTGTTTCGATTCCTTTTTTAGAAACTGAAAAAGGATATAACATTTGTAAGAAGGGATTCCCAAGTATTACTTTTGTATTTAAATTTTTTACAATCATTAAATTTGTTTTAAAACAAATATTGTTATTATGTATTTGTACTTCTAGTATTTTGTATTTAACTTGTAGTTTTGATGAATTAGCTGCTGAAAGATTTTGTTTTGTTTTTTTTTCAAAATATTTTGTTGGTATTAAACCTTGTTCTACGCAATTTAGGTCAGCTTTTGAATCTAGCATAGCTAGTCCTTTGTATTCAAAATATTTTATTTTCATTTGTATGTTGACATACCATTTTTGGTATCTAATTTTAGTTAGTGTGAATATGCCTTCTTTTGTGTCTGTAGAGGAGCTTGTGTCTGTGTCTGAGGAAGATTTTGTATTTTTAGCAAAGGGATTGTTAAAATGTTATCAAAATCTTTTATGTCTTTTTTGGAATTAGAGGTTTCTCCTTTGTAGGATTGGTGGATTTGTTTTCCAATTTCTTGTAATGCTAATTTTGTCTCTATCTCTTTTTGTGATTTTTGTAATTCTAAGTTACTTTGTTTCAATATTTTTATCTCTTGTTTAATTCCTTTGATTTCATTTTGTATGTCTATCGAAGAGATTTGTTTTCTTTGGTCTTGAAACATTGTTACGACATCTTCATATTGTGCTGGTTGAGATGTGTCTGATTTTTCTTCGTTAATGGTTTTTGCTAGTTGTTTTAAAAACTTTCTTTTTATTGTTGGATCATCTATTTCTTTGATTTTTTCTAATATCTGATTATATTGTTCTAATGTATTTAATTTGTTATTACATAGGCATACTTCATTGTGACAAGATTGACATTCTTCATCACTTGTGTCAGATGGTTGGTTTGAGGAACTGTAATTATCATTATCTGTTGATATCTCAAGATTGTCTATTTTTTGTAATATTTTGTCTATTTCTTTTATATTTAGATTGTTACAAATTTGTTGTATTTGTCTTTTTGCTGGACAGTTCTTTACCATGTGTCCAGGTTTTTTGCATAAGTAGCATCTTATTTCTTTGTTGTATGGTTTAAAAGATGTAAAGGGTTTTTTATTATTGTATCTGTTATTATTGTTATTGTATCTTTTCTTATAATTTGTTCTTTTGTTCTTATTGTAATATGTGGAAGGTTCATTTTGGTAGTATTTATTTATTTTTCTGTGTTTTCTTTGATAGGTGCTATTTTTGTAATATGGACTTTGATAATGATCATAACGTTTCTTTTGGTATGGTGGTTGTAATTTTTCGAAACCGAATTGTTCACACCAATGTCCTAATTCTTTTCTTGTTTGAAAATTTTCTTTCTTTAATTTTTAATTTAGTTTTTGGTCTTGACATAATCTGAGACCCGTAAGGTTTACACAAGTAATTAAATCTCCATAAGTAAGGTCATCATAAGATAACTTTCCATATTTTTGTTCTATTGTGTCTTTTACTTTTTGTGAAAATAATTTTGGTAAACCAGTGATGATTTTTTCTTTCCAATGGTAATTTTTTGGGTCGGCTAAATTAAAAACTCTTTTTAGAAAATTCTCTTTGTACCATTTAAATTGTTCTAATTTTCTACATTTTAATTTTTGTAATATTTCAGAATTCCTTTCTGTATATAAGTCAATATCTCCTATAAAATGAGTTGTAATATTAAATATTAAATATATTAATTGTGCTGGTATTGGGTTTCCATTTTCATCTACTATTGGTTGCCCTTCTTGGTTTATTTTTACAGCATCGAGAATATTTGTTTTTATGTTATTTCATAATAGTTTATCCCACCAGGTTCTTAACTGTCTTGTGAATCCTATTATTATATTTTCTACTGCTTGTTTTTCTGTAATATTTGTAGATTTGTAAATGTTTCCTATAATTATCATTCGCAAATTTCAATTTGATTCTTATTTTTGAATTATTATCATCATTTATCATCTTCAATTTTTATGTTAGAATCGATCCACTCTGATCCATTGGTATCAGAGCCTAATATTCAACAAAACTCAAAGTAACCTAGTCGTTTATTTAATAGTCCCGAGGGTCGGAGTTGTCCCGAGAGTCGGTAGGTCTAAGTCACGTATTAGGGAGTGTAAGTCGTGCGTCCGAAAATCCGAAAGGCAAGACAAATAATCCGACAGGCAAGACGAAAATAGTAAACGATGAGTTGGTTAGGTAGTTTTACGAATAGAAGGCCCCCTGGAAACAATGATCGAATGAACGATTATAATATACAAATTGAAAATGATGAAAGAGAAAATAATCAAAACATATTATCAAAAGAAATTACATGGAATACACAAAGTTTAACAAATTAGAAACCCCCTCTGATTTCAAATTCAGAAATTTATAAAGACAAAGGAATATTTGACATTAAGTCAAAACTAGCAATTAAAACAAAAGAAACAATCATTCCCTTATTTTCCAACAATCAAACCATGAGTTTATTCTCAAAACCGTCAATCAAAAAATATATTTCACAAGGATACAAATTTTTACACATAGGACTAGTTCAAGTCGCAATCAAACCATTAACAATGGAAGGATTAAACATAAGTATAAAAATAGCTCTAAGAGATGCTAGGCATCTAAATTACATAGACTCTTTATTAGGAGCCATCGAAACAAGTTTAACAAATGGACCAATTCATTTCAATACTTATCCAAATTTTACAATTTCCTTAACCTATCCTCACATCTTAGATATCTTAACCCTTGATATCTTAACACATAATTACCATATGAAAAAAGGATCTCACGTATACGAAATATTTTACAGATTACATTTCAAAATAATGAACACAGGACTCTGTCCAAATGCATTCAACAAAAGAAACAAAATAGGAGAAATCATATTTTGGGAAGTAGATAAAACAAAAGCTAATATAAATATCCCTAAAACAATTAAATGGAATGATATTACTTTATCAGACAAATGGACATATCCCTCTAGGACTGTCCCAATTAAAGAACAAAAACAAACAAATGATTTAGAACAAATTATACAATATGAAGATGGATTTGTAGATCTAAAGTTCAAAAGATCAAAGTCTTTCAACAAAAATACAAATGCTAGTTTCAAAATACCAATACCATCAAGAAGATCTGCATCAGGTAGATACGAATACCAACAATCAAACATTCACGATGATAATTCTTCAAAAAATGAAACAATCTTTGGAAATGAAACTGAAACAAATTCCCCACACCAAACAAACAATATCGGAATTAATAGAGAAGGAATTAATGTACAACCTTTTGAAGAAAGTGATTTCTCAATAAATATGATAAAAAACGAATTTACATTAAACAAAAGTATTTTGAGAAAAGATTTTCAAAGCAAAGACAATGAACAAAACAGAGATTTATTTTTTCAAACATATAACAAAAATTAATAAAAGAAACATATTACGAATATTGCAAATTACAAGAAGCACATATACCATTTTTTGGCTTTCTAAAAGATGACTACTTATATGAAACAACAACAATAGAGAAAAAAATACGTAAATGGTACAAAGTAGGAAAACCAAAACTTTTACCAACTCAAGAAGGATACGAAACCAAAAAATCACATTTGGAACCCACTCAGAGTAATATCCAAAATGGTGTATACCCTACCACAAATTCAAATCAATTAACCAATAAAGATAAAAAAAAAATAAAAATAAACAAACACCACCTCCTAAAAATCCTATAACCAAAATAGAAATCAAACCAAAATTAAAGGATCCCCTAAATGATTTAATAGAACAAACAAAAATATATTTACCATTAAAAGAAGAATCAACCTCAAGCCAAAACATAAGGATGTTAACAAATTACAATGACAAAACTTCCGAATCAGACACATCATCCGATAAAAAATCTAATTCATCAGAAGAAGAATTTAAACAAAACACAATTCCAATTCAAATCATAAAACAAAATTATTACAATTACAAAGAACCAGATGATTTAGAAATACAACAAATAAGTAACAATTTAGATTTATCAACAAAAAATAATGATTACAACTCTTCGGACCAACCATCCGACCCAAACAATGAAGAATGCCAATCCTGTCATAATGAAATATGCCTGTGTAACAAAAAAATGAATACATTAGAACAATATGACCAGATATTAGAAAAAATAGAGGAACTAACAAAAAGAAAACAACTAGCAAAAATAATTAACAAAGAAAAACCAGACACATTTCAAATCACCTCAATTGATTTACAAAATGAAATCAAAAGAATAAAATAAGAATCAAAAATATTAAAATACAACCTAGACATATAAAAAACACAAAAAAAAAACAGAAACAAAACTGGCATCACCAAAAATTAATATATAAAATTCACCTCAAAAATAAACTCTTCCACAGACCCAGAAGAAAACGTATATGCATTAACTAAAGTTAGATACCAAAAATGGTATGTCAACATCCAAATGAAAATAAAAGATTTTGAATACAAAGGACTAGCTATGCTAGATTCAGGAGCTGACCTAAATTGCGTAGAACAAGGTTTAATACCAACAAAATATTTTGAAAAAACAAAACAAAATCTTTCAGCAGCCAATTCATCAAAACTACAAGTTAAATACAAAATATCAGAAGCTCATGTATGTAACAACAATATTTGTTTTAAAATAAGTTTAATGCTTGTAAAAGATTTAAACACAAAAGTAATATTAAGAAACCCTTTCTTACAAATGTTATATCCTTTTTCAGTCTCTAAAAAATGAATAGAAACACGAATGTTAGAATAAAATATTATATTTGATTTCTTATATCCAATAACAGACAGTGAAATTAACAATCTACAAAGAACAGATATTTACAAAATAAATAACTTACAAAACAAAATGAACTTCCTTAAAGAAGAATTACAAAATGTTAAAATAGAAGAAAAATTAGAACTTCAAAAATACAAAAACATAATCTCAACAAAACTTGACAAATTTGAAAAAGACTTATGTTCTGATTTACCAACAGCTTTTTGGGAAAGAAAGAAACACGTGATTACTCTACCATATGAAAAAGATTTTGATGAAAAAATAATTCCAACAAAAGCAAGACCAATACAAATGAACCAAGAACTATTAGAATACTGCAAGACATAAATCAAAGATTTACTAAACAAAAAATTAATAAGAAAAAGTAAATCCACATGGTCCTGCTCAACATTTTATGTATCCAAAAATGCAGAAATAGAAAGAGGTGCCCCAAGATTAGTCATCAATTACAAACCATTAAATACGACACTAAAATGGATCAGATATCCAATACCTAACAAACAAGATTTACTAAAAAGACTTCATGATTCTTCAATCTCTTCAAAATTCGATATGAAGTCCGGTTTTTGGCAAATACAAATAGCAGAACAAGACAAATACAAAACAGTCTTTACAGTACCATTTGGCCAATACGAATGGAATGTCATGCCATTTGGACTAAAAAATGCACCAAGTGAATTTTAAAAAATAATGAATGAAATTTTTAACCAATACACTTTCATTATTGTTTATATGGGCAATTTGCAATTTGGTTCCTAACATTTACAAACTTTTGCAATATTGCTCCCAACAGTTTTTTTTCGCCAATTGGTTCCCAACATTTACATTTTTTTGCAATGTAGCTATAAAAGTAACTGGGCGTTTAGTTTTCTAACAGATTTTATTTCATGTGACTAGCACATGACGTTTTAAGATATTCTTAAAGCTACACATATCCGATTAATATGATTCTTATTTTAAATTGAATCTAATATTTAAATCTACAACATATATTTTTTTTTTGGAAATGTATTGGGTAGTTGGATTATTTTTACATTTAATCTTAATTTTAAATATTAAAAAAATAGAAAACACGTAAAATATAACCAAAAAAAGATATTAGCCCAAATATGTTCTATATGAAGAAAATTCTATATGTAGATTATCAGTTCGTAAAAATATTTGATAGGAAAAAAAGGGAGAAGAAGAGGATGATGAATCAAGGGAAGAGTGTATGTGGAATGGGTGTTGCGGGAAAGTGGCAGACGAGTGGAGAAAAATAAACTTTAGAAAAGATACATATAGAAATTACTTCATATGAAACGTACTTGGGCTAATATCTTTTTTAGATTATATTTTACGTGTTTTTTTTTTTAATATTTAAAATTAAGATTAAATGTAAAAATAATTTAGGTTCCCAACAAATTTCCAAAAAAAAAAAATATGTTGTAGATTTAAATATTAGTTTCAATATAAAAAAAGAATCATATCAATCGGATATGTGTAGCTTTACGAATATTTTAAAACGTCCTTTAAAACGTCATGTGCTAGTCACATGACATAAAATCTGTTAGAATTACTTTTATAGCCACATTGCAAAAAAATGTAAATGTTGGGAACCAATTGGAGAAAAAAAACTGTTGGGAGCAACATTGCAAAAGTTTATAAATGTCAGGAACCAAATTGCAAATTGCCCTTGTTTATATTGATGATGTTTTAGTTTTTAGCAAAAATCTAGAACAACATAACAAACATTTAAACATATTTTACAAAATAATGATAAGAAATGGTTTAGTCTTATCCAAAACAAAAATAAAATTATACCAAACAAAAATTAGATTTTTAGGACACGAAATAACCAATAACACCATAATACCAATTCAAAGGTCCATAGACTTTGCAGATAAGTTCCCAGATGAAATAAAAGACAAAAATCAATTACAAAGGTTTTTAGGATCATTAAATTACATAGCAGATTTCTTTCCAAAATTAAGACAAATCTGTAAACCCCTTTTTGACAGATTAAAAAAGGAACCAAAACCATGGACAAAAGAACATACTAGTGTTGTCAAACAAATTAAATTACATGTTAAAAGATTACCATGTCTAACAATCTGTGATCCAAAAGCGCCTAAGACAGTCTCAACCGATGCTTCTGATATTGGATATGGAGGAATATTGACCCAAATCATAGACGAAAAAGATCAGATAATTCGGTATTACTCAGGTATTTGGAATAACACACAATCTAATTATTCAACAATCAAAAAAGAAATTCTTTCTATTGTTTTATGTATTACAAAATTCCAAGATGATTTATTAAACCAAAAATTTACTGTCAAAGTAGATTGCAAAGCAGCAAAAGATGTTTTACAAAAAGATGTTAAAAATTTAGCAGCAAAACAAAAATTTGCCAGATGGCAAGCTCTTTTGATAATTTTTGATTTTGATATCATTCATATTGCAGGAAAAGACAATTCTATCCCTGACTTCTTAACCAGAGAATTTCTACAGGGAAATGGAAAAATTAAATGAAGAGACTTTGCTCATTTCACAAACAAAACAAGAACAAATTTGGGATGTTTTTATCAATGGAAATCATATTCATTTAAACAATTCCAATTATACAAATTATTTTCTACAAAAATCAACAATACTGCTAAATGAATGTAAAAACTTTCACAAAAAATCCCTCTTCACAAAACTGTAATTCTTAGATTTCATATTGATTTACAGCAATTTTTAGAATACAAATCTTCAGCACCATTTTCAATCCTTATCAAAAATGAAATTTCAACCATTAAACGAATTGCAAATTGTATTTACAATGATTATTATTCAAATCCTCAAGATATACTCTTACCAAATCCTCATCCACAAAACAAATCTTTCAAAGGTAAAACTCTTGTCATGTCTTATTACAAAAATCGTTGGACAGAGTTAAATTATAACAATATAGAATACTTAGATTATATGATTCGTTACATCAAAATTCACAAAAATCTTGCTGAAAGACATGGTTTCAATAGCACCATAACCAAACTCATAATTTGGGATCTTGAAGAATATATTGCATGCGATGGTGTATATATCCATCAAAAGAGAATAGCAAAAAGCTATCTTAAACAAGTACGAAATTTCTACTACAAAGAATTCAAAAAAATGGATTGTACAAACAAATGTGTGAGTATACAAAAGTGTGAGTATACAAATGTGTACAAACAAAAGTGTGGATTCATTCGAGTTTTTTCATCCAAACATTTACAAATGTGTATGTTCATCTGAACATTGTGTGTACAAATTCAACAAATATGTATGATGACTACGAGTTATGTACAAACAAAGTTATGTACAAACAAATACAAAAGTGTGTGTGCAAAAGTGTTTGTATGAATGTATGATAAAAAACGTGTGTGTACAAATGGACAATGTGTTTGCTTGAATGTATGGCAAAAAACGTGTGTGTACAAATGGACAAATGTGTTTGCTTGAATGTATGAAAAAAAAAATAAAAAAAAATTTAACAAGCAGACGATCTACAAGAAGCAATCTACAAGCAACAGATGATCTCATCTATAGCAAAAAGTTCAAAGGTTCATTAATCTCAAAGGTTCACTAATCAATTTTCAACAAAGGAGATGCCCACTACGTCAATTCACAAAAAGCAAATCAATTTTCAACAAAGGAGATATCATCAATTTTCAACAAAGAAGATGCCCACTACGTTCGCAACATTAACACCATCATGTCAAATCACCAAAAGCAAAGGTTTTCTTTATCAAAGTTCTTTCAACAAAGGAGACACCACCAAGTTCAAATCGGAAAAAAGCAAAAATTCTACACAACAATTTCAATAAAGGAGAAGCCGCTGTGGCCCCCACAAAGCTTACAAATTTCAAAAGTAAGATGCCCACAGTTTACAAAGTTCAAAAGTAAGATGCCCACTATCCACAAATTCCAAAAGGAGATGACATCCACTACCAATTCCACTATTAAAAGCAGATGCCACCATGCTCCACTTCCACAAAATTCGAAAAAGAAGATGCTCTCTGTCTGCAACAAAATTCAACAAAGTAAAAGCCGCCCTGGCCCACAAGTTTACAAAATTCAAAAGAAGGATGCCCACTTTCAGCATGCGTCCAGATTTCTCCCAACAAAAGTCAATAAAGCAGAAGCCACCCTGGTCCATTCCAAAAGAAGATGCTTTCCATTCACCAAAAAAGTAAAGATACCCCTCAACAAATTCAACAAAAGGAGAAGCCACCGTGGCCCACAACAAAAAGAAGATGCTCTCCAATCCCTATCTGAACAAAGCAACAACAGTAGTAGTTAGAATCCTTTCCTATATAAAGATAACAAATATCATTGTACAAGCAGGCTAAAACAATCAGGCAAAAATTTAGACAAAAACAATTTCTCTCTCTACAAATTCTCTCATACAATTTCCACTGTAACCATTGTAACCATCAATTGTACTCATCTACAAATCAATACAAAGTAAGTTCTTCTACTCCTGCCTTGAGTATTTAGAATTGTTTATCAATTGTTATTTACAAATCATTTTACAAAAATTTTCAAAAGTTACTATTCACTGGTTACTATTCATTCCGAAATTTCAATTTGATACTTATTTTTGATTTATTATCATCATTTATTATCTTCAATTTTATATGTTAGAATCGATCCACTCTGATCCATTGGTGTACAAAAAATGGGACAATAAATGAAACAAATGGGTGCACAAAGGAGAGGATAACAAATGAGTGTACAAATGGGACAAATGGGGGGTGAGCAAAGGGGAGGACAACAAATGAGTGTACAAATAGGAAAAATGGGGAATTCAAACAAAGAAAAAAAGTGTGCGTGTTTACAAAAAACTATTCTACCTATCCTGGTTCGAAAATACAAAATCAAATGGTGGGACAAAACAGATATCACTCAATGTAATCCTACAGCAATCACAAAATATTTTCATGACAATCCGGAATACTGCAAGAAGATTCCTCCTAAGCAATCTCAACAAAATGAATAATTCCTTGCAAGAAAACAACAAATTATGGCATAAATGGCTGGATGCTCAAACCCGGCAAATCTAGACAAATTAATGTCACAGTTCAGCGATGATAGCTCATCTTCAATGGCTAACGGAGACACCATGCCCAAGGACGATTTCTACACACAAGCAGATGATTTGGACCTATATCAAAGGCCACTCAACAAAGAAGACACCACCAAGTTCAAATCACCAAAAGCAAAGATCTTTCACCAACGATTCAACAAAGCAAGAGCCGCCCTGGCCCACAAGACCACAAAATTCAAAAGAAGATGTCACAAAATTCAACAAAGCAAAAAGAAGATTCTCTTCACAAATTTCAACAAAGCAAGAGCCGCCTTGGCCCACAAGACCACAAATTTCCAAAAGAAAATACTTTCCGTCACTCATTCACCGAAAGCAGATTCCTCTCAACAATTTCAACAAAGAAGAAGCCGCCATGGCCCACAACAAAAACAAGATGCTCTCCAATCCCTATCTGCACAAAGCAACAACAATAGTAGTTAGAATCCTTTCCTATATAAGGATAACAAATATCATTGTATAAGCAGGCTAAAACAATCAGGCTTAAATTTAGACAAAAACAATTTCTCTCTCTACAAATTCTCTCATACACATTCCTCTGTAACCATTGTACTCAATCAACAAATCAATAAAAAGTAAGTTCTTCTACTCATTCCTCGAGTATTTAGAATTGTTATTATCAATTGTTATTTTACAAATCATTTTACAAAAAATTTCAAAAGTTACTATTCACTGGTTACTATTCATTCCGAAATTTCAATTTGATACTTATTTTTGATTTATTATAATCATTTATTATTATCAATTTTTATGTTAGTATCGATCCACTCTGATCCATTGGTATCAGAGCTTAATATATATATATATATACATTTATATATACACACACACCAGTTCGTGCTCCTGTGAGAACCTAAATATCGTGAGAACCGTGAGAACTTGGATACATTAGGTAAAAAACTAATGTATCCAATGGTTCACTTGGATACATCATTGGATACATTACTTGACTTGGATACATCATTGGATAGATTACTTGGATACATTAGGTAAAAACTAATATATCCAATGTGCACTTGGATACATCATTGGATATATTAAGTTCTCACAGTTCTCACGATATTTAGGTTCTCATTTGGGCACCTACCTACACACACACACACACACACATACACACACACACACACACACACACACACACACACACACACATATATATATATATCCATTGGTATCAGAGCCTAATATTCAACAAAACTCAAAGTAACCTAGTCGTTTATTTAATAGTCCCGAGGGTCGGAGTTGTCCCGAGAGTCGGTAGGTCTAAGTCACGCATTAGGGAGTGTAAGTCGTGCGTCCGAAAATCCGAAAGGCAAGACAAATAATCCGACATGCAAGACGAAAATAGTAAACGATGAGTTGGTTAGGTAGTCTTACGAATAGAAGGCCCCCTGGAAACAATGATCGAATGAACGATTATAATATACAAATTGAAAATGATGAAAGAGAAAATAATCAAAACATATTATCAAAAGAAATTACATGGAATACACAAAGTTTAACAAATTGGAAACCCCCTCTGATTTCAAACTCAGAAATTTACAAAAACAAAGGAATATTTGACATTACGTCAAAACTAGCAACTAAAACAAAAGAAACAATCATTCCCTTATTTTCCAACAATCAAACCATGAGTTTATTCTCAAAATCGTCAATCAAAAAATATATCTCTCAAGGATACAAATTTTTACACATAGGACTAGTTCAAGTCGCAATCAAACCATTAACAATGGAAGGATTAAACACAAGCATACAAATAGCTCTAAGAGATACTAGACATCTAAATTACATAGACTCTTTATTAGGAGCAATCGAAACAAGTTTAACAAATGGACCAATTCATTTTAATACTTATCCAAATTTCACAATTTCCTTAACTGATCCTCACATCCTGGATATCTTAACCTTGGATATCTTAACACACAATTATCATATAAAAAAAGGATCTCATGTATACGAAATATTTTACAGATTACATTTTAAAGTAATGAACACAGGACTCTGTCCAAATGCATTCAACAAAAGAAACAAAATAGGAGAAACCATATTTTGGGAAGTAGATAAAACAAAAGCTAGTATAAATATCCCTAAAACAATTAAATGGAATGATATTACTTTACCTGACAAATGGACATATCCCTCTAGGACTGTCCCAATTAAAGAACAAAAACAAACAAATGGTTTAGAACAAATTATACAATATGAAGATGGATCTGTAGATCTAAAGTTCAAAAGATCAAAGTCTTTCAACAAAAATACAAATACTAATTTCAAAATACCAATACCATCAAGAAGATCTACATCAGGTAGATATGAATACAAACAATCAAACATTCACGATGATAATTCTTCAAAAAATGAAACAATCTTTGAAAATGAAACTGAAACAAATTCCCCACACCAAACAAAAAATATCGGAATTAATAGAGAAGGAATTCATGTACAACCTTTTGAAGAAAGTGATTTCTCAATAAATATGATAAAAAAACGAATTTACATTAAACAAAAGTATTTTGAGAAAAGATTTTCAAAGCAAAGACAATGAACAAAACAGAGATTTATTTTTTCAAACATATAACAAAAAAGAACAAAATTAATAAAAGAAACATATTACGAATTTTGCAAATTTCAAGAAGAACATATACCATTTTTTGGCTTTTTAAATAATGAATACTTATATAAATAACAACAATAGAAAAGAAAATACGAAAGTGGTACAAAGTAGGACCAGATCTTTTACCAACCCACGAAGCATACGAAAACGAAAAACCCCCTTTAGAACCCACTTATTTTTGTAAAAACAAAATCCAATATGGGACATACCCCATTGATAATTCTAATCAATTAAACAACGAAGATAAAAAAAACAAACAAATTTACATTTACAAAATAATTGGACAAATTTATCCCTATATACCATAGGACAACAATTAGATAGAGTTGAAGACAAAATGATAACGTTACAAATGGAATATCCTTAGTAAGACATGAAATGGATAATCTTGAAGTTGACGTTGAAATTGGACCGACGCCAATTAATACAAAAAATAATAACCATTTTAAATCTACAAGATTTACAGAATACTCAGAATTTTATAATATGGATCCCTCAAATAGGAAAAACAAAGACAAAACATTTAAGAAACAAATACCACCTCCTAATAATCCTATAACAATAACAGAAATCAAACCAAAATTAAAAGATCCCTTAAAATATTTAATGAATGAAATAAAAACATATGTACCAGTAAAAGAAGAATCAACATCTACTCAAAATATAAGAATGTTAACAGATTACAATGACAAAACTTCCGAATCGGAAACATCATCCGAAGACGAAAACAATTCATCAGAAGAAGAATTCAAACAAAATACAATTCCAATTCAAACCATGAAATAAAATTATTACAATTATAAAGAACCAGACGACTTAGAAATACCAAGGCAACCAATAAAATCCGATAATGCAAAGAATATTTACGAATGGAATATAGATGGATTAAGCGAAATGGAAATAATAAATATCACAAAAGAAATGATAATTGTAGGAAACATTTACAAATCTACAAATATTACAGAAAAACAAGCAGTAGAAAATATAATAATAGGATTCACAGGACAATTAAGAACCTGGTGGGATAAACTATTAGGAAATAACATAAAAACACATATTTTCGATGCTGTAAAAATAAACCAAGAAGGGCAACCAATAGTAGATGAAAATGGAAGCCCAATACCAGCACAATTAATATATTTAATATTTAATATTACAACTCATTTTATAGGAGATATTGACTTATATACAGAAAGGAATTCTGAAATATTACAAAATTTAAAATGTAGAAAATTAGAACAATTTAAATGGTACTAAGAGAATTTTCTAAAAAGAGTTTTTAATTTAGCCGACCCAAACAATTACCATTGGAAAGAAAAAATCATCACTGGTTTACCAAAATTATTTTCACAAAAAGCAAAAGACACAATAGAACAAAAATATGGAAAGTTATCTTATGATGACCTTACTTATGGAGATTTAATTACTTGTATAAACCTTACGGGTCTCAGATTATGTCAAGACCAAAAACTAAATTACAAATTAAAGAAAGAAAATTTTCAAACAAGAAAAGAATTAGGACATTGGTGTGAACAATTCGGTTTCGATAAATTACAACCATCATACCAAAAGAAACGTTATGATCATTATCAAAGTCCATATTACAAAAATAGCACCTATCAAAGAAAACACAGAAAAATAAATAAATACTACCAAAATGAACCTCTCACATATTACAGTAAGAACAAAAGAACAAATTATAAGAAAAGATACAATAGCAATAATAACAGATACAATAATAAGAAACCCTTTACATTTTTTAAACCATACAACAAAGAAATAAGATGCTACTTATGCAAAAAACCTGGACACATGGTAAAGGATTGTCCAGCAAAAAGACAAATACAACAAATTTGTAACAATCTAGACATAAAAGAAATAGACAAAATATTACAAAAAATAGACAATCTTGAGATATCAACAGATAATGATAATTACAGTTCCTCAAACCAACCATCTGACACAAGTGATGAAGAATGTCAATCTTGTCACAATGAAGTATGCCTGTGTAATAACAAATTAAATACATTAGAACAATATGATCAGATATTAAAAAAAATCAAAGAAATAGATGATCCAACAATAAAAACAAAGTTTATAAAACAACTAGCAAAAACTATTAACGAAGAAAAATCAGACACATCTCAACCAGCCCAATATGAAGATGTTGTAAAAATGTTTCAAGACAAAAGAAAACAAATCTCTTCGATAGACATACAAAATGAAATCAAAGGAATTAAACAAGAGATAAAAATATTGAAACAAAGTAACTTAGAATTACAAAAATCACAAAAAGAGATAGAGACAAAATTAGCATTACAAGAAATTGGAAAACAAATCCACCAAACCTACAAAGGAAAAACCTCTAATTCCAAAAAGACATAAAAGATTTTGATAAACATTTTAACAATCCCTTTGCTAAAAATACAAAATCTTCCTCAGACACAGACACAAGCTCCTCTACAGACACAGAAGAAGGCATATTCACACTAACTAAAATTAGATACCAAAAATGGTATATCAACATACATATGAAAATCAAAAATTTAGAATACAAAGGAATAGCCATGTTAGATTCTGGAGCTGATTTAAATTGCGTAAAATAAAGAATAATACCAACAAAATATTTTATAAAAACAAAAAATAGTCTTTCATCAGCTAATTCATAAAAACTACAAGTTAAATACAAAATACCAGAAGTACAAATACATAATAACAATATTTGTTTTAAAACAAATTTAATAATTGTAAAAAATTTAAATACAAAAGTAATAATTGGGAATCCCTTTTTACAAATGTTATATCCTTTTTCAGTTTCTAAAAAAGGAATTGAAACACAAAAACTAGGACAAAAAATCATATTTGACTTCTTATATCCAGTAGCAAATAGTGATGTCAACAATTTACAAAAAACGGGTATTTCCAAAATAAATTAGGTGTTCATAAAATTATACCCCTATATATTCAATCAAAGATTTCTTCTTACAAAATGATATTTCTTGATTAATTTGTTTCTTTTAGAATGATTACAAGTTCTTCAACCAAATGCAAGGGTAAGATACAAATTAGGCCATTAACAAAACTCCCACTTTTTGTTACTAACAAAACACCAAAGACAGAAAATAGGTTTGCTATCCTTTCTCCTGAAGCAAAACCTTTCTTTCCCCCCACTTTCAAAAGAAACCTCATCCCCTTCTTCATCATCACAAATGTCTACCACATACAAAACAGCTCTCAAAATAGAACATCCTCAGCAAACAAAACCAACAGTTTCCCATCCAAACACCAACAGACAAATTGTCCCCAACCCCTATCCAAGACAAACACTACCCACTTCATATTCATACAAAAATTATACAGAACCCATTTGTGTTATTGAACCAGAGATTTATGAAATGATCTCAGAATGGCATCCATATCAAATCTCGGAATTTCTTTTGCCAAACTTACATAATTATATTCCTGACAATTTTACAAAAAACCAATTTTATTATGAAAATATTTTAACACAAACTCAATCGGCCACTTTTCAATACTCTTCTGACCATCTTGATCTTACAAAAGTCAGGTATTGTAAAGTAAAAATACAAAAATTTCTTACAATTTCTGATTGGGGTCAAAAACCCAATGAATCAAAAGGACTAAATCTTTCAAACAATTCATCCCGATTTAATTACTGGGATTATATTTTAGCATGGACAAGATCATTCTTTCGACAAAACAAAACCTTTTCTCTTTCTTATTTCTTTTATTTCAGCCCTCAATTTTCTTATCCAACTCCATTTTGGTTCCATTAATGGTGGAGTATTTTTGGACTGGATAAAACAATTGCTCCTACAAATGTACAAAAAGCTTTTGAACAATGGTCAACAAATTCTTCATATCCAGAGCAGATTGCTCAATCTCCTTTATGGGCATTATTTTGTCATAATTTTCAGGTCCCATGGATTTTTATGACAGAATTTGACATACAATAAGAACAAACAATGGATCAGAGTGGATCGATTCTAACATATAAAATTGAAGATAATAAATGATGATAATAAATCAAAAATAAGTATCAAATTGAAATTTGCAGAATGAATAGTAACCAGTGAATAGTAACCTTTTGTGAATAGTAATTTTTGAAAATTTTTGTAAAATAACAATTGATAATAACAATTCTAAATACTCAAGGCAGGAGTAGAAGAACTTTGTATTGATTTGTTGATTGAGTACAATGGTTACAGAGGAATGTGTATGAGAGGATTTGTAGAGAGAGAAATTGTTTTTGTCTAAATTTAAGCCTGATTGTTTTAGCCTAGTTGTACAATGATATTTGTTATCCTTATATAGGAAAGGATTCTAACTACTACTGTTGTTGCTTTGTGCAGATAGGGATTGGAGAGCATCTTCTTTTTGTTGTGGGCCACGGCGGCTTCTCCTTTTGTTGAATTTGTTGAGGGTTATCTTTGCTTTTTTGGTGAATGGAAAGCATCTTCTTTGGAATGGACCAGGGTGGCTTCTGCTTTATTAACTTTTGTTGGGAAGAATCTGGACGCATGCTAAAAGTGGGCATCCTTCTTTTGAATTTTGTAAACTTGTGGGCCAGGGCGGCTTTTGCTTTGTTGAATTTTGTTGCAGACAGAGAGCGTCTTCTTTTTCAAATTTTATGGAAGTGGAGCATGGTGGCATCTGCTTTTGATAGTAATTGGAAGTGGATGTCATCTCCTTTTGGAATTTATGGATAGTGGGCATCTTACTTTTGAACTTTGTAAACTATGGGCATCTTACTTTTGAAATTTGTAAGCTTTGTGGGGGCCACGGCGGCTTCTCCTTTATTGAAATTGTTGTGTAGAATTTTTGCTTTTTGCCGATTTGAACTTGGTGGTGTCTCCTTTGTTGAAAGAACTTTGATAAAGAAAACCTTTGCTTTTGGTGATTTGACATGATGGTGTGAATGTTGCGAACGTAGTGGGCATCTTCTTTGTTGAAAATTGATGATATCTCCTTTGTTGAAAATTGATTTGCTTTTTGTGAATTGACGTAGTGGGCATCTCCTTTGTTGAAAATTGATTAGTGAACCTTTGAGATTAATGAACCTTTGAACTTTTTGCTATAGATGAGATCATCTGTTGCTTGTAGATTGCTGCTTGTAGATCGTATGCTTGTAATTTTTTTTTTTCATACATTCAAGCAAACACATTTATCCATTTGTACACACACGTTTTTTGTCATACATTCAAGCAAACACATTTGTCCATTTGTACACACACATTTTTTTATCATACATTCATACAAATACTTTTGTACACACACTTTTGTATTTGTTTGTACATAACTTTGTTTGTACATAACTCGTAGTCATCATACACATTTGTTGAATTTGTACACACATAATGTTCAGATGAACATACACATTTGTAAATGTTCGGATGAACATACTCGAATGAATCCACACTTTTGTTTGTACACATTTGTATACTCACACATTTGTATACTCACACTTTTGTATACTCACACATTTGTTTGTACAATCCATTTTTTGAATTCTTTGTAGTAGAAATTTCGTACTTGTTTAAGATAGCTTTTTGCTATTCTCTTTTGATGGATATATACACCATCGCATGCAATATATTCTTCAAGATCTCAAATTATGAGTTTGGTTATGGTGCTATTGAAACCATGTCTTTCAGCAAGATTTTTGTGAATTTTGATGTAACGAATCATATAATCTAAGTATTCTATATTGTTATAATTTAACTCTGTCCAACGATTTTTGTAATAAGACATGACAAGAGTTTTACCTTTGAAAGATTTGTTTTGTGGATGAGGATTTGAATGATGAACCTGTAAAAACCTGTAGTCTTAACAGAAGATATATTAGTCTGGTAAGAGTATATCTTGAGGATTTGAATAATAATCAGGCCCGGCCCAAAGGGGGGGGGGTAAGTGAGGGCAACTGCCCAGGGCCCATAATTTTAGGGGGCCCATTTTTTCCTAGGCTATAGTGTATATATATAGTATGTATCTATTTTTAAATTTAACTATGGTAAATATAATTTAATTGCTAAAAAAATTAGACCTAATTAAAGAATCAATTAAAAAGTACACGAAGATTGCGTAACCGTCCGTCTATTAGAATTCTTCGCCCATTTAATTGCAAATACAATACGTTAATCCTTTTAGTCTTCACAATTGTACACGTCTCCTCCTCCTCCGCAATCCGCACTCTCAGTCAACCCCTTCCGGCCTTCCTTTCTTAATCCTTCACGGTTTCACGCCTTCACGGACGAAGAACAATCAACGATTTATCGATCTCCAACGGCTTCCTCCGCTAATTGCGACATCAATTTCTTCAAGGTAATGCATATACTGATGTGTGAAATTCAATATTTTAAGTTTGTTCTTTGGATTTTTTTTCTAAAAAAAATGTTCTTTTCAGTTGTTCATAAATCTTTGATTTGCAATTGATTGACAAAATTTCAAGTTTGTTCTTACAATTTCTTGAAGGCTTTAACTGTTATATAATAATACTCCCTCCGTCTCAAAATGAATATCTAAAGAATTTAAAATTTTGCTCTTGATTGATAGAATTTTTGTAATTTTTCTAGACATTGATGTTGAGACAGAGGGAGTCTCAACAATAATATTTAGACCGTGCATCATTTATTTAGTCTAATCTTTTTTTTTTCTTCATGTTTTGGTGAAGAAACAAGACAAATTAAGTTTGATTTGTTCTTCCAACTATCCAGTTTCATCTACCTACAAAGAATCCATGTGTTTATGCTCCTTTTGTATTACAATTTCGTTTGATTTTATTTGAGAATGTTGCCCAAAAAACATCTACCTGGATGTCAGAAAAGAAAAAAAAATGGTAGAGCAATTAAAGAATCACAAAAAAGTGCTATTGATAAATTTGTTCTGAAGAAAGACTGCAAAATTATGATTAAAACAAATTAAGTACAATATATATATATATATATATATATATATATATATATATATAATTGATGGTAAAAAATAGCAATGTAGCGACGTACAAAAATTGTTGATTACTAGGGGCCTCTTCATCTGATTTCGCCCCGGGCCTACAAAAGGCTAAGAACGGCCCTGATAATAATCATTGTAAATACAATTTGCAATTCGTTTAATGGTTGAAATTTCATTTTTGATAAGGATTGAAAATGGTGCTGAAGATTTGTATTCTAAAAGTTGTTGTAAATCTCTAATATGAAATCTAAGAATTACAGTTTTGTGAAGAGGGATTCTTTTGTGAAAGTTTTTACATTCATTTAGCAGTACTGTTGATTTTTGTAGCAAATAATTTGTATAATTGGAATTGTTTAAATGAATATGATTTCCATTGATAAAAACATCCCAAATTTGTTCTTGTTTTGTTTGTGAAATGAGCAAAGTCTCTTCATTTAATTTTTCCATTTCCCTGTAGAAATTTTCTGGTTAAGAAGTCAGGGATAGAATTGTCTTTTCCTGCAATATGAATGATATCAAAATAAAAAATTGCTAAAAGAGCTTGCCATTTGGTAAAAATTTGTTTTGCTGCTAAATTTTTAACATCTTTTTGTAAAACATCTTTTGTTGCTTTGCAATCTACTTTGACAGTAAATTTTTGGCTAAGTAAATCATCTTGAAATTTTGTGATACATAAAACGATAGAAAGAATTTCTTTTTTGATTGTTGAATAATTAGATTGTGTGTTAGGAGCTTTTGGGTCAATATTCCTCCATATCCAATATCAGAAGCATCGGTTGAGACTGTCTTAGGAGCTTTTGGATCACAGATTGTTAAACATGGTAATCTTTTAACATGTAATTTAATTTGTTTGACTACACTAGTATGTTCTTTTGTCCATGGCTTTGGTTCCTTTTTTAATCTGTCAAAAAGGGGTTTACAGATTTGTCTTAATTTTGGAAAGAAATCTGCTATGTAATTTAATGATCCTAGAAACCTTTGTAATTGATTTTTGTCTTTATTTCATCCGAGAACTTATCTGCAAAGTCTATGGACCTTTGAATGTTTAAATGTTTGTCATGTTGTTTTAGATTTTTGCTAAAAACTAAAACATCATCAATATAAACAATAATGAAAGTGTATTGGTTAAAAATTTCGATCATTATTTTTTGAAATTCACTTGGTGTATTTTTTAGTCCAACGGGCATGACATTCCATTCGTATTGGCCAAATGGTACTGTAAAGGCTGTTTTGTATTTGTCTTGTTCTGCTATTTGTATTTGCCTTGAAGAATCATGAAGTCTTTTTAGTAAATCTTGTTTATTAGGTATTGGATATCTGATCCATTTTAGTGCCGTATTTAATGGTTTGTAATTGATGACTAATCTTGGGGCACCTCTTTCTATTTCTGTATTTTTAGATACATAAAAAGCTGAGCAGGACCATGGGGATTTACTTTTTCTTATTAATTTTTTGTTTAGTAAATCTTTGATTTCTGTCTTGCAGTATTCTAATAGTTCTTGGTTCATTTGTATTGGTCTTGCTTTTGTTGGAATTGTTTTTTCTTCAAAATCTTTTTCATATGGTAGAGTAATCACGTGTTTCTTCCTTTCCCAAAAAGCTGTTGGTAAATCAGAACATAAGTCTTTTTCAAATTTGTCAAGTTTTGTTGAGATTATGTTTTTGTATTTTTGAAGTTCTAATTTTTTTTCTATTTTAACATTTTGTAATTCTTCTTTAAGGAAGTTCATTTGGTTTTGTAAGTTATTTATTTTGTAAATATCTGTTCTTTGTAGATTGTTAATTTCACTGTCTGTTATTGGATATAAGAAATCAAATATAATATTTTGTCCTAACATTCGTGTTTCTATTCCTTTTTTAGAGACTGAAAAAGGATATAACATTTGTAAGAAAGGGTTTCCTAATATTACTTTTGTGTTTAAATCTTTTACAAGCATTAAACTTGTTTTAAAAAAAATATTGTTGTTACATACATGAGCTTCTGGTATTTTGTATTTAACTTGTAGTTTTGATGAATTGGCTGCTGAAAGATTTTTTTTTGTTTTTTCAAAATATTTTGTTGGTATTAAACCTTGTTCTACGCAATTTAGGTCGGCTCCTGAATCTAGCATAGCTAGTCCTTTGTATTCAAAATATTTTATTTTCATTTGTATGTTGATATACCATTTTTGGTATCTGACTTTAGTTAATGCATATATGTTTTCTTCTGGGTCTGTGGAAGAGTTTATTTTTTAGGTGAATTTTGTATTTTTAATTTCTGGTGATACTAGTTTTGTTTCTATTTCTTTTTGTGTTTTTTGTATGTCTAGGTTGTTTTTTAATATTTTTGATTCTTGTTTTATTCTTTGATTTCATTTTGTAAATCTATTGAGGAGATTTGAAATGTGTCTGGTTTTTCTTTGTTAATTATTTTTGCTAGTTGTTTTCTTTTTGTTGGTTCCTCTATTTTTTCTAATATCTGGTCATATTGTTCTAATGTATTCAATTTATTGTTACACAGGCATATTTCATTATGACAGGATTGGCATTCTTCATTGTTTGGGTCGGATGGTTGGTCCGAAGAGTTGTAATCATTATTTTTTGTTAATAAATCTAAATTGTTACTTATTTGTTGTATTTCTAAATCAGCTGGTTCTTTGTAATTGTAATAATTTTGTTTTATGATTTGAATTGGAATTGTGTTTTGTTTAAATTCTTCTTCTGATGAATTAGATTCTTTATCGGATGATGTGTCTGATTCGGAAGTTTTGTCATTGTAATTTGTTAACATCCTTATGTTTTGGCTTGAGGTTGATTCTTCTTTTAATGGTAAATATATTTTTGTTTGTTATATTAAATCATTTAGAGGATTCTTTAATTTTGGTTTGATTTCTATTTTCGTTATAGGATTTTAAGGAGGTGGTGTTTGTTTATTTAATTTTTTTTTATCTTTATTGGTTAATTGATTTGAATTTGTGGTAGGGTATACACCATTTTGGATATTACTCTGAGTGGGTTCCAAATGTGATTTTTTGGTTTCATATACTTCTTGAGTTGGTAAAAGTTTTGATTTTCCTACTTTGTACCATTTACGTATTTTTTTCTCTATTGTTGTTATTTCATATAAGTAGTCATCTTTTAGAAAGCTAAAAAATGGTATATGTGCTTCTTGTAATTTGCAATATTCGTAATATGTTTCTTTTATTAATTTTTGTTCTTTTTTGTTATGTGTTTGAAAAAATAAATCTCTGTTTTGTTCATTGTCTTTGCTTTAAAAATCTTTTCTCAAAATACTTTTGTTTAATGTAAATTCATTTTTTATCATATTTATTGAGAAATCACTTTCTTCAAAAGGTTGTACATTAATTCCTTCTCTATTAATTCCGATATTGTTTGTTTGGTGTGGGGAATTTGTTTCAGTTTCATTTTCAAAGATTGTTTCATTTTTTGAAGAATTATCATCGTGAATGTTTGATTGTTGGTATTCGTCTCTACCTGATGTAGATCTTCTTGATGGTATTGGTATTTTGAAATTAACATTTGTATTTTTGTTGAAAGACTTTGATCTTTTGAAATTTAGATCTACAGATCCATCTTCATATTGTATAATTTGTTCTAAATCATTTGTTTATTTTTGTTCTTTAATTGGGACAGTCCTAGAGGGATATGTCCATTTGTCTGGTAAAGTAATATCATTCCATTTAATTGTTTTAAGGATATTTATATTAGCTTTTGTTTTATCTACTTCCCAAAATATGGTTTCTCCTATTTTTTTTCTTTTATTGAATGCATTTGGACAGAATCCTGTGTTCATTACTTTGAAATGTTATCTGTAAAATATTTCGTATACATGAGATCCTTTTTTCATATGGTAATTATGTGTTAAGATATCAAGGGTTAAGATATCTAAGATTTGAGGATCGGCTAAGGAAATTGTAAAATTTGGATAAGTATTGAAATGAATTGGTCCATTTGTTAAACTTGTTTCGATGGCTCCTAATAAAGAGTCTATGTAATTTAGATGCCTAGCATCTCTTAGAGCTATTTGTATACTTGTGTTTAATCCTTCCATTGTTAATGGTTTGATTGCGACTTGAACTAGTCCTATGTGTAAAAATTTGTATCCTTGTGAAATATATTTTTTGATTGACGATTTTGAGAATAAGCTCATGTTTTGATTGTTGGAAAATAAGGGAATGATTGTTTCTTTTGTTTTAATTGCTAGTTTTGACTTAATGTGAAATATTCTTTTGTCTTTATAAATTTTTGAATTTGAAATCAGAGGGGGTTTCCAATTTGTTAAACTTTGTGTATTCTATGTAATTTCTTTTGATAATATGTTTTGATTATTTTCTCTTTCATCATTTTCAATTTGTATATTATAATCTTCCATTTGATCTTTGTTTCCAGGGGGCCTTCTATTCGTAAAACTACCTAACCAATTCATCGTTTACTATTTTCGTCTTGCCTGTCGGATTATTTGTCTTGCCTTTCGGATTTTCGGACGCACGACTTACACTCCCTAATGCGTGACTTAGACCTACCGACTCTCGGGACAACTCCGACCCTCGGGATTCTAACATAAAAATTGAAGATAATAAATGATTTTAATAATTCAAAAATAGGTATCAAATTTAAATTTGCGGAATGAATAGTAACTGTGAATAGTAACCTTTTGTGAATAGTAATTTTTGAAAATTTTTGTAAAATAACAATTGATAATAACCATTCTAAATACTCGAGGCAGGAGTAGAAGAACTTAATTTGTATTGATTTGTTGATTGAGTACAATGGTTACAGAGGAATGTGTATGAGAGAATTTGTAGAGAGAGAAATTGTTTTTGTCTAAATTTAAGCCTGATTGTTTTAGCCTCCTTGTACAATGATATTTGTTATCCTTATATAAGAAAGGATTCTAACTACTACTGTTGTTGCTTTGTTTAAATTCTTCTTCTGATGAATTAGATTCTTTATCGGATGATGTGTCTGATTCGGAAGTTTTGTCATTGTAATTTGTTAACACCCTTATGTTTTGGCTTGTGGTTGATTCTTCTTTTAATGGTAAATATATTTTTGTTTGTTCTATTAAATCATTTAGGGGATCCTTTAATCTTGGTTTGATTTCTATTTTGGTTATAGGATTTTTAGGAGGTGGTGTTTGTTTATTTAATTTTTTTTATCTTTATTGGTTAATTGATTTGAATTTGTGGTAGGGTATACACCATGTTGGATAGTACTATGAGTAGGTTCCGAAGATGATTTTTTGGTTTCGTATTTTTCTTGAGTTGGTAAAAGTTTTGGTTTTCCTACTTTGTACCATTTACGTATTTTTTTCTCTATTGTTGTTGTTTCATATAAGTAGTCATCTTTTAGAAAGCCAAAAAATTGTATATGCGCTCCTTGTAATTTGCAAAATTCGTAATATGTTTCTTTTATTAATTTTTGTTCTTTTTTGTTATATGTTTGAAAAAATAAATTTCTGTTTTGTTCATTGTCTTTGCTTTGAAAATCTTTTCTCAAAATACTTTTGTTTAATGTAAATTCGTTTTTTATCATATTTATTGAGAAATCACTTTCTTCAAAAGGTTGTACATTAATTCCTTCTCTATTAATTCCGATATTGTTTGTTTGGTGTGGGGAATTTGTTTCAGTTTCATTTTCAAAGATTGTTTCATTTTTTGAAGAATTATCATCGTGAATGTTTGATTGTTGGTATTCGTATCTACCTGATGTAGATCTTCTTGATGGTATTGGTATTTTGAAATTAACATTTGTAATTTTGTTGAAAGACTTTGATCTTTTGAACTTTAGATCTACAAATCCATCTTCATATTGTATAATTTGTTCTAAATCATTTGTTTGTTTTTGTTCTTTAATTGGGACAGTCCTAGAGGGATATGTCCATTTTTCTGGTAAAGTAATATCATTCCATTTAATTGTTTTAGGGATATTTATATTAGCTTTTGTTTTATCTACTTCCCAACATATGGTTTCTCCTATTTTGTTTCATTTGTTGAATGCATTTGGACAGAGTCCTGTGTTCATTACTTTGAAATGTTATCTGTCAAATATTTCGTATACATGAGATTCTTTTTTCATATGGTAATTGTGTGTTAAGATATCAAGGGTTAAGATATCTAAGATGTGAGGATCGGTTAAGGAAATTGTAAAATTTGGATAAGTATTGAAATGAATTGGTCCATTTGTTAAACTTGTTTCGATGGCTCCTAATAAAGAGTCTGTAATTTAGATGCCTAGCATCTCTTAGAGCTATTTCTATACTTGTGTTTAATCCTTCCATTGTTAATGGTTTGATTGCGACTTGAACTAGTCCTATGTGTAAAAATTTGTATCCTTGTGAAATATATTTTTTGATTGACGATTTTGAGAATAAACTCATGGTTTGATTGTTGGAAAATAAGGGAATGATTGTTTCTTTTGTTTTAATTGCTAGTTTTGACTTAATGTCAAATATTCCTTTGTCTTTATAAATTTCTGAATTTGAAATCAGAGGGGGTTTCCAATTTGTTAAACTTTGTGTATTCCATGTAATTTCTTTGGATAATTTCTTTTGATTATTTTTTCTTTCATCATTTTCAATTTGTATATTATAATCTTCCATTTGATCTTTGTTTCCAGGGGGCCTTCTATTCGTAAAACTACCTAACCAACTCATCGTTTACTATTTTCGTCTTGCCTGTCGGATTATTTGTCTTGCCTTTCGGATTTTCGGACGCACGACTTACACTCCCTAATGCGTGACTTAGACCTACCGACTCTCGGGACAACTCCGACCCTCGGGGACAACTCCGACCCTCGGGATTCTAACATAAAAATTGAAGATAATAAATGATGTTAATAATTCAAAAATAAGTATCAAATTTAAATTTGCGGAATGAATAGTAACTGTGAATAGTAACCTTTTGTGAATAGTAATTTTGAAATTTTTTGTAAAATAACAATTGATAATAACAATTCTAAATAATCGAGGCAGGAGTAGATGAACTTAATTTGTATTTATTTGTTGATTGAGTACAATGGTTACAGAGGAATGTGTATGAGAGAATTTGTAGAGAGAGAAATTGTTTTTGTCTAAATTTAAGCCTGATTGTTTTAGCCTCCTTGTACAATGATATTTGTTATCCTTATATAAGAAAGGATTCTAACTACTACTGTTGTTGCTTTGTTTAAATTCTTCTTCTGATGAATTAGATTCTTTATCGGATGATGTGTCTGATTCGAAAGTTTTGTCATTGTAATTTGTTAACATCCTTATGTTTTGGCTTGAGGTTGATTCTTCTTTTAATGGTAAATATATTTTTGTTTGTTCTATTAAATCATTTAGGGGATCCTTTAATTTTGGTTTGATTTCTATTTTGGTTATAGGATTTTTAGGAGGTGGTGTTTGTTTATTTAATTTTTTTTATCTTTATTGGTTAATTGATTTGAATTTGTGGTAAGGTATACACCATGTTGGATAGTACTATGAGTAGGTTCCGAAGATGATTTTTTGGTTTCGTATTTTTCTTGAGTTGGTAAAAGTTTTGGTTTTCCTATTTTGTACCATTTACGTATTTTTTTTTCCTGTATTGTTTTTGTTTCATATAAGTAGTCATCTTTTAGAAAGCCAAAAAATGGTATATGCGCTCCTTGTAATTTGCAAAATTCGTAATATGTTTCTTTTATTAATTTTTGTTCTTTTTTGTTATATGTTTGAAAAAAAAAAATCTGTTTTGTTCATTGTCTTTGCTTTGAAAATCTTTTCCCAAAATACTTTTATTTAATGTAAATTCGTTTTTTATCATATTTATTGAGAAATCACTTTCTTCAAAAGGTTGTACATTAATTCCTTCTCTATTAATTCCGATATTGTTTGTTTGGTGTGAGGAATTTGTTTCAGTTTCATTTTCAAAGATTGTTTCATTTTTTGAAGAATTATCATCGTGAATGTTTGATTGTTGGTATTCGTATCTACCTGATGTAGATCTTCTTGATGGTATTGGTATTTTGAAATTAGCATTTGTATTTTTGTTGAAAGACTTTGATCTTTTGAACTTTAGATCTACAGATCCATCTTCATATTGTATAATTTGTTCTAAATCATTTGTTTGTTTTTGTTCTTTATTTGGGACAGTCCTAGATGGATATGTCCATTTGTCTGGTAAAGTAATATCATTCCATTTAATTGTTTTAGGGATATTTATATTAGCTTTTGTTTTATCTACTTCCCAAAATATGGTTTCTCCTATTTTGTTTCTTTTGTTGAATGCATTTGGACAGAGTCCTGTGTTCATTACTTTGAAATGTTATCTGTAAAATATTTCGTATACATGAGATCCTTTTTTCATATGATAATTGTGTGTTAAGATATCAAGGGTTAAGATATCTAAGATGTGAGGATTGGTTAAGGAAATTGTAAAATTTGGATAAGTATTGAAATGAATTGGTCCATTTGTTAAACTTGTTTCGATGGCTCCTAATAAAGAGTCTATGTAATTTAGATGCCTAGCATCTCTTAGAGCTATTTGTATACTTGTGTTTAATCCTTCCATTGTCAATGGTTTGATTGCGACTTGAACTAGTCCTATGTGTAAAAATTTGTATCCTTGTGAAATATATTTTTTGATTGACGATTTTGAGAATAAACTCATGGTTTGATTGTTGGAAAATAAGGGAATGATTGTTTCTTTTGTTTTAATTGCTAGTTTTGACTTAATGTCAAATATTCCTTTGTCTTTATAAATTTCTGAATTTGAAATCAGAGGGGGTTTCCAACTTGTTAAACTTTGTGTATTCCTGGTAGTACCCGACCTAAAAATGAGTTTATTAGGACTTTCCCAAAAATACAAGGACTTTATAGGAATTAGAAACCTTGCAAAGGCTTGTCCCGGATTCCCGAAATATCTCATTTATGGCAAAATCTATCAAAATAGGTAACAAATGGTTTCCTTAAAACCATGCAGAAACCCTAGCTTAAGAATCAAGTCAGCCTGCAGAATTGGCCACGCGGCCAACCTTGCTGCTCGTTGATCTTGGCCACGCGGCCACTCTTGTCGCTGGCTTCAGTCATGGCCAGGCGGCCACCTTTACGCCGGATGATCTGGACCGTCAGATCTTCCCATCAGCCTACTATATAAACCATTCCATTCTATTGGTTTAGGGTCCGATTTTGAGAGCTCTAAGTACGAATTTTGGAGTTCTTAAACACAATTTTTCTCCCTAATTAAGCACTCAAGAATCTCAAGAAGATCAAGGTTTATTTCTTGCCAACATAGGTAAGTTTTCTAACTTTTTCTTCGTGTTCTTGCATCATTTTTAATATATATCTTCGTACATGTTTATTCATAGTTTCTTCATGAGCTTTGCATGTTCATTCATATATTCATATTATGTTCTTCGCATGTTCTTCGTGTTCATAGATTAAAACCTTATTTATGCTATATTTAGGGTTGCGATCTTCATAATTACATGTTATTTCATAGCCGATGATGATCTAGGGTTCATCAACCCGAGGATGATCTAGGAACTACTTCTAAACCCTAAACTTTAGGTAATCCCCCCTCATTATGCATGATCCCGATTCTTCTGCCTATTCTAATTCTCTGCGAACTACGCTGACCTGCTTCTCACATTGAGAGGAACCTAGGCAATCTTCGGATCCGGTCTAAATAACTAACACACTACTAACACATTCATCATGATAGAAAGACCGATCAGTTCGGGCAATAGGAGTGATAACGTTCAATATTCTTCTCTTGTTGTAATTTGACCCCCGAACCCATTAAACATGCTTTTTTTCAATGTTTTGGCTTTAATTAAAACGGCGTGGCGACTCTCATAATTTTAATGGTACTATGAATATCCCAAATTCAAACACACGTATTCACAGTGGCGACTCTGCTGGGGAAATGCTTTGAAACTTTTTCAAACTTAGTGGGTCTAACTTTCGTCACATCATGATGCTTGCCATGTTTACACATGCACACACTTGCCATGTTTACACACGCACCTCACACACTTTCCATGTTTACACATGCACCCTACACACACCTGCCATGTATACACATGCACCCTACACACACCTGCCATGTTTACACATGCACCCTACACACACTTGCCATGTTTACACATGCACGCACTTGCCATGTTTACACATGCACACACTTGCCATGTTTACACATGCACCCTACACACACCTGACATGTATACACATGCACCCTACACACACCTGCCATGTTTACACATGCACCTCACACACACTTGCTATGTTTACACATGCACCTCACACACCTGCCATGTTTACACATGCACCCTACACACACTTGCCATGTTTACACATGCACACACTTGCCATGTTTATACATGCACCTCACATACTTGCCATGTTTACACATGCACCCGTGCACCCCGCAATGTTAATACTTGTACTTTGTTGATACTTGTACTTTGTATATACCTTGTATCCTTGTACCTTTGTTATTTTCGCCTTAGTATTAGGGTCAAACAAAACTCTGCTATGCTCCCTTGTACGTTATTTTCCTTCTCCTACATTGCATAGCATCATTCAAACATTCAAAACTTCTCTCTTTTATCCTTAAAAAGAATTATTTTCTTGCCACACACTACCACTAGTCCGTGTCAGCACTGCACAGGTCCCTACTACCCGGAGTATTCGATGTGCAGGAATTTGTGCGCTACTGCCGCCCTCTTTTCGAGTCACTCGTCTACTCCACTCACCGTGTACATTCCGCGAGCGGTGGGAACCTTTAACCTAACCCGTGTCAACCCACACATAGAGATTAGAACACTCCTCGGACCACCCATTTAGGATGTAAATAAATGCAAAACTTTTCGCAAAATAAAATGTGCATTGCATCTAGGCGACCTCTAAGGTCCATCGCTCATCCGTTGGGCCATCATTGCGATCCATTTGGGTCTACCCTTCACCTTCGACCGCCTAGGTCAACCTTCTCAACCTTTGACCCCATAGGTCAACCTCATCCGCCTTTGACCTCTTAGGTCAAACCTTCGACCTCTTAGGTCAACCTTTGACCCCCTAGGTCAACTTAATCACCTTTTGACTTCTTAAGTCAACCTTTGACCCCTAGGTCAACCTTATCTGCTATTGACCTCTTAGGTCAATCTTTGGTCCCATAGGTGAACCAAATTACCTTTGACCTTAACCCGCTTAGGTCAAACCGTCATCCTGACCCACCTAGGTCATTATTTGACCCACCGTTGTCCATACCAACCTAGGTCAACCCGTCTCGACCCGTTTAGGTCCACATCCCATCCTCGACCCATCTAGGTCAACTTGTCCATCTTAGGTTAAAACTACCCCTTCACCTTTGACCCATCTAAGTCAATCCTTGGCCCGCTTAAGTCAACTTACCCGTCTTGAATCTATCTACCGACCTTCAACTAGGTCAATCCCTGACCCATCTAGGTCAACCCGCGACCCGCTTAGGTCGACTTACCTATCTTGGATCCATCTAGGTCAATCTCCAACCTTCCTTGGTCCACCAACCTGAATAGGTCAACCTTAGACTGGCTTAGGTCAAACCATGTCTATCCCGCTTAGATCATCCCATAGGCAACCCGCTACAACCCGCTATCTTGATTCATTCACCATATAGGTCAATCCAACCCTTCTCATTTTGGTCGACCTATCCTTTACCCATCTACGTCAACCCACCATCATCGATGCATTCTAGCTTGAACCACTTCTTGTCTCAAACCTTAGGTCAAATTTAGGTCAAACCTTAAGTCAAACCTTACCCGATTCCTATAGGTCTTCCTCACCCATGCTTGACCAAGGACCGAGTCATCTCCCTCTTTTTTTGACCCCTGTGGTCATCTCTCACCTCTTTTTAAAAGTCTAACTTGATTTGAACTACGACGACCTGAGCCTCTTATTGTGTGGGACCTCTCCCTCATGATAAGGGGAACGTAGGCAACTTCGGCCCGGTCAAACTTTCAATTTTTACCAAAATGCATTTCAAAAATGTGGAGACCGACTCTTTTCCAAATGTGATTTTATAACGATGTCTTGTCATTAATTATGATCCTAACCTCATTGAAGATGATTAATGTGCCAATATTGTCGCTGCCATAGGTCGCCTGCATGTCGTCAAAGTACTTCGAGATGGCCCTTGCCTGCGTGGCCGAACGACTCAACGCCCAAGAGAAGAGGAACATAGAAGATTTGAAGATGATCATTGACATGAGAAATAGACGTCATGCCAAAGAATTGCACTTGGCGTTAGAAGCCCAAGAGAAGCGCCATAGGACGGAGTTGGCCAAAGCACTTGAGGAACAAGAGACTCGTCATTCAAAGGAGAGACAAAGCATCTCCGAGAAGCTCAAAGGACTAGCCACGATAATCCAAGGTGGAATTTGGGATCAACGACAAGAGATCTCCGATCATGCTAGCAGAAATCTCTCATCAATTCACTTTAGATCACCTCAACGCACCAAAGACGATGTAGCCGTAATTGAGGAGGACTCCCACAGTGTCAACAAAGGAAGCAATGCAAAGAGGCCACGTCCTGACAACTCAAGCCAATGCCGCCACGCGCCTAAGGAATGTGGTTGGATATCAGAATGAGAAAATTGGGGCTACCTCCTTTAAAAAAAAAAAAAAAAAAAAAAAAGGGATCATTCAGTCTTCGTAGTTCTAGAGTGTCCTTAGTCAAAAGTCCACCTTGGACGATTTTTGTTTCTTTAGTAAAAGTCCACCCCGGACTAGTCAGTTTAAATCTTTTAGTTCCAATAAAAGAGTCTTTATTTCTTTTCTCTCTAGACTTGAGACACAATCTTGCATAAATCAATTCCATGAAAATTGTCTTATTCACCATTTTAACTTGATTGCTATATCTTTATATGATGAATTAATCTTAATCTTAATCATTAATGACGACTCATTAAAAGGTAAATGGACCCACAAACCATTCGCATAACTAAGTAAACAATTAATCTCAAGATAACAAATGCTTTGATCAATTGAGATGAACAAATCACTTTCTCTTCTCTATACATTCTACCCCCATACACTCTCTCTCTATACACTCACCCCTTGTACACACTTCATGTGCACTCTCTATATACACCTTCTCCCATACACTATCCTCATACGCCTCTCATCCCACCATTAGACCCCTTTTTATAAGGTCGTGACAAAGAAATGGACTGCGGTTGCTCATCATCAAATAGACATCCATGCTGCCACAATTTAAAGGGTTGGTTTGTTCCCTTCATGAGTACTATATGCCGTTACACTGGGGCTGTCCGTATTCCATCGCAAATGTAAGACAAGTGCACGAAGTCATTCATGCCATTAATTGGTGCACGTGATAATCCAATGGAGCTCTACCGGTGAAAATCAAGGGGCTAGGATGCCCGCCGCCAGCAAAAGGCCGCTTGAACTGTAAGGAAGCTACCTCGCAATCGAGAGAGGCGAAAGCAAACTAGGGGCTTGTATTGCCCAATGTTTCATGTACAAATATAAAAAAAAAAATGGCTCGCTAGGTTGAAACCCAAAAGGGCGACCTAGGCAAAAGTTAGAGCATTGCACAAAAAGAAGCCCGCTAGGTTGAAAACCCGAAAGGGCAGCCTAAGCAAAAAAAGGGTGTGCATAAAGAGATAAAATAAAAAAAAAGAAAAAGAAAAATAGAAGGGGCTATCACCATGGAAAAGTAAAAGTCCATTTTCTTTTCACCTCAAATGTTCTATTTTCCTTTCTTTCCTTACAAAGTAGATAAACGGCAGCAACCCATGACAACTACGATGGAGCAATCCACTGCAACAACTATAAAGGAGTAATCCACCGCAATGAGCTACAAAGAACAACTCACCTCAAACGAATCTCACACCCCTAAACTCAAAACCCAACTTCATCGTCAACCGGGCAACCACTCAAAGCCAAACATAACCTACCTTGGGCCAACTTTCTTTCTTTTCTTTCCTCCCACACATACCCACTGAAACCCGACACCATCATCAAGCGGGTCATCCCCGAACGACGCGGACCTGAGCTCCTCACCTTGAGGAGAACGTAGGCAACCTCCCGGTTCGGTCCAAAATATACACAACCCACCTCGAGCCAATTTTCTTTCTCTTCTCTCTTCCCCCATATTTCTACTCCTGACTTCTTCACTCACAATTGATCAAAACATTTATTAATTTGAGGCTACTTGTTTACCAATTAACCATAACTCATTAACTAATCAACGAGGTCAATTCTCGAGCAATCAAATGAGAATCTTGAATAAAACAATTTTCAAATGTCTCGACAAGTCTTCCGTTCTACAATCTAGGAAAGAGCTAAACACTTACTTTCTGTCAAAGCAGGGGCTTCCTCCCTTTTGTACATATATACCTTCAGTTGCTCAAAGAGTCAAAATGTGAGTACTATCTCTCTCCCTCTCTCTCTTACTCTCCCCAAAATGCCCCCGCATGTTTTCAAACAATTCTTTTTTCCTTTTTTGAGTCGACTGAATGATTTCAAAAAAAAAAAAAAAAAAAAAAAAATTGACACAAAAGAGATGCCCGCTAGATTGAAACCCGCAAGGGCGGTCTAGGCAGAAAAAATGGTGCGTCTTAAAAGAGGTAGGATACCCCTGTCTGCGCAACTGGGGCTTCCCTAACAATAAAGGACCGACCATAAGGTTTCTCAAAGAATGCCGGGGCTTCATCAAGCACATACTTAGAAGAAGAGGACTCCTCATCATCAAGCTCGACGTAGGATTTCTCAAAGGAGGGAGGATACCCCGCTCTACGCAACTGGGGCTTCCCTAACAATAAAGGACCGACCATGTGGTTTCCCAGAGAATACCGAGGTGTCAACAAGGATACACTTAGAAGAAGGGCACCCCTCATCGTCAAACTCGGCACGCGACGACCTATTTGGATTGATTAGAATCATAATTAATTATAAGGCATCTGTATAAGATCATAACACTTTCATAAAGTTTTCTCCTCCCCGACACTTTGTTTATAAACCCGCACGCTCGGTCTCCACAAAATTGTAAAAACATCCTCGATACATCTGAGACCCATCTCCATGATTCTTGAGTTGACTCGGTCCTTCACCCTATTTCCTACACAATAGGATACCCTTAGGTCCCAACCTACCTGGTTCAAAACCTTAGGTCCCAAGCCTACCCGGTCAGTCTTGCCTAAGTTACACCATAAACTCTCTAGTCCCGAGCCTACCCGATCAGTCTTACCTAGGTCCCAAACCTACCCGGTGAGTCTTACCTACGTTACATCATAACCTCTTAGCTCGACCTTCTGCAAGTTCGTAGCATGACCCCTTCGGCCTCAAACCGGTTCTACCCAAAACTTCAGACCTTAAACCAGTTAACCAAAGCCAAATCCTTAGGGTGACCCATTAGGTCTCGAACCTACCGGTCCCGAGCCTACCCGATCTCCTAGATCTCAAACCTACCAACACATACTCATCCTTACCTTGTCTAAGCAATAGCTCTCTTATCCTCCTCGTTCCAACCTTTTAGGTCTACTCAGTCTAACCTGTTGAGCGATCCCTTAGATCCCAAGACCATTCGAGTCTACCAAACTTATCCTTGAAGTCCATGATATGTCTGGTCCATACCTTAGGCCTCAACCCCTAAACCTTTAGGTCACAAGACTTTCTACCCTTTAGGTCTCTCACCTTACATCTCCACCCTTTGGACTCTTTAGTTCCCAAGCCTGCTCGGTCCAACCAAAACAATGCCATCTACACCTACCGTCATACCCAAACCATGGCCCTGCCACTCTTAAACCTAGTGTCACTCCTTAGCTTCAAAAGACTTCCTAGTCTGACCTTCAACCCCTTAGGTCTCTAACCTACTTAATCCGAGCCGAGTCCAAACCTCGCCACCTACAAGGTCCACCCTTGAACTCCATGGATCCCAAACCTTTCTTCCCCACGAGTCCAAAACTCAAACGTGCTCAAGCACATAGGATATCCTGCGTACCGCGCCATGCCATAGACCCGTCCGGTCAGAACTCGTGCGCTTAACACCTATGGGGTCCCATCCCTATCCCACCTTCACAATCGCCGAACGAGCTTGGTCACGCGCAATGACCTCTAAGACAAACTTAGGTCCTAAGCATACCCCAATCCAACTTGGGCACCTATTGTACTCGAGCAAAGTCTTGGACACTCAATCCCTTTACCTAAAGCGCCAACATGGTCACATGTCCAGACCCATTTCTCGCACATGGATCACACCTAGCACACCTTAGAGCCCAAACCTGACATGCGTATTAGGTACTAGGATCATCCAATCCCAATCCATTGCTCCTTGGCCGACCTCAAGGCAGCTTGGTCCTAATCCATAACGCGGTTTCTCTAGGACAAAAGACTTACCCGCTTGAAAGCCTTAGGTCCCAACGATACCCTACCTAGCCTTCGATCTCCTAGATCTCACACCTACCATTCCATTAGGCCCCGGTCTCCTTAACACATGTCTGAGTCTAACCCTAGCTAAACCCTAGAACTTTAGCCTAGGTCTAATCTATCGAGCCTATCCAGCCACGAGGTATCAAGCTCATTTGCCCCAAACCGCAACACTCTTAGACCTCAAACTTGCTCGGTCTAAACCAAGACAAACCTTCAAATGCTTTCGGTCTCCAAACCCTAGCCGTAAACCTAGGTAAGCACATTCTCTAAACCCTAGCCTCAAGCCTAGGTAGTCATATAATTCTCTCTGAACCCTAGCCTCAAGCCTAGGTAATTACATCCTTCCAAACCCTAGCCTAAAGCCTAGGAAGTTACATCCTTCTTAAACCCTAGCCTCGATCCTAGGTAGCCACATCCTTCCTAAACCCTAGCCCCGAGCCTAGGTAGTTACATCCCTTCCAAACCCTAGCTTAGAGCCTAGGTATTTACACCCTTCCTAAACCCTAGCCTTGATCATAAGTAGTCACGTATCCTCTCTAAACCCTAGCCTCAAGCCTAGGTAGTCATATCATTCTCTATGAACCCTAGCCTCAAGCCTAGGTAATTACATCCTTTCAAACCCTAGCCTAAAGCCTAGGAAGTTACATCCTTCTTAAACCCTAGCCTTGATCCTAGGTAGCTACACCCTTCCTAAACCCTAGCCTTGATCCTAGGTAGTCACGTATCCTATCTAAACCCTAGCCTTAAGCCTAGGAAACCACAACATCCCCTTTAACCCTAGCCCAAATTCTAGGGAATTTCCAAAGCCCCGTATGCAACATAATTTCCAAATTCCCGAAACCCTAGTCTCGAAACCTGGGAAATTTACAATCTCAATCCCACGTCTTATTGAACCCTAGTCCTAAACCTAGGATACAATGCCCTGTCCAAAACTTAATCAACCCTAGCTTCGAGCCTAGGAAGCCGCATTCGCTCTAAACCCTAGCCTCAAGCCTAGGAAGCCGCATTCGCTCTAAACCCTAGCCTCAAGCCTAGGAGCCGCATTCGCTCCAAACCCTAGCCTTGGCCTAGGTACTCGCATTCGCTCCAACCCTAGCCTCAAGCCTAGGTAGTCGCATTCTTTCTAAACCCTAGCCGCAGGCCTAGGAGACTATATCCTCATTAAACCCTAGTCCTAGACCTAGGAAATTCCTTCACCTTAGTCTCAAAATATAGGAAGTTTACAGTCCTTAGCCTTAAAACCTAGCCTAAAGCCTAGGTTACCACGAACATTTCCAAGCCATAGTCACCAATCCCGAGAAATGGTGAACCTAACATCAAGCTTAGTGGACCTTCCACAAAAGCAATCCCTCTTCCCAACGGTCCATGGTCTCAAGCCTAGGAAGTCACAACCTTTCCAACTCCCAGCCTTATGTCTAAAAGCCAATGCCTTTGCAACCTCTGAGCCTACCACAACTCCAAGCCCTAGCCTCCTAGACCTAGGAAATTCCTAAACCTAGTCCCAAACCCAGGAGAGTCATGGTCCTTAAACACCAGTTTCCAACCCTATTCGAAACCCTAACATCTAGGAAGTTCCCAAACCTCAAAGCCCTAGCACTAAGCCTAGGATAGAATACTCTCCTCATGCTTAAATGAACTCCAATCCCTAGCCTGTAAGCCTAGGTAACCCAATTATCTCCAAGACATAATCTAAAGCCCAATAAGCCGTGACATCTTTGGCATCCCTATCTCAAGATTAGGAGATCACATCTTCCTTATTCCCTTCCTTAAAAAGCCTTAGGTCCTACCTCTAGGCAACCAAGAAAAATGTCCCTTACCTAACACCTTGGTCTCACGGCTCGTAGCCTCATTCCCTCCTAAATTAGGATAAGCGAACCCAGATCATATTTCCCATATTAGCAACTCCCCGAGAGTCCATCTCCTTCGCATCTCCCTAAAGGTCCTTTGCCTTTGTGACTCACCAAAGAGTCCTTTGTGACTCCCCGAGAGTCTATCACCTTTGTGACTCCCGAGAGTCCGTCACCCTTGTGACTCCCCGAGAGTCTATCACCTTTGACTCCCCGAGAGTTCATCCCTTTGCGACTTCATAACAATCCATCATCTTTGCCTCCACATGCAAAATTTCAGTTTTACCCCTAGTACATTCCCCTTTGTTCATTTCAGGTGCTCTTAGCACTATTTTGACTGATATTCGTTACCTTTGGGAACGGAAAGCCCCTTAAAATTTCCATTCTTCACCAAATATTTGCTTAGGATTCGTATGGTTGTAGAGACTTCGGCGCCTCTATGACATACGCATCCTAGATCGATCGCGATTGGCAGAAGCCTCGGCGTTTCTGTTTGCAAGAGATCCAGCATCTATTATTTTAGCATTTCCTAATATTTGCTTAGGATTCGTATGGTTATAGAGACTTCGGCGCCTCTATGACATACGCATCCTAGATCGATCGTGATTGGCAGAAGCCTCGGCGTTTCTGTTTGCGAGAGATTCAACATCTATTATTTTAGCATTTCCTAATATTTGCTTAGGATTCGTATGGTTGTAGAGACTTCGGCGCCTCTATGACATACGCATCCTAGATCGATCGCGATTGGCAGAAGCCTCGGGCGTTTCTGTTGCGAGAGATCCAGCATCTATTATTTTAGCATTTCCTAATATTTGCTTAGGATTCGTATGGTTGTAGAGACTTCGGCGCCTCTATGACATTGGCATCCTAGATCGATCGTGATTGGCAGAAGCCTCGGCGTTTCTGTTTGCGAGAGATCCAGCATCTATTATTTTAGCATTTCCTAATATTTGCTTAGGATTCGTATGGTTGTAGAGACTTCGGCGCCTCTAGGACACACGCATCCTAGATCATCGCGACTGGCAGAAGCCCGGGCGTTTCTGTTGGCGAGAGATCCAGAATCTATTATTTTAGCATTTCCTAATATTTACTTAGGATTCGTATGGTTGTAGAGACTTCGGCGCCTCTATGACATACGCATCCTAGATCGATCGCGATTGGCGAAGCCTCGGCGTTTCTATTGGCGAGAGATCCAGCATCTATTATTTTAGCATTTCCTAATATTTGCTTAGGATTCGTATGGTTGTAGAGACTTCGGCGCCTCTATGACATACGCATCCTAGATCGATCGCGATGGCAGAAGCCTCGGCGTTTCTGTTGCGAGAGATCCAGCATCTATTATTTTACCATTTCCTAATATTTGCTTAGGATTCGTATGGTTGTAGAGACTTCGGCGCCTCTATGACATACGCATCCTAGATCGATTGTGATTGGCAGAAGCCTCGGCGTTTCTGTTGCGAGAGATCCAGCATCTATTATTTTAGCATTTCCTAATATTTGCTTAGGAATCGTATGGTTGTAGAGACTTCGGCGCCTCTATGACACACGCATCCTAGATCGATCGCGATTGGCAGAAGCCCGGGCGTTTCTGTTGGCGAGAGATCCAGCATCTATTATTTTAGCATTTCCTAATATTTGCTTAGGATTCGTATGGTTGTAGAGACTTCGGCGCCTCTATGACATACGCATCCTAGATCGATCGCGATTGGCAGAAGCCTCGGCGTTTCTGTTTGCGAGAGATCCAGCATCTATTATTTTAGCATTTCCTAATATTTGCTTAGGATTCGTATGGTTGTAGAGACTTCGGCGCCTCTATGACATACGCATCCTAGATCGATAGTGATTGGCAGAAGCCTCGGTGTTTCTGTTGCGAGAGATCCAGCATCTATTATTTTAGCATTTCCTAATATTTGCTTAGGATTCGTATGGTTGTAGAGACTTCGGCGCCTCTATGACATACGCATCCTAGATCGATCGCGACTGACAGAAGCCCGGCGTTTCTGTTGGCGAGAGATCCACCATCTATTATTTTAGCATTTCCTAATATTTGCTTAGGATTCGTATGGTTGTAGAGACTTCGGCGCCTCTATGACATACGCATCCTAGATCGATAGTGATTGGCAGAAGCCTCGGCGTTTCTGTTGGCGAGAGATCCAACATCTATTATTTTAGCATATCCTAATATTTGCTTAGGATTCGTATGGTTGTAGAGACTTCGGCACCTCTATGACATACGCATCCTAGATCGATCGTGATTGGCAGAAGCCTCGGCGTTTCTGTTTGGCGAGAGATCCAGCATCTATTATTTTAGCATTTCCTAATATTTGCTTAGGATTCGTATGGTTGTAGAGACTTCGGCGCCTCTATGACATACGCATCCTAGATCGATCGCGATTGGCGAAGCCTCGGCGTTTCTGTTTGCGAGAGATCCAGCATCTATTATTTTAGCATTTCCTAATATTTGCTTAGGATTCGTATGGTTGTAGAGACTTCGGCGCCTCTATGACATACGCATCCTAGATCGATCGTGATTGGCAGAAGCCTCGGCGTTTCTGTTGGCGAGAGATCCAGCATCTATTATTTTAGCATTTCCTAATATTTGCTTAGGATTCGTATGGTTGTAGAGACTTCGGCGCCTCTATGACATACGCATCCTAGATCGATCGTGATTGGCAGAAGCCTCGGCGTTTCTGTTTGCGAGAGATCCAGCATCTATTATTTTAGCATATCCTAATATTTGCTTAGGATTCGTATGGTTGTAGAGACTTCGACGCCTCTATGACACACGCATCCTAGATCGATCGCGACTGACAGAAGCCCGGCGTTTCTGTTGGCGAGAGATCCACCATCTATTATTTTAGCATTTCCTAATATTTGCTTAGGATTCGTATGGTTGTAGAGACTCCGGCGCCTCTATGACATACGCATCCTAGATCGATCGTGATTGGCAGAAGCCTCGGCGTTTCTGTTGGCGAGAGATCCAGCATCTATTATTTTAGCATTTCCTAATATTTGCTTAGGATTCGTATGGTTGTAGAGACTTTCGGCGCCTCTATGACATACGCATCCTAGATCGATCGTGATTGGCAGAAGCCTCGGCGTTTCTGTTGGCGAGAGATCCAGCATCTATTATTTTAGCATTTCCTAATATTTTCTTAGGATTCGTATGGTTGTAGAGACTTCGGCGCCTCTATGACATACGCATCCTAGATCGATCGTGATTGGCAGAAGCCTCGGCGTTTCTGTTTGCGAGAGATCCAGCATCTATTATTTTAGCATTTCCTAATATTTGCTTAGGATTCGTATGGTTGTAGAGACTTCGGCGCCTCTATGACATACGCATCCTAGATCGATCGCGATTGGCAGAAGCCTCGGCGTTTCTGTTTGCGAGAGATCCAGCATCTATTATTTTAGCATTTCCTAATATTTGCTTAGGATTCGTATGGTTGTAGAGACTTCGGCGCCTCTATGACATACGCATCCTAGATCGATCGTGATTGGCAGAAGCCTCGGCGTTTCTGTTGGCGAGAGATCCAGCATCTATTATTTTAGCATTTCCTAATATTTGCTTAGGATTCGTATGGTTGTAGAGACTTCGGCGCCTCTATGACATACGCATCCTAGATCGATAGTGATTGGCAGAAGCCTCGGCGTTTCTGTTGGCGAGAGATCCAGCATCTATTATTTTAGCATTTCCTAATATTTGCTTAGGATTCGTATGGTTGTAGAGACTTCGGCGCCTCTATGACACACGCATCCTAGATCGATCGCGACTGGCAGAAGCCCGGCGTTTCTGTTGCGAGAGATCCACCATCTATTATTTTAGCATTTCCTAATATTTGCTTAGGATTCGTATGGTTGTAGAGACTTCGGCGCCTCTATGACATACGCATCCTAGATCGATAGTGATTGGCAGAAGCCTCGGCGTTTCTGTTGGCGAGAGATCCAGCATCTATTATTTTAGCATATCCTAATATTTGCTTAGGATTCGTATGGTTGTAGAGACTTCGGCGCCTCTATGACATACGCATCCTAGATCGATCGTGATTGGCAGAAGCCTCGGCGTTTCTGTTGGCGAGAGATCCAGCATCTATTATTTTAGCATTTCCTAATATTTGCTTAGGATTCGTATGGTTGTAGAGACTTCGGCGCCTCTATGACATACGCATCCTAGATCGATCGCGATTGGCGGAAGCCTCGGCGTTTCTGTTTGCGAGAGATCCAGCATCTATTATTTTAGCATTTCCTAATATTTGCTTAGGATTCGTATGGTTGTAGAGACTTCGGCGCCTCTATGACATACGCATCCTAGATCGATCGTGATTGGCAGAAGCCTCGGCGTTTCTGTTGGCGAGAGATCCAGCATCTATTATTTTAGCATTTCCTAATATTTGCTTAGGATTCGTATGGTTGTAGAGACTTCGGCACCTCTATGACATACGCATCCTAGATCGATCGTGATTGGCAGAAGCCTCGGCGTTTCTGTTGGCGAGAGATCCAGCATCTATTATTTTAGCATTTCCTAATATTTGCTTAGGATTCGTATGGTTGTAGAGACTTCGGCGCCTCTATGACATACGCATCCTAGATCGATCGCGATTGGCGGAAGCCTCGGCGTTTCTGTTTGCGAGAGATCCAGCATCTATTATTTTAGCATTTCCTAATATTTGCTTAGGATTCGTATGGTTGTAGAGACTTCGGCGCCTCTATGACATACGCATCCTAGATCGATCGTGATTGGCAGAAGCCTCGGCGTTTCTGTTGCGAGAGATCCAGCATCTATTATTTTAGCATTTCCTAATATTTGCTTAGGATTCGTATGGTTGTAGAGACTTCGGCGCCTCTATGACATACGCATCCTAGATCGATAGTGATTGGCAGAAGCCTCGGCGTTTCTGTTTGCGAGAGATCCAGCATCTATTATTTTAGCATATCCTAATATTTGCTTAGGATTCGTATGGTTGTAGAGACTTCGACGCTCTATGACACACGCATCCTAGATCGATCGCGACTGACAGAAGCCTCGGGCGTTTCTGTTGGCGAGAGATCCACCATCTATTATTTTAGCATTTCCTAATATTTGCTTAGGATTCGTATGGTTGTAGAGACTCCGGCGCCTCTATGACATACGCATCCTAGATCGATAGTGATTGGCAGAAGCCTCGGCGTTTCTGTTGGCGAGAGATCCAGCATCTATTATTTTAGCATATCCTAATATTTGCTTAGGATTCGTATGGTTGTAGAGATTTCGGCGCCTCTATGACATACGCATCCTAGATCGATCGTGATTGGCAGAAGCCTCGGCGTTTCTGTTGGCGAGAGATCCAGCATCTATTATTTTAGCATATCCTAATATTTTCTTAGGATTCGTATGGTTGTAGAGACTTCGGCGCCTCTATGACATACGCATCCTAGATCGATCGTGATTGGCAGAAGCCTCGGCGTTTCTGTTTGCGAGAGATCCAGCATCTATTATTTTAGCATTTCCTAATATTTGCTTAGGATTCGTATGGTTGTAGAGACTTCGGCGCCTCTATGACATACGCATCCTAGATCGATCGCGATTGGCGGAAGCCTCGGCGTTTCTGTTTGCGAGACATCCAGCATCTATTATTTTAGCATTTCCTAATATTTGCTTAGGATTCGTATGGTTGTAGAGACTTCGTGGCGCCTCTATGACATACGCATCCTAGATCGATCGTGATTGGCAGAAGCCTCGGCGTTTCTGTTGGCGAGAGATCCAGCATCTATTATTTTAGCATTTCCTAATATTTGCTTAGGATTCGTATGGTTGTAGAGACTTCGGCGCCTCTATGACATACGCATCCTAGATCGATAGTGATTGGCAGAAGCCTCGGCGTTTCTGTTGGCGAGAGATCCAGCATCTATTATTTTAGCATATCCTAATATTTGCTTAGGATTCGTATGGTTGTAGAGACTTCGGCGTCTCTATGACACACGCATCCTAGATCGATCGCGACTGACAGAAGCCCGGGCGTTTCTGTTGGCGAGAGATCCACCATCTATTATTTTAGCATTTCCTAATATTTGCTTAGGATTCGTATGGTTGTAGAGACTTCGGCGCCTCTATGACATACGCATCCTAGATCGATAGTGATTGGCAGAAGCCTCGGCGTTTCTGTTGGCGAGAGATCCAGCATCTATTATTTTAGCATATCCTAATATTTGCTTAGGATTCGTATGGTTGTAGAGACTTCGGCGCCTCTATGACATACGCATCCTAGATCGATCGTGATTGGCAGAAGCCTCGGCGTTTCTGTTGGCGAGAGATCCAGCATCTATTATTTTAGCATTTCCTAATATTTGCTTAGGATTCGTATGGTTGTAGAGACTTCGGCGCCTCTATGACATACGTATCCTAGATCGATAGTGATTGGCAGAAGCCTCGGCGTTTCTGTTGGCGAGAGATCCAGCATCTATTATTTTAGCATATCCTAATATTTGCTTAGGATTCGTATGGTTGTAGAGACTTCGGCGTCTCTATGACACACGCATCCTAGATCGATCGCGACTGACAGAAGCCCGGGCGTTTCTGTTGGCGAGAGATCCACCATCTATTATTTTAGCATTTCCTATTATTTGCTTAGGATTCGTATGGTTGTAGAGACTTCGGCGCCTCTATGACATACGCATCCTAGATCGATAGTGATTGGCAGAAGCCTCGGCGTTTCTGTTGGCGAGAGATCCAGCATCTATTATTTTAGCATATCCTAATATTTGCTTAGGATTCGTATGGTTGTAGAGACTTCGGCGCCTCTATGACATACGCATCCTAGATCGATCGTTATTGGCAGAAGCCTCGGCGTTTCTGTTTGCGAGAGATCCAGCATCTATTATTTTAGCATTTCCTAATATTTGCTTAGGATTCGTATGGTTGTAGAGACTTCGGCGCCTCTAAGACATACGCATCCTAGATCGATCGCGATTGGCGGAAGCCTCGGCGTTTCTGTTTGCGAGAGATCCAGCATCTATTATTTTAGCATTTCCTAATATTTGCTTAGGATTCGTATGGTTGTAGAGACTTCGGCGCCTCTATGACATACGCATCCTAGATCGATCGCGATTGGCGGAAGCCTCGGCGTTTCTGTTTGCGAGAGATCCAGCATCTATTATTTTAGCATTTCCTAATATTTGCTTAGGATTCGTATGGTTGTAGAGACTTCGGCGCCTCTATGACATACGCATCCTAGATCGATAGTGATTGGCAGAAGCCTCGACGTTTCTGTTGGCGAGAGATCCAGCATCTATTATTTTAGCATATCCTAATATTTGCTTAGGATTCGTATGGTTGTAGAGACTTCGGCGCCTCTATGACATACGCATCCTAGATCGATCGTTATTGGCAGAAGCCTCGGCGTTTCTGTTGGCGAGAGATCCAGCATCTATTATTTTAGCATTTCCTAATATTTGCTTAGGATTCGTATGGTTGTAGAGACTTCGGCGCCTCTAAGACATACGCATCCTAGATCGATCGCGATTGGCGGAAGCCTCGGCGTTTCTGTTTGCGAGAGATCCAGCATCTATTATTTTAGCATTTCCTAATATTTGCTTAGGATTCGTATGGTTGTAGAGACTTCGGCGCCTCTATGACATACGCATCCTAGATCGATCGCGATTGGCGGAAGCCTCGGCGTTTCTGTTTGCGAGAGATCCAGCATCTATTATTTTAGCATTTCCTAATATTTGCTTAGGATTCGTATGGTTGTAGAGACTTCGGCGCCTCTATGACATACGCATCCTAGATCGATCGTGATTGGCAGAAGCCTCGGCGTTTCTGTTGGCGAGAGATCCAGCATCTATTATTTTAGCATTTCCTAATATTTGCTTAGGATTCGTATGGTTGTAGAGACTTCGGCGCCTCTATGACATACGCATCCTAGATCGATCGCGATTGGCGGAAGCCTCGGCGTTTCTGTTTGCGAGAGATCCAGCATCTATTATTTTAGCATTTCCTAATATTTGCTTAGGATTCGTATGGTTGTAGAGACTTCGGCGCCTCTATGACATACGCATCCTAGATCGATCGCGATTGGCGGAAGCCTCGGCGTTTCTGTTTGCGAGAGATCCAGCATCTATTATTTTAGCATTTCCTAATATTTGCTTAGGATTCGTATGGTTGTAGAGACTTCGGCGCCTCTATGACATACGCATCCTAGATCGATCGCGATTGGCGGAAGCCTCGGCGTTTCTGTTGGCGAGAGATCCAGCATCTATTATTTTAGCATTTCCTAATATTTGCTTAGGATTCGTATGGTTGTAGAGACTTCGGCGCCTCTATGACACACGCATCCTAGATCGATCGAGACTGGCAGAAGCCCGGACGTTTCTGTTTGCGAGAGATCCAGCATCTATTATTAGGATTCGTATGGTTGTAGAGACTTCGGCGCCTCTATGACATACGTATCCTTGATCGATCGTGGTTGGCAGAAGCCTCAGCGTTTCTGTTTGCGTGAGATCCATCACCTATTGTTATGATTCGTATGGTTGTAGAGACTTCGGCGCCTCTATGACATACGCATCCTAGATTGATCGCGATTGGCAGAAGCCTCGGTATTTCTGTTCGCGAGAGATCCAACATCTATTACTTTAGTGCAATCGGCAGGAACCCTGGCGATCCTGATCGCGTTTACCATTCCATCTTGGGATTATTTAGACAACGTAGTCTTTATTTTTCCCGAATAACTTCATTGCTTACGAATGTTCGTTCTTCATAGTATCCGTAGGTTTATTATCCACAGCAGAAGTTCGATGTCTCGTCTTTCCCCAATAACTCTGAACTACGACCGGCTTGATTCCTCAGAGGATACGTAGGAAACCTGAAAAGGTCCAGCCACTCGACCGACGCGGTCATCTATCATCCCCAGCAGGTGCATTTTCCCCAGCAAAAGACGTTGCTCCCCATCAGAGGACAATCATTCTCAATTTTCCCATCAGATTTGAACTACGCGGATACGTAGGTCGCCTGTCAAGGTTCAGCTGTTCCCTTACCTTTCATCTGTTTTGAAACTCATGTTTCAGACGGATCCTTCTCTTATCGTCGACCCCACATTGCCTTGCAAGAAGCGTCGCCGAGGGGCTACTGTTAGTACCCGACCTGAAAATGAGTTTATTAGGACTTTCCCAAAAATACAAGGACTTTATAGGAATTAGAAACCTTTCAAAGGCTTGTCCCGGATTCCCGAAATATCTCATTTATGGCAAAATCTATCAAAATAGGTAACAAATGGTTTTATTAAAACCATGCAGAAACCCTAGCTTAAGAATCAAGTCAGCCTGCAGAATTGGCCACGCGGCCAACCTTGCTGCGCGTTGATCTTGGCCACGCGGCCACTCTTGTCGCCGGCTTCAGTCATGGCCAGGCGGCCACCTTTGCGCCGGATGATCTGGACCGTCAGATCTTCCCATCAGCCTACTATATAAACCATTCCATTCTATTGGTTTAGGGTCCGATTTTGAGAGCTCTAAGTACGAATTTTGGAGTTCTTAAACACAATTTTCTCCCTAATTATGCACTCAAGAATCTCAATAAGATCAAGGTTTATTTCTTGCCAACATAGGTAAGTTTTCTAACTTTTTCTTCGTGTTCTTGCATCATTTTTAATATAGATCTTTGTACATGTTTATTCATAGTTTCTTCATGAGCTTTGCATGTTCATTCATATGTTCATAATATGTTCTTCGCATGTTCTTCGTGTTCATAGATTAAAACCTTATTTATGCTATATTTAGGGTTGCGATCTTCATAATTACATGTTATTTCATAGCCGATGATGATCTAGGGTTCATCAACCCGAGGATGATCTAGGAACTACTTCTAAACCCTAAACTTTAGGTAATCCCCCCTCATTATGCATGATCCCGATTCTTCTGCCTATTCTAATTCTCTGCGAACTACGCTGACCTGAGCTTCTCACATTGAGAGGAACCTAGGCAATCTTCGGATCCGGTCTAAATCACTAACACACAACTACCACATTCATCATGATAGAAAGACCGATCAGTTTGGGCAATAGGAGTGAGAACGTTCAATATTCTTCTCTTGTTGTAATTTGACCCCCGAACCCATTAAACATGCTTTTTTCTCAATGTTTTGGCTTTAATTAAAATGGCGTGGCGACTCTCATAATTTTAATGTTACTATGAATATCCCAAATTCAAACACACGTATTCACAATTCCATGTAATTTCTTTTGATAATTTCTTTTGATTATTTTTTCTTTCATCATTTTCAATTTGTATATTATAATCTTCCATTTGATCTTTGTTTCCAGGGGGCCTTCTATTCGTAAAACTACCTAACCAACTCATCGTTTACTATTTTTGTCTTGCCTGTCGGATTATTTGTCTTGCCTTATGGATTTTCGGACGCACGACTTACACTCCCTAATGCGTGACTTAGACCTACCGACTCTCGGGACAACTCCGACCCTCGGGATTCTAACATAAAAATTGAAGATAATAAATGATGTTAATAATTCAAAAATAAGTATCAAATTTAAATTTGCGGAATGAATAATAACTGTGAATAGTAACCTTTTGTGAATAGTAATTTTTGAAATTTTTTGTAAAATAACAATTGATAATAACAATTCTAAATACTCGAGGCAGGAGTAGATGAACTTAATTTGTATTGATTTGTTGATTGAGTACAATGGTTACAGATGAATGTGTATGAGAGAATTTGTAGAGAGAGAAATTGTTTTTGTCTAAATTTAAGCCTGATTGTTTTAGCCTCCTCAGCCTCCTTGTACAATGATATTTGTTATCCTTATATAAGAAAGGATTCTAACTACTACTGTTGTTGCTTTGTTTAAATTTTTCTTCTGATGAATTAGATTATTTATCAGATGATGTGTCTGATTCGGAAGTTTTGTCATTGTAATTTGTTAACATCCTTATGTTTTGGCTTGAGGTTGATTCTTCTTTTAATGGTAAATATATTTTTGTTTGTTCTATTAAATCATTTAGGGGATCCTTTAATTTTGGTTTGATTTCTATTTTGGTTATAGGATTTTTAGGAGGTGGTGTTTGTTTATTTTTTTTTTTTTTATCTTTATTGGTGAATTGATTTGAATTTGTGGTAGGGTATACACCATGTTAGATAGTACTATGAGTAGGTTCCGAAGATGATTTTTTGGTTTCGTATTTTTCTTGAGTTGGTAAAAGTTTTGGTTTTCCTACTTTGTACCATTTACGTATTTTTTTCTCTATTGTTCTTGTTTCATATTAGTAGTCATCTTTTAGAAAGCCAAAAAATGGTATATGCGCTCCTTGTAATTTGCAAAATTCGTAATATGTTTCTTTTATTAATTTTTGTTCTTTTTTGTTATATGTTTGAAAAAATAAATTTCTGTTTTGTTCATTGTCTTTGCTTTGAAAATCTTTTCTCAAAATACTTTTGTTTAATGTAAATTCGTTTTTTATCATATTTATTGAGAAATCACTTTCTTCAAAAGGTTGTACATTAATTCCTTCTCTATTAATTTCGATATTGTTTGTTTGGTGTGGGGAATTTGTTTCAGTTTCATTTTCAAAGATTGTTTCATTTTTTGAAGAATTATCATTGTGAATGTTTGATTGTTGGTATTCGTATCTACCTGATGTAGATCTTCTTGATGGTATTGGTATTTTGAAATTAGCATTTGTATTTTTGTTGAAAGACTTTGATCTTTTGAACTTTAGATCTACAGATCCATCTTCATATTGTATAATTTGTTCTAAATCATTTGTTTTTTTTTTGTTCTTTAATTGGGACAGTCCTAGAGGGATATGTCCATTTGTCTGGTAAAGTAATATCATTCCATTTAATTGTTTTAGGGATATTTATATTAGCTTTTGTTTTATCTACTTCCCAAAATATGGTTTCTCCTATTTTGTTTCTTTTGTTGAATGCATTTGGACAGAGTCCTGTGTTCATTACTTTGAAATGTAATCTGTAAAATATTTCGTATACATGAGAACCTTTTTTCATATAATAATTGTGTGTTAAGATATCCAAGGTTAAGATATCCAGGATGTGAGGATCAGTTAAGGAAATTGTGAAATTTGGATAAGTATTAAAATGAATTGGTCCATTTGTTAAATTTGTTTCGATGGCTCCTAATAAAGAGTCTATGTAATTTAGATGTCTAGCATCTGTTAAAGCTATTTGTATACTTGTGTTTAATCCTTCCATTGTTAATGGTTTGATTGCGACTTGAACTAGTCCTATGTGTAAAAATTTGTATCCTTGTGAAATATATTTTTTGATTGACGATTTTGAGAATAAACTCATGGTTTGATTGTTGGAAAATAAGGGAATGATTGTTTCTTTTGTTTTAATTGCTAGTTTTGACTTAATGTCAAATATTCCTTTGTCTTTATAAATTTATGAATTTGAAATCAGAGGGGGTTTCCAATTTCTTAAACTTTGTGTATTCCATGTAATTTCTTTTGATAATTTCTTTTGATTATATTTTCTTTCATCATTAAAAATACAAAATTCACGTAAAAAATAAACTCTTCCACAGACCCAGAAGAATATATATATGCATTAACTAAAGTTAGATATCAAAAATGGTATGTCAACATACAAATGAAGATAAAAGATTTTGAATACAAAGGACTAGCTATGCTAGATTCAGGAGCTGACCTAAATTGCGTAGAACAAAGTTTAATACCAAAAAATATTTTGAAAAAAAAAAACAAAATATTTTAGCAGCCAATTCATCAAAACTACAAGTTAAATACAAAATTCCAGAAGCTCATGTATGTAACAACAATATTTGTTTTAAAACAAGTTTAATGCTTGTAAAAGATTTAAACACAAAAGTAATATTAAGAAACCCTTTCTTAAAAATGTTATATCCGTTTTCAGTCTCTAAAAAAGGAATAGAAACACAAATGTTAGGACAAAATATTATATTTGATTTCTTATATCCAATAACAGACAGTGAAATTAACAATCTACAAAGAACAGATATTTACAAAATAAATAACTTACAAACCCAAATGAACTTCCTTAAAGAAGAATTACAAAATGTTAAAATAGAAGAAAAATTAGAACTTCAAAAATACAAATCTTCAGCACCATTTTCAATCCTTATCAAAGTAATGATAAGAAATGGTTTAGCCTTATCCAAAAACAAAAATAAAATTATACCAAACATAAATTAAATTTTTAGGACACGAAATAACAAAAATAAAATTATCCCTGACTTCTTAACCAGAGAATTTCTACAGGGAAATGGAAAAATTAAATGAAGAGACTTTGTTCATTTCACAAACAAAACAAGAACAAGTTTGGGATGTTTTTATCAATGGAAATCATATTCATTTAAACAATTCCAATTATACAAATTATTTGCTATAAAAATCAATAGTACTGCTAAATGAATGTAAAAACTTTCACAAAAGAATCCCTCTTCACAAAACTGTAATTCTTAGATTTCGTATCAGTGATTTACAACAACTTTTAGAATACAAATCTTTAGCACCATTTTCAATCCTTATCAAAAATGAAATTTCAATCATTAAACGAATTGCAAATTGTATTTACAATGATTATTATTCAAATCCTCAAGATATACTCTTACCAGACTAATATATCTTCTGTTAAGACTACAGGTTTTTACAGGTTCATCATTCAAATCCTCATCCACAAAACAAATCTTTCAAAGGTAAAACTCTTGTCATGTCTTATTACAAAAATCGTTGGACAGAGTTAAACTATAACAATATAGAATACTTAGATTATATGATTCGTTACATCAAAATTCACAAAAATCTTGCTGAAAGACATGATTTCAATATCACCATAACCAAACTCATAATTTGGGATCTTGAAGAATATATTGCATGCTATGGTGTATATATCTATCAAAAGAGAATAGCAAAAAGCTATCTTAAACAAGTACAAAATTTCTACTACAAAGAATTCAAAAAATGGATTGTACAAACAAATGTGTGAGTATACAAAAGTGTGAGTATACAAATGTGTGAGTATACAAATGTGTACAAACAAAAGTGTGGCTTCATTCGAGTATGTTCATCCGAACATTTACAAATGTGTATGTTCATCTGAACATTGTGTGTGTACAAATTCAAAAAATGTGTATGATGACTACGAGTTATGTACAAACAAAGTTATGTACAAACAAATACAAAAGTGTGTGTACAAAAGTATTTGTATGAATGTATGATAAAAAACGTGTGTGTACAAATGGACAAATGTGTTTGCTTGAATGTATGACAAAAAAATGTGTGTGTACAAATGGACAAATGTGTTTTCTTGAATGTATGAAAAAAAAAATTTTAACAAGCAGACGATCTACAAGCAGCAATCTACAAGCAACAGATGATCTCATCTATAGCAAAAAGTTCAAAGGTTCATTAATCTCAAAGGTTCAGTAATCAATTTTCAACAAAGGAGATGCCCACTACGTCAATTCACAAAAAGCAAATCAATTTTAAACAAAGGAGATATCATCAATTTTCAACAAAGAAGATGCCCACTACGTTCGCAACATTCACACCATCATGTCAAATCACCAAAAGCAAAGGTTTTCTTTATCAAAGTTCTTTTAACAAAGGAGTCACCACCAAGTTCAAATCGGAAAAAAGCAAAAATTCTACACAACAATTTCAATAAAGGAGAAGCCGCCGTGGCCCCCACAAAGCTTACAAATTTCAAAAGTAAGATGCCCACAGTTTACAAAGTTCAAAAGTAAGATGCCCACTATCCACAAATTCCAAAAGGAGATGACATCCACTATCAAAAGCAGATGCCACCATGCTCCACTTCCACAAAATTCGAAAAAGAAGATGCTCTCTGTCTGCAACAAAATTCAACAAAGCAAAAGCCGCCCTGGCCCACAAGTTTACAAAATTCAAAAGAAGGATGCCCACTTTCAGCATGAGTCCAGATTCCTCCCAACAAAAGTCAATAAAGCAGAAGCCACCCTGGTCCATTCCAAAAGAAGATGCTTTCCATTCACCAAAAAAGCAAAGATACCCCTCAACAAATTCAACAAAAGGAGAAGCCGCCGTAGCCCACAACAAAAAGAAGATGCTCTCCAATCCCTATCTGCACAAAGCAACAACAGTAGTAGTTAGATTCCTTTCCTATATAAGGATAACAAATATCATTGTACAAGTAGGCTAAAACAATCAGGCAAAATTTTTTGCTTAAATTTAGACAAAAACAATTTCTCTCTCTACAAATTCTCTCATACAATTTCCAGTGTAACCATTGTAACCATCAATTGTACTCATTTACAAATCAATACAAAGTAAGTTCTTCTACTCCTGCCTCGAGTATTTAGAATTGTTTATCAATTGTAATTTACAAATCATTTTACAAAAATTTTCAAAAATTACTATTCACAAAAGTTTACTATTCACAGTTACTATTCATTCCGCAAATTTCAATTTGATACTTATTTTTGATTTATTATCATCATTTATTATTATCAATTTTTATGTTAGTATCGAAAAAATTGATAATTATAAATGAAGATAATAAATCAAAAATAAGTATCAATGGATCAGAGTGGATCGATTCTAACATATAAAATTGAAGATAATAAATGATGATAATAAATCAAAAATAAGTATCAAATTGAAATTTCAGAATGAATAGTAACCAGTGAATAGTAACTTTTGAAATTTTTTGTAAAATGATTTGTAAATAACAATTGATAAACAATTCTAAATACTCGAGGCAGGAGTAGAAGAACTTACTTTCTCACTACAAATCCTCTTATACACATTCCTCTATAACCATTGTACTCAATCAACAAATCAATACAAAGTAAGTTCTTCTACTCCTGCCTCGAGTATTTAGAATTGTTATTATCAATTGTTATTTTACAAAAAAAAAATCAAAAATTACTATTCACAAAAGGTTACTATTCACTGGTTACTATTTATTCCAAAAATTTCAATTTGATACTTATTTTTGATTTATTATCATCATTTATTATCTTTAATTTTATGTTAGAATCGATCCACTCTGATCCATTGGTATCAGAGCCTAATATTCAACAAAACTCAAAGTAACCTAGTCGTTTATTTAATAGTCCCGAGGGTCGGAGTTGTCCCGAGAGTCGGTAGGTCTAAGTCACGCATTAGGGAGTGCAAGTCGTGCGTCCAAAAATCCGAAAGGCAAGACAAATAATCCGACAGGCAAGACGAAAATAGTAAACGATGAGTTGGTTAGGTAGTTTTACGAATAAAAGGCCCCCTGGAAACAATGATCGAATGAACGATTATAATATACAAATAGAAAATGATGAAAGAAAAATAATCAAAATATATTATCAAAAGAAATTACATGGAATACACAAAGTTTAACAAATTGGAAACCACCTCTGATTTCAAATTCAGAAATTTATAAAGACAAAAGAATATTTGACATTAAGTCAAAACTAGCAATTAAAACAAAAGAAACAATCATTCCCTTATTTTCCAACAATCAAACCATGAGTTTATTCTCAAAATCGTCAATCAAAAAATATATTTCACAAGGATAAATTTTTTTACACATAGGACTAGTTCAAGTCGCAATCAAACCATTAACAATGGAAGGATTAAACACAAGTATACAAATAGCTCTAAGAGATGCTAGGCATCTAAATTACATAGACTCTTTATTAGGAGCCATCGAAACAAGTTTAACAAATGGACCAATTCATTTCAATACTTATCCAAATTTTACAATTTCCTTAACCAATCCTCACATCTTAGATATCTTAACCCTTGATATCTTAACACATAATTACCATATGAAAAAAGGATCTCATGTATACGAAATATTTTACAGATAACATTTCAAAGTAATGAACACAGGACTCTGTCCAAATGCATTCAACAAAAGAAACAAAATAGGAGAAACCATATTTTAGGAAGTAGATAAAACAAGAGCTAATATAAATATCCCTAAAACAACTAAATGGAATGATATTACTTTACCAGACAAATGGACATATTCCTCTAAGACTGTCCCAATTAAAGAACAAAAACAAACAAATGATTTAGAACAAATTATACAATATGAAGATGGATCTGTAGATCTAAAGTTCAAAAGATCAAAATCTTTCAACAAAAATACAAATACTAATTTCAAAATACCAATACCATCAAGAAGATCTATATCAGGTAGATATGAATACCAACAATCAAACATTCACGATGATAATTCTTCAAAAAATGAACCAATCTTTGAAAATGAAACTGAAACAAATTCCCCACACCAAACAAACAATATCGGAATTAATAGAGAAGGAATTAATGTACAACCTTTTGAAGAAAGTGATTTCTCAATAAATATGATAAAAAACGAATTTACATTAAACAAAAGTATTTTGAGAAAAGATTTTCAAAGCAAAGACAATGAACAAAACAAAAATTTATTTTTTCAAACATATAACAAAAAAGAACAAAAATTAATAAAAGAAACATATTACGAAATGGATAAATTTACATTTAAAAATAATTGGATAAATTTATCCCTATATACCATAGGACAACAATTAGATAGAGCTGAAGACAAAATTGATAACGTTAGAAATGGAATATCCTTAGTAAGACATGAAATGGATAATCTTGAAGTTGACGTTGAAATTGGACCGACGCCAGTTAAAACAAAAAATAATAACTGTTTTAAATCTACAAGATTTACAGAATACTCAGAATTGTATAATATGGATCCCTCAAATAGGAAAAACAAAGACAAAACATTTAATAAACAAATACCACCTCCTAATAATCCTATAACAATAACAGAAATCAAATCAAAATTAAAAGATTTACAGAAGAATCAACATCTACTCATAAGAATGTTAACAGATTACAATGACAAAACTTCCGAATCGGAAACATCATCCGAAGACGAAAACAATTCATCAGAAGAAGAATTCAAACAAAATACAATTCCAATTCAAACCATGAAACGAAATTAGTGCAATTATAAAGAACCAGACGACTTAGAGATATCAAGGCAACCAACAAAATCCTATAATGCAAAGAATATTTACGAATGGAATATAGATGGATTAAGCGAAATGGAAATAATAAATATCACAAAAGAAATGAAAATTGTCGGAAACATTTACAAATCTACAAATATTACAGAAAAAAAAGCAATACAAAATATAATAATAGGATTCACAGGATAATTAAGAACCTAGTGAGATAAACTATTAGGAAATAACATAAAAACAAATATTCTCGATGCTGTAAAAATAAACCAAGAAGGGCAACCAATAGTAGATGAAAATGGAAGCCCAATACCAGCACAATTAATATATTTAATATTTAATATTACAACTCATTTTATAGGATATATTGACTTATATACATGAAGAAATTCTGAAATATTACAAAATTTAAAATGTAGAAAATTAGATCAGTTTAAATGGTACAAAGAGAATTTTCTAAAAAGAGTTTTTAATTTAGCCGACCCAAACAATTACCATTGGAAAGAAAAATTCATTACTGGTTTACCAAAATTATTTTCACAAAAAGTAAAAGACACAATAGAACAAAAATATGGAAAGTTATCTTATGATGACCTTACTTATGGAGATTTAATTACTTGTGTAAACCTTACGGGTCTCAGATTATGTCAAGACCAAAAACTAAATTACAAATTAAAGAAAGAAAATTCTCAAACAAGAAAAGAATTAGGACATTGGTGTGAACAATTCGGTTTCGACAAATTACAACCACCGTACCAAAAGAAACGTTATGATCATTATCAAAGTCCATATTACAAAAATAGCACCTATCAAAGAAAACACAGAAAATAAATAAATACTACCAAAATGAACCTCCCACATATTACAATAAGAACAAAAGAACAAATTATAAGAAAAGATACAATAACAAGAATAAAAGATACAATAATAAAAAACCCTTTACATCTTTTAAACCATACAACAAAGAAATAAGATGCTACTTATGCAAAAAACCTGGACACATGGTAAAGGACTGTCCAGCAAAAAGACAAATACAATAAATTTGTAACAATCTAAATATAAAAGAAATAGACAAAATATTACAAAAAATAGACAATCTTGAGATATAACCAGATAATAATTACAGTTCCTCAAACCAACCATCTGACACAAGTGATGAAGAATGTCAATCTTGTCACAATGAAGTATGCATGTGAAATAACAAATTAAATACATTAGAACAATATGATTAGATATTAGAAAAAATCAAAGAAATAAATGATCCAACAATAAAAAGAAAGTTTTTAAAACAACTAGCAAAAAACCATTAACGAAGAAAAACCAGACACATCTCAACCAGCCCAATATGAAGATGTTGTAAAAATGTTTCAAGACAAAAGAAAACAAATCTCTTCGATAGACATACAAAATGAAATCAAAGGAATTAAACAAGAGATAAAAATATTGAAACAAAGTAACTTAGAATTACAAAAATCACAAAAAGAGATAGAGACAAAATTAGCATTACAAGAAATTGGAAAACAAATCCACCAAACATACAAAGGAAAAACCTCTAATTTCAAAAAAGACATAAAAGATTTTGATAAACATTTTAACAACCCCTTTGCTAAAAATACAAAATCTTCCTCAGACACAGACACAGACACAAGCTCCTCTACAGACACAGAAGAAGGCATATTCACACTAACTAAAATTAGATACCAAAAATGGTATATCAACATACATATGAAAATCAAAAATTTAGAATACAAAGGAATAGCCATGTTAGATTCTGGAGCTGATTTAAATTGCGTAGAACAAAGAATAATACCAAAAAAATATTTTATAAAAACAAAAAATAGTCTTTCAGCAGCTAATTCATCAAAACTACAAGTTAAATATAAAATACCATAAGTACAGATACATAATAACAATATTTGTTTTAAAACAAATTTAATGAATGTAAAATATTTAAATACTAAAGTAATACTTGGCAATCCCTTCTTACAAATGTTATATCCTTTTTCAGTTTCTAAAAAAGGAATCGAAACACAAAAACTAGGACAAAAAAATCATATTTGACTTCTTATATCCAGTAGCAAATAGTGATGTCAACAATTTACAAAAATCGGGTATTTCCAAAATAAATTAGGTGTTCATAAAATTATACCCTTATATATTCAATCAAAGATTTCTTCTTACAAAATGATATTTCTTGATTAATTTGTTTCTTTTAGAATGATTACAGGTTCTTCAACCAAAAGCAAGGGTAAGAAAGATGATGCCAAGATACAAATTAGGCCATTAACAAAACTCTCACTTTTTGTTCCTGACAAAACACCAAAGACAGAAAATAGGTTTGCTATCCTTTCTCCTGAAGCAAAACCTTTCTTTCCCCCACTTTCAAAAGAAACCTCACCCCCTTCTTCATCATCACAAATGTCTACCACATACAAAACAGCTCTCAAAATAGAACACCCTCAGCAAACAAAACCAACAGTTTCCCATCCAAACACCAACAGACAAATTGTCCCCAACCCCTATCCAAGACAAACACTACCCACTTCATATTCATACAAAAATTATACAGAACTCATTTGTGTTATTGAACCAGAGATTTATGAAATGATCTCAGAATGACATCCATATCAAATCTCTGAATTTCTTTTGCCAAACTTACATAATTATATTCCTGACAATTTTACAAAAAACCAATTTTATTATGAAAATATTTTAACACAAACTCAATCGGCCACTTTTCAATACTGTTCTGACCATCTTGATCTTACAAAACTTAGGTATTGTAAAGTAAAAATACAAAAATTTCTTACAATTTCTGATTGGGGTCAAAAACCCAATGAATCAAAAGGACTAAATCTTTCAAACAATTCATCCCGATTTAATTACTGGGATAATATTCTAGCATGGACAAGAGCATTCTTTCGACAAAAAAAACCTTTTCTCTTTCTTATTTCTTTTATTTCAGTCCTCAATTTTCTTATCCAACTCCATTTTGGTTCCATCAATGGTGGAGTATTTTTGGACTGGATAAAACAATTGCTCCTACAAATGTACAAAAAGCTTTTGAACAATGGTCAACAAATTCTTCATATCCATAGCAGATTGCTAAATCTCTTTTATGGGCATTATTTTGTCATAATTTTTAGGTCCCATGGATTTTTATGACAGAATTTGACATACAGGAAGAACAAATGTGTGAGTGTGAACAAATTGGTGTACAAAAAATGGGACAACAAATGAAACAAATGGGTGCACAAAGGAGAGGACAACAAATGAGTGTACAAATGGGACAAATGGGGGGTGAGCAAAGGGGAGGACAACAAATGAGTGTACAAATGGGGAATTCAAACAAAGAACAAAAGTGTGCGTGTGTACGAAAAACTATTCTACCTATCCTGGTTCGAAAATACAAAATCAAATGGTGGGACAAAACAGATATCATTCAATGTAATCCTAGAGCAATCACAAAATATTTTCATGACAATCCGGAATACTGCAAGAAGATTCCTCCTAAGCAATCTCAACAAAATGAAGAATTCCTTGCAAGAAAACAACAAATTATGGCACAAATGGCTGGATGCTCAAACCAGGTAGATCTAGACAAATTAATGTCACAGTTCAGCGATGATAGCTCATCTTCAATGGATGACGGAGACACCATGCCCAATGACGATTTCTACACACAAGAAGATGATTTGGACCTATAGCAATGGCCCCTCAACAAAGAAGACACCACCAAGTTCAAATCACCAAAAGCAAAGATCTTTCACCAACGATTCAACAAAGCAAGAGCCGCCCTGGCCCACAAGACCACAAAATTCAAAAGAAGATGTCACAAAATTCAACAAAGCAAAAAGAAGATTCCCTTCACAAATTTCAACAAAGAAAGAGCCGCCTTGGACCACAAGACCACAAATTTCAAAAAGAAAATACTTTCCGTCACTCATTCACCGAAAGCAGATTCCTCTCAACAATTTCAACAAAGAAGAAGCCGCCATGACCCACAATAAAAAGAAGATGCTCTCCAATCCCTATCTGCACAAAGCAACAATAATAGTAGTTAGAATCCTTTCCTATATAAGGATAACAAATATCATTGTATAAGCAGGCTAAAACAATCAAGCTTAAATTTAGACAAAAACAATTTCTCTCTCTACAAATTCTCTCATACACATTCCTCTGTAACCATTGTACTCAATCAACAAATCAATAAACAAAAATCGATCCACTCTGATCCATTGCAAATCAATAAACAAAGTAAGTTCTTCTACTCCTGCCTCGAGTATTTAGAATTGTTTATCAATTGTTATTTTACAAAAAATTTCAAAAATTACTATTCACAAAAGGTTACTATTCACTGGTTACTATTCATTCCGCAAATTTCAATTTGATACTTATTTTTGATTTATTATCATCATTTATTATCTTCAATTTTATATGTTAGAATCGATCCACTCTGATCCATTCCATCGACACAAGTTTAACAAATGGACCAATTCATTTTAATACTTATCCAAATTTCACAATTTCCTTAACTGATCCTCACATCCTGGATATCTTAACCTTGGATATCTTAACACACAATTATCATATGAAAAAAGGATCTCATGTATACGAAATATTTTACAGATTACATTTCAAAGTAATGAACACAGGACTCTGTCCAAATGCATTCAACAAAAGAAACAAAATAGGAGAAACCATATTTTGGGAAGTAGATAAAACAAAATCTAATATAAATATCTCTAAAACAATTAAATGGAATGATATTACTTTACCAGACAATTGGACATATCCCTCTAGGATTGTCTCAATTAAAGAACAAAAACAAACAAATGATTTAGAAAAAAATATACAATATGAAGATGGATCTGTAGATCTAAAGTTCAAAAGATCAAAGTATTTCAACAAAAATACAAATACTAATTTCAAAATACCAATACCATCAAGAAGATCTACATCAGGTATATATGAATACAAACAATCAAACATTCACGATGATAATTCTTCAAAAAATGAAACAATCTTTGAAAATAAAACTGAAACAAATTCCCCACACCAAACAAACAATATCGGAATTAATAGAGAAGGAATTAATGTACAACCTTTTGAAGAAAGTGATTTCTCAATAAATATGATAAAAAACGAATTTACATTAAACAAAAGTATTTTGAGAAAAGATTTTCAAAGCAAAGACAATGAACAAAACAGAGATTTATTTTTTCAAACATATAACAAAAAAGAAAAAAATTAATAAAAGAAACATATTACGAATTTTGCAAATTACAAGAAGAACATATACCATTTTTTGGCTTTTTAAATAATGAATACTTATATAAAATAACAACAATAGAAAAGAAAATACGAAAGTGGTACAAAGTAGGACCAGATCTTTTACCAACCCACGAAGCATACGAAAACGAAAAACCCCCTTTAGAACCCACTTATTTTTGTAAAAACAAAATCCAATATGGGGCATACCCCATTGACAATTCTAATCAATTAAACAACGAAGATAAAAAAACAAACAAATTTACATTTACAAAATAATTGGACAAATTTATCCCTATATACCATAGGACAACAATTAGATAGAGTTGAAGACAAAATTGATAACGTTACAAATGGAATATCCTTAGTAAGACATGAAATGGATAATCTTGAAGTTGACGTTGAAATTGGACCGACGCCAGTTAATACAAAAAATAATAGCCGTTTTAAATCTACAAGATTTACAGAATACTCAGAATTGTATAATATGGATCCCTCAAATAGGAAAAACAAAGACAAAACATTTAATAAACAAATACCACCTCCTAATAATCCTATAACAATAACATAAATCAAACCAAAATTAAAAGATCCCTTAAAAGATTAATGAATGAAATAAAAACATATTTACCAGTAAAGAAGAATCAACATCTACTCAAAACATAAGAATGTTAACAGATTACAATGACAAAACTTCCGAATCGAAAACATCATCCGAAGATGAAAACAATTCATCAGAAGAAGAATTCAAACAAAATACAATTCCAATTGAAACCATGAAATGAAATTATTACAATTATAAAGAACCAGACGACTTAGAAATATCAAGGCAACCAACAAAATCCTATAATGCAAAGAATATTTACGAATAGAATATAGATGGATTAAGCGAAATGGAAATAATAAATATCACAAAAGAAATGATAATTGTAGGAAACATTTACAAATCTACAAATATTACAGAAAAACAAGCAATAGAAAATATAATAATAGGATTCACAGGACAATTAAGAACCTGGTGGGATAAACTATTAGGAAATAACATAAAAACAAATATTCTCGATGCTGTAAAAATAAACCAAGAAGGGCAACCAATAGTAGATGAAAATGGAAGCCCAATACCAGCACAATTAATATATTTAATATTTAATATTACAACTCATTTTATAGGAGATATTGACTTATATACAGAAAGGAATTCTGAAATATTACAAAATTTAAAATGTAGAAAATTAGAACAATTTAAATGGTACAAAGAGAATTTTCTAAAAAGAGTTTTTAATTTAGCCGACCCAAACAATTACCATTGGAAAGACAAATTCATCACTGGTTTAACAAAATTATTTTCACAAAAAGTAAAAGACACAATAGAACAAAAATATGGAAAGTTATCTTATGATGACCTTACTTATGGAGATTTAATTACTTGTGTAAACCTTACGGGTCTCAGATTATGTCAAGACCAAAAACTAAATTACAAATTAAAGAAAGAAAATTCTCAAACAAGAAAAGAATTAGGACATTGGTGTGAACAATTCTGTTTCGATAAATTACAACCACCATACCAAAAGAAACGTTATGATCATTATCAAAGTCCATATTACAAAAATAGCACCTATCAAAGAAAACACAGAAAAATAAATAACTACTACCAAAATGAACCTCCCACATATTACAATAAGAACAAAAGAATAAATTATAAGAAAAGATACAATAACAATAATAATAGATACAATAATAAAAAACCCTTTACATCTTTTAAACCATACAACAAAGAAATAAGATGCTACTTGTTAGGTCCAATTGGTAGGAAAATAGGCTAGAGGGGGGGGGGGTGAATAGCCTTTTTAAAACTTTTACAAGGAAACACTTTTTAAATTTAAAGTCACTTAACAGTTTGCAAACTATTATCTGTAAGCGCAGCGGGTAAAATATGACTTAGTTTTAACTCACACAAAATCAGTGAATAAAAGATTTTCAGAGCTTAGTTTAGACACAAAGTTGTTTCCAAAAGTTCAATGCAGTTTCAAGAGATTGGTCAAAGGAAATAATGATGAATCAGCAAGAACAATAATGATTTGCCGGTGATAGAGTTCCAACCGGCAAGGACAGTAAGTAACAGAGACACAAGGATTTGGAGAGGTTCACAGTGTAAATACTGCTACGTCCTCTACCAAGTTTGGTCAGAACTTGGATTTGGGTTAAGAGCACTATTAAATATCCCTAGTCTATTACAAGCACGGCTTTGCCGGATACAAAGACTAAATTCTAGAGATAGTTAATGAATCATAAAACAAATATCTGACCAAGTGTATTTGGGCGGCAAGTTCAAAAGAACTTGTCTCACTCAGGTGGGTGTGTGAAATACTCAAACAACGTATTCCTTAAAATGATCAAGTTCGGGAATACTAACAATGTTGTTGAGTTTGTGCACAAGTGTATATCCTATTAAATGATCTAATGATTATCTGGATACAGAATGTTTAAGCTTCAATGAATGCTGCAAACAACCAACTCTCTTCAATGCACTAAAATCACCAACCCTCTTCAATGCACTGAGTCCTCTATTTATAAGAGGAGTTAATGTCTTAGCTTGTTGAAGAAGGATAACATTTGAATTTTCCAGCTGGGTAGGTGAGGAGCATTTAATGCAGTATCCTTGGCATTAATGGCGAAGATACGCGTGCCTTAAAAGTCTGATGGGTAAAGACCCCTTTGTCTCAACCGGTTACCTGCAAAAGCAAGTAGAGACAGAGTATAGCTAAAAGTAGCTATGTGTCAGACGGCGTAGAAATCATTACAGAGCAGGTAAACTACTTTATGATAAAACAGTATAGAGACAATCAACAATGTTGACTTTAATGAAATGATGTCACCTGACTGACAGTGCAGACTGTCTATCATATCGGCATGTTGTGAATGGAGTTGATCGGCAACTTCTTTAATAAGTTGATCGGCAACTTCTGTAGCAAGTTGATCGGCAACTTGTCGCATGTTAAGAATAGAGTTGATCGGCAACTTGTTTACTGGTCTGCTGATTTGCTTCCTCTTGCTGGTTTGTCTTGAATGAAGAGTTGAAATACACCTGTGCTGGTCACGAAGAATCCTAAGGGTACCTAAAAAGGTTCTAATAAAATTGGGGGATCCTAAGTGTAGACATGATTGGGATTAAGTAATTCTATGATCTAGGAATCTATTTGAACAACAATCTCCTCCTAATTACTTAAGTCCAACCACCCTTAATACTAAGGACATCTCTTAACTTAGGGAAAGTTTTCTATGGATATCTAGGAGAAATCATTTCCTAAGGTAAGTCACACTAAATGTCTAAAGTAAAAGGTGGATTCACCAAAATAAATGGTGAAGCCGGTTCAATGAATCGGCAGAATGTTAATCTGCAAAGAGGATTAGCACAGAATAATGCAGATAATATATATATAAGAAAGAAAACATATTAGCACAAACAAAATATCATTGAGCAAAAAGATTTGTCTAAGAAGGTCTTCATAAGATATCTACATCACTGGCTATGTCGACTCAAGAATCAGCAGCTGGATCAGGATCAGAAGTCTTGGGATCTGCTGGAGTCGAGTCCTTTGTAGATTCAGACTTTCTTGCTTTCTTCTTTGCTCTTTCTTCTTTCTTTTCAGCTTTCCTCTTTGCCTTGCTCTGCCTTCTCTGAGCACTCTCTAATCTATCAGATAACATCTTGTTGTTTGCCTCAAGAGCAGCAATCTTCAATTTGGCTTCAAGAAGTTCATTCTGAATATCAGCAAGTTTCTCTTCAGAGGCTTCAAGTTTGCTGCGGGTGTCATTGTGCTCGGCAAGTAAAATTTTCTGTTGAGTGACAAGAGAGCCATTTAACTCTGACAGATTGAAAACGCGTTCAGTTCTTTCTTGCAGCAGATTTTTCATGTCATTGTAGACAGATGTCCTGATTCTGATCACATCCTCCTCCTGATTGGACTTATGAATCTGCTTAGAGAGCTCCTTCGTGGATTGTTTGAACAGGTCCGCAATGGAGTGGGAGAAGTCAACCAAATCACCACGAGTAGGAGGCGCATTCTGATTAAAATCATCTCCTTCTTCAAAGCAATGAAAATCATAGAGGCTGTTGAAGACAATGGGTCTATCAACATAGATCGGTGCAGCAAAAGAATTTGGATTTCTGAGAACCAGAGAAGGGACAAACTCTTCATTATCCAGATCAGCATCCTCGATCTGTACCTCATCGGCAACAATCTGCGTATCATCGTCGGAAATAACAATCGGCAGAGGAGAAGAAGGAACAGGAACAGGAGGCGGAGGCAAAGAGAGAATTCTTTGAAGCACAGGATCTTCATCATCGGCAAGATCTAAGTCATCAGCACAGCCATTATCAGCAGAAATAAGATCGGCATCATCAGCAGGAGCAGCAACAATCTCAGTAGCAGAAAGAACATCAACAGGAATGAAGGTGGAGACAATATCATCGGCAAGTTTAGGATAAACAATCTCTAGAGGAAAGTCTGGATGGACAATAACGTCTCTATCCCCTGAAAGATGAAAGATGCCGTTATCTTCCATAGAAAGCAGCAAAGCAAGCTGAAACTCCAAACAAGCATAGCCTTCCAATATCTGTCGCGACCCCGGACCCCGCGGGCCCGAGACCGCGATCTGGACGTCGACTCTAAAACCAAAACTGTGAAATACCGGAGTTAAAATTTCCATTTGATACCAAAAGGTGATAATCCAAAGTTTTACAAAACCAAGTCTGATAAAAAAACCAATTACAACTATCATAAACTTTCACAAGTTTATGCCCAACAAAGTACAAACATACAATTCTTAGTGACGTCATTGTTTGGTACAACTATCCCAAAATGGTTACACATTTACATAATGTAAACCAACCTATATCAACCTCCCCCAAAAGAATGTATCCACACTCGACGTCCTCTTTCTCGTGATCAGCGAGACTAATCCTTAGCACCTGGGGGGGGGGGTTAAGGAAAAACAAAGATAAAAGAGAAGGGGTGAGATAAATCTCAATAAGTTACTAATGCAACTACATGACATGCTATGATGCAAGAAGCAATAAGCAATAATAAATGTCACATAGCACATAACATTTATCACTTAACAGATAGCAGCGGAAATAAACACATAACAAAGGATAGAGCCAAGGTTTTCCAAACCGGAACATCCAAATAAAGGATCGCTGCGCAGCTTCAATAATCAACAAATCATCATCTTCATAATAGCATGAAAGCCGAAGAGAAAACCCCGGTACCGGAACCAATAACCGTAAAAGTGTCACAAAGGACAAGGACCATGACACAAAGTCATGCCCGTTAGCTAGATACATTCACAGAGGAACACTAACTTGACTTTTCCAAGGCCAATCTGGAAAAGGGGTAAAGAAGGGGGCAAAACAATGGTCAACATTATAATGGACTTGGCTTTGCCATTATAATCTTTCCCATCGCCCGATGCAACAAATATGCCAGCTGGGCTTCCAAATAAATGCTAAGTAATAATAATTTAGCATGAATAAACAACTTAAGGTTCCAAAGCAGGGAACCAATCCAATTAAATCACCACAAAGGTAAACCAATCCAAACAACACATCAAGGATGAACCAACATTCCCAAAACGGTACTTAAATAAATTCCATATCATATTTATTCACAAAAGAATCAAATCCAATCAATAAAGTGTTCCACGGTGTTATCTTAAGTTAATTAGAAGCAATAAACCTAAACTAGTTAAGCCTTAAGTCTTAAACCAAGCAAAAAGCAAAATCCTGGAACAGGCGGGTGGGCGGGCGCCTGGGCATAGGCAGGTGGGCGCCTGTTTGGCCAGTAGGTTTAGGTCGCTGGAAAAAAGGGGCAGGCGGGCGCTCGGGTCAAGGCGGGCGGGCGCCTGGTCTACGGGTTGGCCAAGAACATAGCTGGGTAAACGCCATTTTCGACCAAAACACAATCCTTCACTTAAGTTATCAAAATCAAAGCTTCCCAATACATTTCTAAAGCTCCTAAACAGCATCCAACCTAAAGGGAACCTTAATAACACCCTTTAATCATCCAAACCAACACCAAATCCCCACATTCAAGATTTCACCATTTTTACCCAAAAACTCAAATAAATTCAAAATAAATTCTAAACTCAACCAAACTTCAAATATAACACATCAAACATCATATAAACATGATATGAACATTTTAGCATCAAAATGGGGGAAAAGTAACTTACTTGATAAATCTCAAAGATGACGGAATTCAATTCTTTTTGATTCTACGCGATCCTATCGACGATCTAAACAAGGTTCACGTTTTAAAAAATGAGAGATTATGAGAGGAAGAGGAAGAAAATGAGGAGAGAAGGAAGAGGAAGAAAAACTTACCAATGGAGGAGAGAGAGAGTGAGTTTGCTGGGAGATGATGGAGGGAGGTGGAGTGTATGAGGGAGAAGGAGGTGTAGGGAGAGGGTAGGAATATGATTTAAAAACTTACACAAAGACCCCCGCCTCTAATACTACCCAACTCAATACTCCCCACTAACAACTAAGACCCAATAAAATGCTAAGCATAAATATTATGAAACATAAAATGCACACATAATTATTTAAATAAATAATAATTTAAATAATTAAACAAGCAAATAAATAAATAATAATTATTTATTACTAATAAAATAGAGCCTATATTTCGGGTCGTGACATTCACTCCCCCTTAAAGAAAATTCGACCCGAATTTTAACGAGACTCACCTTAAACAAAAAGCCACGGAAATTTCCCCTCGATCTCATCACGAAGCTCCCACGTCGACTCCTCGATGTTATGATTCCTCCAAAGAACTCGAACCAATGCAATGCTTTTGTTCCTCAACTCTTGGACTTTAGAATCTAGGATCCGAACCGGTCGTTCCTCATAAGTCATATCGGGTTCAATATCCTCCGGTACACTCGGTAACACGTGAGATGGATCATGAACATACCTCCGAAGCATAGAAACGTGAAAAACCTTATGCAACCGGTCCAAAGATGGCGGTAACGCCAGACGATACGCTAGAAGTCCAACCTTTCCCAAAATCTCAAACGGACCAATAAACCTTGGAGCCAATTTGCCTTTCTTCCCAAACCTACGAATACCCACCTTCGGAGATACTTTCAAGAACACCAAATCACCGGTCTGAAAACTAAGATCTCGCCTTCGGTTATCTGCGTAGCTCTTATGTCGACTCTGGGCTGTCTTCAATCTATCCCGGATAACTCTAACTTTCTCAACCGAATCCCGAAGCAAATCAATACCCACAATCTTCGCTTCACCAACCTCATCCCCACAAATAGGCGTTCTACATTTTCTTCCATATAAGGCCTCAAACGGTGCCATCTCGATACTAGCCTGATAACTGTTGTTGTAAGAGAATTCCAATAACGGTAGGTGCGAATCCCAAGAATCGGAAAAGTCTATCGAACAAGCTCGCAACATATCCTCCAAAATCTAAATAGTCCTCTCGGATTGACCGTCGGTCTGAGGATGAAAAGCTGTACTGAATCGCAAATCTGTACCCAAAGCTTCTTGAAATGCCTTCCAGAATCTAGAAGTAAACCTCGGGTCTCGATCTGACACGATGCTAACCGGAACCCCATGCAATCTCACAATCTCGTCGATATAAAGGGTCGCAAGCTTCTCCATCGAATATCTGATGTCAATAGGCAAGAAATGGGCACTCTTTGTCAATCTATCCACTATTACCCAAACACTGTCATACTTCCTACGGGTACGAGGTAGTCTCGTAACGAAATCCATAGTCACATGCTCCCATTTCCACTCGGGAATCTCTAACGGCTGAAGTAATCCCGCGGGTCTCTGATCCTCGGCTTTGACCTGCTGACAAGTTAGACACTTCGAAACATACTCGCCTATTTCCCTCTTCATATTAATCCACCAAAATTGTTGCTTCAAATCCTGATACATCTTCGTACTACCCGGATGAATAGTATACCTCGATTTGTGACCCTCATCTAAAAGTTGCCTCTTTAATCCACCAACATCGGGTACACACACACGACCACGGAAAGTCAACACTCCACTCGAACTCAATGAAAAATCCTCGAAATTCTTTTCCTTCAATTTACCCATTATTTTCACCAACTCGGGATCTTCTTTCTGAGCTTCCTTTATCCTCTGAATTAGGGTCGGAGATACCCTAATATTCGCAAAAATAGCCCCATGTCTCGATTCACGAGGAGACCAATCTCGAACATCCTCAAGCATTTTCCACTCCCGAACCATCATCGAAGCCACATAAGATTTCCTACTAATTGCATCGGCTACCACATTCGCCTTCCCCGGATGATAAGAAATCGTGCAATCATAATCCTTCAACAATTCCATCCATCGGCGTTGTCTATTATTCAACTCTTTCTGGGAGAAAAGGTACTTCAAACTCTTGTGATCGGTAAAAATCTCAAACTTCGCTCCATAAAGATAGTGCTTCCATTTGTACAACGCAAATACAATAGCCGCTAACTCCATATCATGAGTCGGGTAATTCTGTTCACTCGGGGTCAACTTCCTCGAAGCATACGCAATTACTTTCCCATTCTGCATCAACACACAACCCAAACCCTCTTTCGAAGCATCACTATAAATCACTAGGCCATCGCTCCCATTAGGCAAAGTCAAGATCGGTGCGGTAGTCAACCTCTTCTTCAATTCCCCAAAACTCTTGTCACATTTATCGGTCCACACAAACGGAACATTCTTCCGGGTCAACTGAGTCATCGGAGTAGCAATCCTCGAAAACCCCTCAATAAATCTTCGGTAATACCCTGCTAAACCAAGAAAACTACGAATCTCGGTCACTGACTCGGGTCTCTTCCAATCCACTATAGCCTCTATCTTTGACGGATCCACCGAAATCCCATCTTTAGAAATCACATGACCCAGAAATGACACCTTCTCGAGCCAAAATTCGCACTTACTGAACTTCGCAAATAATTTCTCCCTCGCTAGAATGGATAAAACTGTCCTCAAGTGTTGTTCATGCTCCTCTCGAGATTTCGAATAAACAAGAATGTCGTCGATGAAGACTACCACGAACGAGTCAAGATACGGATGGAAAATCCGGTTCATTAAATCCATAAACACGGCCGGCGCGTTAGTCAACCCAAACGGCATAACCAAGAACTCATAATGACCATATCGAGTGCGAAAGGCAGTCTTCGGAATATCCTCCGATCGAACCTTCAACTGATGGTACCCACTCCTCAAATCAAGCTTGGAAAACACAACGGACCCTTGAAGCTGATCAAATAAATCATCGATGTGCGGTAGAGGATACTTGTTCTTTACCGTAACCTGATTCAACTTCCGGTAATCTATACACAATCTCAACGAACCATCTTTCTTCCGCACGAACAAAACCGGTGCTCCCCACGGGGAAACACTAGGGCGGATAAACCCTCGATCAAGCAACTCTTGCAACTGAACCTTTAATTCCTTCAACTCAGCGGGAGCTAACCTATAAGGTGCTTTCGAAATTGGAGCAGTACCCGGCAAAAGATCTATACAAAATTCAATCTCACGATCGGGAGGCATATCATACTCGGTAGAGAAAACATCGGGAAATTCCCGAACTACCCGAACACTATCCAAACTAGGGGATTCTTTCCTAGTATCAAGAACACTAGCCAAATACCCCTCACAACCACTATGCAATAATTTTCTCGCTTTCATAAAAGAAATTAAGCGAACCTTTCTACTCAGAGGACTAGCCTCAAACACAAATTTAGGCACATCGGGAATAGAAAAAGTAACAGTTTTCTTACGGCAATCAACAGAAGCATGAAACTTGCTCAACCAATCCATACCCAAAATGACATCAAAGTCTTGGATAGGAAGAACTACCAAATCCGCACAAAGGACTCGACCACAAATAACCACGTCACAAGCACGAAAGACTCGATCAGAAATCAAGCATTCTCCTATAAGGGTCGACACCTCTATCACGTACGGTAAAGACTCGAATGCAGCATTTAACATGGAAGCAAATTGCACAGAAATGTATGAATGAGATGATCCTGGATCTACTAACGCTCGTGCGCTCACATTAGACACAGAAATAATACCTCCAATAACGGATGGATCATCGGTCGCTTGTTGTTGATTCATGGCATAAACCTTCCCTTGAACTTTGGGCTTCCCAGCGGCATCCCTTTTCTGACCCTGATTAGTACCAACTCCTGACCCGGATGCTTGACCTCGGTACCTCGTGCATTCCCTCGCAAAGTGCCCCATTTCACCACAATTGGTACACTTGCCTTGCTTTTTCCAACACCTATCCTCCGAATGGCCTACCTTTTGACAAAAGGTACAAGGCTTCCTATTCTGAATCCCCGGAGTAGTACCCGGATTCCTTGGTGTGGTTTGCCCTTTAAACTGAGATGATGCTCCCGGGTTACCTCGGTTGTCGGAACGGTGTTGAGGTTGAGATTTAGCATGGCTTCCCGGTTTACCCGTACCCGCAACTTCGGTTTTCCTTTTGTGCTCCCCGATATCTTGCTCTATCAAATAGGCTCGGTCCACCGCATCTTGGAATGTCACAATTCGTTGAGCAATAAGTTGAGTACGGATGGAGGTCTTCAATCCCCGAATGAATCTCATAGCTTTTTGTTCCTCGGTCCTCACCAAATAGTCGCAATACCGGGCTAATTCTATGAACTTAGCCGAGTATTGTGCTATAGACAACACACCTTGCTCCAGGTTGAATAGCTCGATCTCCTTTCGGTTTTGATCAACAACCGGAATGAAATGCTCCTTGAATTTGCGCACAAACAACTCCCACGCATACACCGTGTGAGTATCATCCCAAGTAGCTTTAACATCCTTCCACCAATGCTCGGAGGCTCCCACAAGCTTGTAAGCCGCGAACCGGACCTTGTCCTCATCCGTGCACCCAAACACATCATAAATCTTCTCCATCGACTCAATCCACAACTCAGCTTTCCGAACATCGGGTTCCCCATTGAATTCAACCGGTTTCAACTTCAGAAATTGCTCCAATCCATAGCGGGGTGGTGCTTGTTCTACCCTTGGACCTTGATCATGTATGGCCTTCATGGCCGCCTCGAACATGCCTTGAAACATATCACGTGCTTCTTCCCTTGTATCATTCTGATTTGCATTACCGGTACTACCTTCACCACTCCTTCTACGAACCATCGTAAACAAGTACCTGCATAAAACATCAACCGTTAATCACTCCGCACACTACTACCCACCTAGGTCATACTAATCCACCTAGACTTATACTTAGAGCTAATGCCATAGCTCTGATACCAACTGTCGCGACCCCGGACCCCGCGGGCCCGAGACCGCGATCTGGACGTCGACTCTAAAACCAAAACTGTGAAATACCGGAGTTAAAATTTCCATTTGATACCAAAAGGTGATAATCCAAAGTTTTACAAAACCAAGTCTGATAAAAAAACCAATTACAACTATCATAAACTTCCACAAGTTTATGCCCAACAAAGTACAAACATACAATTCTTAGTGACGTCATTGTTTGGTACAACTATCCCAAAATGGTTACACATTTACATAATGTAAACCAACCTATATCAACCTCCCCCAAAAGAATGTATCCACACTCGACGTCCTCTTTCTCGTGATCAGCGAGACTAATCCTTAGCACCTGGGGGGGGGGTTAAGGAAAAACAAAGATAAAAGAGAAGGGGTGAGATAAATCTCAATAAGTTACTAATGCAACTACATGACATGCTATGATGCAAGAAGCAATAAGCAATAATAAATGTCACATAGCACATAGCATTTATCACTTAACAGATAGCAGCGGAAATAAACACATAACAAAGGATAGAGCCAAGGTTTTCCGAACCGGAACATCCAAATAAAGGATCGCTGCGCAGCTTCAATAATCAACAAATCATCATCTTCATAATAGCATGAAAGCCGAAGAGAAAACCCCGGTACCGGAACCAATAACCGTAAAAGTGTCACAAAGGACAAGGACCATGACACAAAGTCATGCCCGTTAGCTAGATACATTCACAGAGGAACGCTAACTTGAATTTTCCAAGGCCAATCTGGAAAAGGGGTAAAGAAGGGGGCAAAACAATGGTCAACATTATAATGGACTTGGCTTTGCCATTATAATCTTTCCCATCGCCCGATGCAACAAATATGCCAGCTGGGCTTCCAAATAAATGCTAAGTAATAATAATTTAGCATGAATAAACAACTTAAGGTTCCAAAGCAGGGAACCAATCCAATTAAATCACCACAAAGGTAAACCAATCCAAACAACACATCAAGGATGAACCAACATTCCCAAAACGGTACTTAAATAAATTCCATATCATATTTATTCACAAAAGAATCAAATCCAATCAATAAATTGTTCCACGGTGTTATCTTAAGTTAATTAGAAGCAATAAACCTAAACTAGTTAAGCCTTAAGTCTTAAACCAAGCAAAAAGCAAAATCCTGGAACAGGCGGGTGGGCGGGCGCCTGGGCATAGGCAGGCGGGCGCCTGTTTGGCCAGTAGGTTTAGGTCGCTGGAAAAAAGGGGCAGGCGGGCGCTCGGGTCAAGGCGGGTGGGCGCCTGGTCTACGGGTTGGCCAAGAACATAGCTGGGTAAACGCCATTTTCGACCAAAACACAATCCTTCACTTAAGTTATCAAAATCAAAGCTTCCCAATACATTTCTAAAGCTCCTAAACAGCATCCAACCTAAAGGGAACCTAAATAACACCCTTTAATCATCCAAACCAACACCAAATCCCCACATTCAAGATTTCACCATTTTTACCCAAAAACTCAAATAAATTCAAAATAAATTCTAAACTCAACCAAACTTCAAATATAACACATCAAACATCATATAAACATGATATGAACATTTTAGCATCAAAATGGGGGAAAAGTAACTTACTTGATAAATCTCAAAGATGACGGAATTCAATTCTTTTTGATTCTACGCGATCCTATCGACGATCTAAACAAGGTTCACGTTTTAAGAAATGAGAGATTATGAGAGGAAGAGGAAGAAAATGAGGAGAGAAGGAAGAGGAAGAAAAACTTACCAATGGAGGAGAGAGAGAGTGAGTTTGCTGGGAGATGATGGAGGGAGGTGGAGTGTATGAGGGAGAAGGAGGTGTAGGGAGAGGGTAGGAATATGATTTAAAAACTTACACAAAGACCCCCTCCTCTAATACTACCCAACTCAATACTCCCCACTAACAACTAAGACCCAATAAAATGCTAAGCATAAATATTATGAAACATAAAATGCACACATAATTATTTAAATAAATGATAATTTAAATAATTAAACAAGCAAATAAATAAATAATAATTATTTATTACTAATAAAATAGAGCCTATATTTCGGGTCGTGACATTCACTCCCCCTTAAAGAAAATTCGACCCGAATTTTAACGAGACTCACCTTAAACAAAAAGCCACGGAAATTTCCCCTCGATCTCATCACGAAGCTCCCACGTCGACTCCTCGATGTTATGATTCCTCCAAAGAACTCGAATATGGTCATCTTTGATCCATGGAAAGGAATATTGGTCTGTCACTGGTTGAAGCACCAGAAGAGAATGGATGCTTGGTGACATGAGGGTGATCTTTGCCAAACGGAAGTGGACTCCTTTGGAGGGTATACTTGAATGATAGCCTTGGATGAACATTAAAGAGAGGCTGTCCAAAGCTATTGGAAGGGATAGAAACATTGGTAGTGTACCAATTTGAGCACATCATATCCTTCCCATTCTGAAAGTAATCATAGCTGGGAGGTGGAGAAGTATCAATAGCATCAGGATCAACAAAAGCTTGTTCTCCAACCTCCATGTAATCAGCAGGATCAGCTTCATCAACATGATTTCCATCGGCACGAACATCAGTTGGAGCAGGAAGAGGAAGGGGTGAAACAACAGTCGGCAAGCTGAATAAAGGCTGTAGAAGAATTTCTTTGAATTGTAAGCTAGCAGCAATTTCAGCATCCAAATTAGGAGTACTTCCTTCAGTACCTCCTCCCAATTCCACAACCTCCTTAATACCAGTAGGGGGGACAATCTGTATTTCAGGAGTAACTGCAACTAACTGAGTGTCTGTAGTTTTCTTAGCAAGATGAGTGTCAGCAGTTTTCTCATCAGTCTCTCCTCCTGAAACAGATACATCCATCTGTTGAGTGTCTATAGTTGTCTCAACTGGGGCAGGTAGGTCGGTAGATACTTCAATCAGAGGTTGAGTGTCAGTAGTTGTCTCAACTTGAAATTCCACTATCTCCTTAAAATGTTCATCAGCATGACTTCCTTCAACACTACTATCATCCTTCAATACAGATTCTGCAAAGACTTCAGCAGAGGGAGCTTTAGTCATGACAGTTCTGATTGGCATCTTCTCACTATCTGTTGTAAGTGAAGTGGAAGGAGAGTCAGCAGCAACTTTGTGAGCACAAACCAAATCACCAAATAAATCAGCACCATCATCATCAGCATCACTATCAGTAGAATCACCATCATAATCAGCATCATCACGTCCATCGGCAACAAACTCTTTATCAGCAGCATCTTCATCGTCGGCAGAGTGAACATCGGCATCTGTCTCGGTCTTGCTGCTGCTTGGAGAAGGAACATGAGCATCTTTATCGGCATGGTCTTCAGCGGCACGGCGATCAGCATCTTGCTTCAATAGAAATTCATTAGACTTTTCAATCAAGTCCATAGTGACCTTCTTTACTGATCTATGAAAGTGAGCATTGAGAGGGCTGACAGCAGGAGCCTCATCATCATTGTATGGCAGCAAATCTTCATCATTTTCAAGTCTTCCAATCTGATACGGATCAAACTCTGTGAATTGAGAGAGCTGATTAAATGTCCTGGCATAGATGAGCCACACGTCCTGAACCATCAAGTCTTGTCTAATTCTATCTTGAAAAAGATAGACTTGGTTCCAGTGTAGTGGTAGAAAGTCAAAATAGCGGCCAAAATTGAGCTTCAGTTCAGCCTCTTTCAACTGCTTGAACTTAGAGAGAGGGAAGAACTTTTCATTCCACATATCAGTGCGAATGTTCAAACTCTGGTAATCAACATAGTCAGAAGTTTTCCCAGATGGCACGGTATCCTTCATTTCTTCATGAAATTGAAGAAGACGACGAATGAAGGGAGGCAAATGATCAATCGGAAAGACCCATTTCTTGTTCAAGACCTTGTTGGTGAAGGACCAAGGATTCTTGTAGAAGGTATGGAAGGTGGGATTCCTGATCGGTGCACATTTCCTTGAAGTCTGAGACTTCAGCTTTTCAATAACATCTTCAATACTTTTGCCATCAGCAAAGTCATCAGTGAATTCTTCAGAAGGAACTTCAACTTTGACAATAGGATCGGCAGTAAGAGAAGCGCCGGCAAGAAGAGAAGGCGCAAATCTAATCAGCTTGGCTCTTGGATCAGCAGAATCAATCGAAGCAGAAGGAACTTCATCGGCAGCAAGCTTTTGCTTCTTCATCGGCGCGGACACCTTATCAGCAACTTGAGTAGACTTCTTCATCGGCAAGTCTGGTTCGTCGGCAACCTTAGCCTTCTTTGACACCACTTTGTCAGCAACCTTTACCAATTTTCTTTTCTTTGGAGCACTAGGAGTAGAATCGGCAAGAATTCTATCGGTTGAAGGAGCAGGAGTAGAGACTGCTGATTGGGAAGCAACTAAAGGAATTTTCTTGGCTCTTTTCTTCTTTGGAGCGACAACAGCAGCAGGAGCATCAGCAGGAGTAATAGCACTTGAAGCATTCTTTGCTATTCTCTGCCAATCTTTAGCATTATAAGATTTTAGCTTGCTGAAGGCAATGCTAGAAGGAAAACGATCTGCAGCTACTATGTTTAAATTTCTCCTTAAGATCATGCTGATTAACAGGTAATGGCAACCTTTCCCAGGATTGGGTTTGTTCTTCAGCCTATCAGAAGACCATTTATCAGCAGCAGTGGCAATGATCCTGAATATGTAGGCACACCAATTGAACTCAATCTGCAGAACAATGGCGGCCATAGCTTCAAACTGAACGTCAGTGACATTGCTATGAGATCCAGATCGGCAGATAAGACATCTATCAACTATCTCAGCCAAAGCATAGTACCGGCGAGGATAATGAACCTTCAGATGACTGGTGCCACTGAGTCTAGGACCAGCTCCTCTCATGATAACCCAAGCCCTATCCAATTCAATATCATCAACTAAAGCACTCAACCCTTCATTCCCTAGAGAGGGAAAAACTTCAGAAATAGACGAGGGACTAAGAGAAACTTGCACGCCCAAAACAGAGGAGTTGATGGAGACGATGACTGAAGAGTCAGCATGAGAGCGGACAACAGAAGAGTTTGAGAAGAATTCTCTGACGAGATCCAAGAATACAGAATTAACTCCAGATGGAGTGATGAATGAGTCGAGCAGAGACCCAATAAGAAGATTCTTCAAGAAAACCCCATCGGCTTCATCGATGAAGTAATCGGAGTCAACATAGCCTCCGTAGATATCTTTTTCGCCGGACATTTTCTGCAAGATTACTCAAACAACTCACAATGTTAGAAACAAAGACAAATCAAACCATGAATGATTAGAAATGAGCAAGGTTTAAACATTAACACTTACCAGAATTAAGAAGATATAAGCAAATACAACGATGATTCAATAAACTGGTTCGAAGGGTAAGAGAGATAGAGTAGAGAAGAAAAATGGTGAAGAAAGCTTAAAGGAATTTTGAAAGGCGTTTATATATGTTATGGGGGAGAGAGAGAGAGAGAGAATTTGAGAGGACAAGGAATAATGAGAAGTAACTGTACCTATAACCTCGGTGAACGTGCGCACGCAAAATTTAATGCGCACATAAAACGGTGAGAAATGAACAGTTAAAAGAAAGAGAGAGAAAGGGTAAATTAGTCATAATTAAAAGATAAGTGATGATGACCTGTTACCTGCTGATGTATCGCATTAAATGGAATACATCTTGACACGATTTTGGGTAAGAAAGGTACACACACGTGTCAGGGAGATGGTGTGACCGATGTACCTTTGATTTGATTGCTTACGTCATGTGTCAGGAATCTTATCTTTTTGCAGAGACGTGCTGATTTGATAGTTTTTAAATATCGGCAAGATAGTTTGAATCGGCAAGATCATTTAGTCAGCAAGACATGTTGATCGGCATGATGTTGTCAGCAATATTTAGTCGGCAATGTAATTTGGTCAGCACGATTTTCACACTTGCTGATGAGATCGGCAAAATAATTTGGTCGGCAAGATTTTCATACATGCTGATGAGATCGGCATGTCTAGCACAATGGGCAGAGTTAGCACAATTTTAACCATAGAAATCAATCATACCTAGTTCACCTCTTAGGAATTCAAATCTTTTCTGGTCTAAGGGCTTTGTTAGTATGTCTGCTCTTTGGTAATCGGTATGAACTTTGAGCAGCACTACATTCCCCTTTTCAACATGTTCCTTCAGAAAGTGATACTTGATGTCTATGTGCTTGGTTTTGGAATGCATGACCGGGTTGTTTGAAACTGAGATTGCTGATTGGTTGTCACAATAAATGGGACAAATTTGAGATGGAACTTCATAGTCAACAAGCTGCTGCTTCATCCACAGGATCTGTGAATAGCAACTTCCGGCAGGAATGTACTCAGCTTCAGTAGTAGAAGTGGAAATTTATGCTTGTTTCTTACAGGACCAAGACACCAGTCTATCACCAAGAAATTGGCAAGTCCCACTTGTACTCTTTCTTGTTACCCTGCAAGCTGCAAAGTCTGCATCTGAATAACCTATTAGATTAAAAGATGAATCTCTAGCATACCATAATCCAAGGTTAGCAGAGCCACAAAGATATTTAATAATACGTTTAACAGCTTGCAGATGGGATTCCCTAGGGTCAGCTTGAAACCTGGCACAAACACAAACAGCAAACATAATATCTGGTCTACTGGCAGTAAGGTAGAGGAGTGAGCCGATCATACCTCGGTAGACAGTCATGTCTACTTTCTTACCAGACTCATCCTTATCTAGATGAATGTTAGTGCCCATAGGTGTGCTTTGAGAGTGAGCATTTTCAAAGCCAAACTTCTTGATTAATTCTTTTGCGTACTTGGCTTGACTGATGAATATTCCCTCATTGGATTGCTTGACTTGAAGTCCAAGGAAATATGTTAGTTCACCCATCATGCTCATCTCGAACTTGCTCTGCATTAGCTTCTCAAATCTCTTGCAAAGTGATTCATTAGTGGAACCAAAAATAATATCATCGACATATATTTGAACAAACAATGAATGACCCTTATGCTTGGCAACAAATAAATTAGTATCGATTTTACCTCGAGTGAAGCCTAAGCCATCGCTAAGTAAAAACTTAGATAGGGTTTCATACCATGCTCTTCGAGCTTGCTTTAGGCCATAGATAGCTTTCTTCAATCGGTAGACATGATCAGGCTTCTCGGAGTCCTCAAAACCTGGTGGTTGTTCAACATAAACTAGTTCTTGGAGTTCTCTATTCAGGAAGGCACTTTTCACGTCCATTTGATATAGCTTGAATTCTTTGAAGGCAGCATAGGCTAAGAAAAGTATTATAGCTTCCAATCTTGCAACAGGAGCAAATGTCTCATCGTAGTCGATTCCTTCTTCTTGTCGGTAGCCTTTAGCAACTAGCCTTGCTTTGTTTCAAATGATTTTCCCAGCTTCATCCAATTTGTTCCTGTAAACCCACTTAGTACCAATAACTTGCTGAGAAGTTGGTCTTGGCACAAGTTCCCATACTTTGCATCTTTCAAACTGATTTAGCTCCTCCTGCATAGCTTCCACCCAGCCAGGATCAGCAAGAGCTTCTTCAGTCTTCTTTGGTTCTATATTGGAAACCATAGCAGATGAGAAGAGACTCTCGGCGAATGCTCTACTAAGGTTCCTTGTTAATCTTGGTCCAAAGACATCACCAATCACATTTTCTAATGGATGATCACGAACTGGTCTAACTTCTCTCGGCACATCTTCTCTTACTGATTCTTGTTGTAAAGATTCTAGAGGAGGGTTAAGATCAGCAGGTGGAGTAGGAGAATTAGAATTTTGGGTGAGAGGTGGATTAGATTGAGAACTTGTTGGGAAGGGCCTTATAACAGAAATTGGTTGAGGGCTTGATCTGTTTTCAGAATGATCAGCAGAGTTTGCATCGGCAAACGGATTATGAAATTCATCAGCAGGTTCTGGTTTTGCCGATGAAGGAAAATACGGAGCATCTGCTGATTCTTCTACTGAAATGACTGGATCAGCAGCTGGTACTTGATCTGCAGGGTTAGTATTACTGGATTCACCTGTCTCATGAGCACTAGACACATTAGTACTATTTGGAGCCTTGTCAGACTCTAGCAAATCAAATTCATCAAAGGTTACATGAACAGATTCAACAATTTTCAAAAGTTTCTTATTAAAAACTCGAAAGGCCTTACTGTGTTTAGCGTATCCAACAAAGATTCCTTCATCAGCTTTCTCATCGAATTTACCTCTGTGCTCTTTACCGTTGTAAAGCACGTAACATTTGCAGCCGAATATTTTGAAGAATCCAATGTTGGGAATTCTGCCTCTCCAGAGTTCATAAGGGGTCTTGTTATGGAATTTGTTGATGAGAGATCTGTTCTGTGTGAAGCAGGCGGTATTGATGGCTTCAGCCCAAAAGTATTTCGGCAACCTGGCTTCAGCAATCATGGTCTTACCAGCTTCAATGAGAGTTCTGTTCTTTCTCTCAACGACACCATTTTGTTGTGGTGTATAGGCAGCTGAGAAGTTGTGGTATATGCCATGATCATCACAGTACTAAGCAATACCATTGTTCTTGAATTCAGTGCCGTTGTCTGATCTCATACTGATGATATCGCTCTCCTTCTGGGTTTGTAGTAGTCTGAATAACTTGGTAGCAACGGCATAAGTGTCATCTTTGTGACTGAAAGTTTCCACCCAAGTATATCTAGAGAAATCATCTACTACAACCAAGGTATATCTACTTCCCCCAATACTTGCAGTGGTTGTGGGGCCAAATAGATCCATATGTAGCAATTGGAGGCACCTAGAAGTTGACATGCAGGGCTTGCTTCGGAAAGATGACTTATGTTGTTTTCCAGGCTGACAGGCCTTACATTTCTTTGCATGATCAGCAGACACTTGAGGCAGACCGGTTACTAGATTTGAACCGGCAAGCTTGGATAGATACTTGAAGTTCAAGTGACTGAGTCTCTTGTGCCATAGCCATGAGTTCTCACTGATGTTCTTAGCTACAAAACAAACATTAGCAACACCAGTAATAGCACTTAAGTCTACTGCATAAATGTTACCTTTTCTTTTGGCAGTGAGAAGAGTTTCATTGGAAGCAATGTCTTTCACATAGCAACTGGAAGTAGTAAATACACATTGCATTCCTTTATCACAGAATTGTGATATAGATAGAAGGTTGTGTTTCAGACCATCCACTAGAGAGACCTTCTGTACAGTAACTGCACCTCTCTTGATGGTGCCTATACCGATGATTTTTCCTTTGGCATTATCACCAAAAACCACTGGGGGACCTGATGCTTCTGAGATATCGGCAAGTAGATCTGCAAATCCTGTCATGTGTCTTGAACAGCCACTATCTAGAATCCACAAATCCTTGCTTGCACCAGTTGAGGCCATGAAGCATTCCTGAAATAAAACGGTATGCTTATGGTCCCCCTTATTCTTGGGTCCGAGGGTTAGTTCCTCTTTAGCAACCACATCTAGCCACCACTAGAGGATGTAACCTCAGTGGGTCCAGATAGGTGCTTCAAGAGGCATTCATGAGACTTGTGACCATAATCAAAACAATTAGAACATCTCACTTGACTGATAGGCTGTGGAGTCGGTAGAATATCATTCTGTTTAGTCGGTGCATCGGCAGAACTAGGGAATTGAGCAGGCACAAACTTAGTAGGTTTAAAGGTGCCAGTGTTGCCTTTCTTTCCATTCTGTTTACCTTTGGCAGTTACCTTTTTAGGTACTTGTCCATCGGCAGCAGAGGAGGTTAGATCGGCATCACTTGCTCTGCTGATGTATTCACCAAGAATACCCTTATCGGCAGACTCAGTATCAGTAACCTTAACATATCTTTGTTTGTGCTTATCATTCCTTTTGTTCTGGTTCTTAGGATACTTCATTGCCACAGCACTGTATATTGGCTTAGCATCCTTATGCACTGAGTTAACAGGACTACATTCAACTTTCTCATCCTTTTTCTCGGTAGCACAGGTTTCAGTAGAGCTACTACTGCTGGAATCATATCCTAACCCAGATTGGTCCTTATATGACATTTGGGTCTGTAGGATTGTTTCAACAACAACTCTAGATTTTGTGTAAGAATCAACAATCCTTGAGAGATGATTGTTTCTTTTCACAAGATCTTCGATCTGAGCTATCAATACTGCTACTTGGCATTTGAGATCCAGGTTTTCTTTCTTTAAAGAAATAGACTCAAGCTCGTGTCCTTTGAGAACTGAAAGTTCAGACATAAGCGAGCTATTCTCGTTAGAAATTCTTTTGAAATCAGCAGCCATCACTTTATGAACGCTACTCAGCTTCTCATAATCAATAAAAAGTTCATCCATTGTCTCTACCATCTCAGCCTTAGATAATTCTGGAAGAGGGTCAGCTGAATCTTTGGGAGTAGAGGAAATGGGTTCAGGTGAGAAGTCAGGTAGGGAATAGATGGGTTTCGAAAGGCTTTTGGCAATATTGGGATGTTCGGTGAATGAGAATTTTCTTGTCATCGGCAAGGGTTTTGTTTTAGAAGTATTGAAGTGAGAAGAGTTACACTGTCCATAGAGTGAAGTTCCCACTTGATGAACCTTGTATCCTATTGGATTTCCTGCTTTGATGCTTACTTCCTTGAAGTATGGTTGAGCTCTTCCAGTTGGTATTTCTTTGACTGGAGTCTTTGGCGGCGAGGGATCTCGGTAGATTGGAGTCGGCAAGGATGAAAGATCGTCATCATCTGAATCTATTGCCATGAAACTTACATCGGCAACCGCATCTTCATCGGCATCTTCGTCTGAATCAGTTTCACACCAGACCGGCAAGGCTTTTTCGGTGCTATCATCGGCAACATAACTTCGAGACTTTGGATATCTCTTGTTTACTGATTTCCTCACGTATTCGTACTTTGGCTGAGGACATTTTGAGGCAAAGTGACCAGGTTTTCTGCAGTTGAAGCAGACAAGATCACCTTTGCTGTTTTTGCCATCGGCAGCACTGGTACTTGGTTTGTTGTAGCTTGCTGATTTTTGAAACGGTGGTGTAAAAGATTTCTATTGCTGGTGACTTCCTTTTTGCATCTTTTTAAAGTCTTTGTACCTCTTGTAATTTCTGGCGAAGGCGGCAAATTCGTCTTCTTCCATTGTTTGTTCTGAAGGTGTTTCTGAGGTTTTTGAACAGCAGGGTGTTTGATGGGGATCTATAGGAGGGAATTTGGTTGAAGGAAAGGATACCTGAGATTGATCTGATAGAGACAAGTTTTTGAAATTTTTGTCGAGAACGTTAAGTTTTTGCAGTTCTCTCTCATACAAGAATAGACTAGACACAAGATTCTGAATAGAGGTCTTGTTTAAGTCTCTAACTTCTCTAACAGCAGTGACCTTAGTATGATACTCATTTCCTAAAGAACTTAAAAAATGAATATTAAGATCTTTCATAGTATACACTTTACCTAATGAAGCACATAAATTACTTACCTCGCAGAATCTGTCGTAGGCACTTCTTAGAGATTCACCATCTAGTTTCTTGAAAGATTCAAACTCCGCAATGCAGTCGTAGTGTCTGTTGTCTTTCACCTGCTCATCTCCTTCAAAGTATGCAAGGAGTTTGTTCCAGCATTGTTGAGCCGTGGAGCATAAGTCAATCAGTTTATATTGCTTGTCGTCCAATCCACATGAGATAATGTGGCACGCCTTTCCATCTAGAGCAACTGAAAGTTTGTCTTCATCAGTCCATTCTTCTCTAGGTTTTTCAATCAAGGTTTCATCAACTTGAACATGCGTTTCTTGTTCAGTGTCTTGATCAGCATGAGCAGTCAGAGGAGTGGAAGGAATTGGTCGGTAGGTGGTTGAGACCTTTAGAGGAATGATTGGACCACCTTCTATTACTTGCATTAACCGGTCATCGATTGAGTTCATATACTTTATCATACGAGATTTCCAGACACCAAACTCATTGACGTTCAACAACGGAATGGTAGTGATGTTGAACGACTGCATGATTTTTCCTGCCATGGTATCGGCAATACAAGCTGCAAAGCTTGGAAATTTCTTTCAAAATTCCAAGCTCTGATAACAATTGTTAGGCCCAATTGGTAGGAAAATAGGCTAGAGGGGGGGCTGAATAGCCTTTTTAAAACTTTTACAAGGAAACACTTTTTAAATGCAAAGTCACTTAACAGTTTGCAAACTATTATCAGTAAGCGCAGCGGGTAAAATATGACTTAGTTTTAACTCACACAAAATCAGTGAATAAAAGATTTTCAGAGCTTAGTTTAGACACAAAGTTGTTTCCAAAAGTTCAATGCAGTTTCAAGAGATTGGTCAAAGGAAATAATGATGAATCAGCAAGAACAATAATGATTTGCCGGTGATAGAGTTCCAACCGGCAAGGACAGTAAGTAACAGAGACACAAGGATTTGGAGAGGTTCACAGTGTAAATACTGCTACGTCCTCTACCAAGTTTGGTCAGAACTTGGATTTGGGTTAAGAGCACTATTAAATATCCCTAGTCTATTACAAGCACGGCTTTGCCGGATACAAAGACTAAATTCTAGAGATAGTTAATGTATCATAAAACAAATATTTGACCAAGTGTATTTGAGCGGCAAGTTCAAAAGAACTTGTCTCACTCAGGTGGGTGTGTGAAATACTCAAACAACGTATTCCTTAAAATGATCTAGTTCGGGAATACTAACAATGTTGTTGAGTTTGTGCACAAGTGTATATCCTATTAAATGATCTAATGATTATCTGGATACGGAATGTTTGAGCTTCAATGAATGCTGCAAACAACCAACTCTCTTCAATGCACTAAAATCACCAACCCTCTTCAATGCACTGAGTCCTCTATTTATAGGAGGAGTTAATGTCTTAGCTTGTTGAAGAAGGATAACATTTGAATTTTCCAGATGGGTAGGTGAGGAGCATTTAATGCAGTATCCTTGGCATTAATGGCGAAGATACGTGTGCCTTAAAAGTCTGATGGGTAAAGACCCCTTTGTCTCAACCGGTTACCTGCAAAAGCAAGTAGAGACAGAGTATAGCTAAAAGTAGCTATGTGTCAGACGGCGTAGAAATCATTACAGAGCAGGTAATCTACTTTATGATAAAACAGTATAGAGACAATCAGCAAGGTTGACTTTAATGAAATGATGTCACCTGACTGACAGTGCAGACTGTCTATCATATCGGCATGTTGTGAATGGAGTTGATCGGCAACTTCATTAATAAGTTGATCGGCAACTTCTGTAGCAAGTTGATCGGCAACTTGTCGCATGTTAAGAATAGAGTTGATCGGCAACTTGTTTACTGGTCTGCTGATTTGCTTCCTCTTGCTGGTTTGTCTTGAATGAAGAGTTGAAATACACCTGTGCTGGTCACGAAGAACCCTAAGGGTACCTAAAAAGGTTCTAATAAAATTGGGGGATCCTAAGTGTAGACATGATTGGGATTAAGTAATTCTATGATCTAGGAATCTATTTGAACAACACTACTTATGCAAAAAACCTTGACACATGGTAAAGGATTGTCCAGCAAAAAGTCAAATACAACAAATTTGTAACAATCTAAATATAAAAGAAATAGACAAAATATTACAAAAAATAGACAAACTTGAGATATCAACAGATAATGATAATTACAGTTCCTCAAACCAACCATCTGACACAAGTGATGAAGAATGTCAATCTTGTCACAATGAAGTATGCCTGTGTAATAACAAATTAAATACATTAGAACAATATGATCAGATATTAAAAAAAATCAAAGAAATAGATGATCCAACAATAAAAAGAAAGTTTTTAAAACAACTAGTAAAAACCATTAACGAAGAAAAATCAGACACATCTCAACCAGCCCAATATGAAGATGTTGTAAAAATGTTTCAAGACAAAAGAAAAGAAATCTCTTCGATAGACATACAAAATGAAATCAAAGGAATTAAACAAGAGATAAAAATATTGAAACAAAGTAACTTAGAATTACAAAAATCACAAAAAGAGATAGAGACAAAATTAGCATTACAAGAAATTAGAAAACAAATCCACCAAACCTACAAAGGAGAAGCCTCTAATTCCAAAAAAGACATAAAAGATTTTGATGAACATTTTAACAATCCCTTTGCTAAAAATACAAAATCTTCCTCAAACACAGACACAAGCTCCTCTACAGACACAGAAGAAGGCATATTCACACTAACTAAAATTAGATACCAAAAATGGTATATCAACATACATATGAAAATCAAAAATTTTGAATACAAAGGAATAGCCATGTTAGATTCTGGAGCTGATTTAAATTGCGTAGAACAAAGAATAATACCAACAAAATATTTTATAAAAACAAAAAATAGTATTTTAGCAGCTAATTCATCAAAACTACAAGTTAAATACAAAATACCAGAAGTACAAATACATAATAACAATATTTGTTTTAAAACAAATTTAATGATTGTAAAAAATTTAAATACAAAAGTAATACTTGGGAATCCCTTCTTACAAATTTTATATCATTTTTCAGTTTCTAAAAAAGGAATCGAAACACAAAAACTAGGACAAAAAATCATATTTGACTTCTTATATCCAGTAGCAAATAGTGATGTCAACAATTTACAAAAAACGGGTATTTCCAAAATAAATTAGGTGTTCATAAAATTATACCCCTATATATTCAATCAAAGATTTCTTCTTACAAAATGATATTTCTTGATTAATTTGTTTCTTTTAGAATGATTACAGGTTCTTCAACCAAAAGCAAGGGTAAGATACAAATTACGCCATTAACAAAACTCCCACTTTTTGTTCCTGACAAAACACCAAAGACAGAAAATAGGTTTGCTATCCTTTCTCCTGAAGCAAAACCTTTCGTTCCCCACTTTCAAAAGAAACCTCATCCCCTTCTTCATCATCACAAATGTCTACCACATACAAAACAACTGTCAAAATAGAACATCCTAGCAAACAAAACCAATAGTTTCCCATCCAAACACCAACAGACAAATTGTCCCCAACCCCTATCCAAGACAAACACTACCCACTTCATATTCATACAAAAATTATACAGAACCCATTTGTGTTATTGAACCAGATATTTATGAAATGATCTCAGAATGGCATCCATATCAAAAATCCAATGAATCAAAAGGACTAAATCTTTCAAACAATTCATCCTGATTTAATTACTGGGATAATATTTTAGCATGGACAAGAGCATTCTTTCGACGAAACAAAACCTTTTCTCTTTCTTATTTCTTTTATTTCAGTCCTCAATTTTCTTATCCAACTCCATTTTGGTTCCATCAATGGTGGAGTATTTTTGGACTGGAAAAAACAATTGCTCCTACAAATGTACAAAAATATTTTGAACAATGGTCAACAAATTCTTCATATCCAGAGAAGATTGCTCAATCTCCTTTATGGGCATTATTTTGTCATAATTTTCAGGTCCCATGGATTTTTATGACAAAATTTGACATACAGGAAGAACAAATGTAAGAGTGTGAACAAATTGGTGTACAAAAAATGGGACAACAAATGAAACAAATGGGTGCACAAAGGAGAGGACAACAAATGAGTGTACAAATGGGACAAATGGGGGGTGAGCAAAGGGGAGAACAACAAATGAGTGTACAAATGGGACAAATGGGGAATTCAAACAAAGAACAAAAGTGTGCGTGTGTACAAAAAACTATTCTACCTATCCTGGTTCGAAAATACAAAATCAAATGGTGGGACAAAACAGATATCACTCAATGTAATCCTATAGCAATCACAAAATATTTTCATGACAATCCGAAATACTGCAAGAAGATTCCTCCTAAGCAATCTCAACAAAATGAAGAATTCCTTGCAAGAAAACAACAAATTATGGCACAAATGGCTGGATGCTCAAACCCGGCAGATCTAGACAAATTAATTTCACAGTTCAGCGATGATAGCTCATCTTCAATGGCTGACGGAGACACCATGCCCAATGACGATTTCTACACACAAGCAGATGATTTGGACCTATAGCAATGGCCCCTCAACAAAGAAGACACCACCAAGTTCAAATCACCAAAAGCAAAGATCTTTCACCAACGATTCAACAAAGCAAGAGCCGCCCTGGCCCACAAGACCACAAAATTCAAAAGAAGATGTCACAAAATAGGGAGTGTAAGTCGTGCGTCCGAAAATCCAAAAGGCAAGACAAATAATCCGACAGGCAAGACAAAAATAGTAAACGATGAGTTGGTTAGGTAGTTTTACGAATAGAAGGCCCCCTAGAAACAATGATATGGATCAGAGTGGATCGATACTAACATAAAAATTGAAGATAATAAATGATGATAATAAATCAAAAATAAGTATCAAATTGAAATTTGCGGAATGAATAGTAACCAATGAATAGTAACTTTTGAAATTTTTTGTAAAATAACAATTGATAATAACAATTCTAAATACTCGAGGCAGGAGTAGAAGAACTTACTTTATATTGATTTGTTGATTGAGTACAATGGTTACAGAGGAATGTGTATGAGAGGATTTATAGAGAGAGAAATTGTTTTTATCTAAATTTAAGCCTGATTGTTTTAGCCTGCTTATACAATGATATTTGTTATCCTTATATAGGAAAGGATTGTAACTACTATTGTTGTTGCTTTGTGCAGATAGGGATTGGAGAGCATCTTCTTTTTGTTGTGGGCCATGGCGGCTTCTTCTTTGTTGAAATTGTTGAGAGGAATCTGCTTTCGGTGAATGAGTGACGGAAGTATTTTCTTTTTGAAATTTTTGGTCTAGTGGGCCAAGGCGGCTCTTGCTTTGTTGAAATTTGTGAAGGAAATCTTCTTTTTGCTTTGTTGAATTTTGTGACATCTTCTTTTGAATTTTGTGGTCTTGTGGGCCAGGGCGGCTCTTGCTTTGTTGAATCGTTGTTGAAAGATCTTTGCTGGATCGATTCTAACATATAAAATTGAAGATAATAAATGATGATAATAAATCAAAAATAAGTATCAAATTGAAATTTGCGAAATGAATAGTAACCAGTGAATAGTAACCTTTTTTGAATAGTAATTTTTGAAATTTTTTGTAAAATAACAATTGATAATAACAATTCTAAATACTCGAGGTAGGAGTAGAAGAACTTACTTTGTATTGATTTGTTGATTGAGTACAATGGTTACAGAGGAATGTGTATTAGAGGATTTGTAGAGAGAGAAATTTTTTTTGTCTAAATTTAAGCCTGATTGTTTTAGCCTACCTGTACAATGATATTTGTTATCCTTATATAGGAAAGGATTCTAACTACTACTGTTGTTGCTTTGTGCAGATAGGGATTGGAGAGCATCTTCTTTTTGTTGTAGGCCACAGCGGCTTCTCCTTTTGTTGAATTTGTTGAGGGGTATCTTTGCTTTTTGGGTGAATGGAAAGCATCTTCTTTTTTTGGTGAATGGAAAGTGGGCATCCTTCTTTTGAATTTTGTAAACTTGTGGGCCAGGGCGGATTTTGCTTTGTTGAATTTTGTTGCAGACAGAGAGCATCTTCTTTTTCGAATTTTGTGAAAGTGGAGCATGGTGGCATCTGCTTTTGATAGTGGAATTGGTAGTGGATGTCATCTCCTTTTGGAATTTGTGGATAGTGGGCATCTTACTTTTGAACTTTGTAAACTGTGGGCATCTTACTTTTGAAATTTGTAAGCTTTGTGGGGGCCACGGCGGCTTCTCTTTTATTGAAATTGTTGTGTAGAATTTTTGCTTTATGCCGATTTGAAATTGGTGGTGTCTCCTTTGTTGAAAGAACTTTGATAAAGAAACCTTTGCTTTTGGTGATTTGACATGATGGTGTGAATGTTGCGAACGTAGTGGGCATCTTCTTTGTTGCAAATTGATGATATCCCCTTTGTTGAAAATTGATTTGCTTTTTGTGAATTGACGTAGTGGGCATCTCCTTTGTTGAAAATTGATTAGTGAACCTTTGAGATTAATGAACCTTTGAACTTTTTGCTATAGATGAGATCATCTGTTGCTTGTAGATTGCTGCGTGTAGATCGTCTGCTTGTTAAATTTTTTTATTTTTTATTATTTATTTTTTTTCATACATTCAAGCAAACACATTTGTCCATTTGTACACACACGTTTTTTGTCATACATTCAAGCAAACACATTTGTCCATTTGTACACACACGTTTTTTTCATACATTCATACAAATACTTTTGTACACACACATTTGTATTTGTTTGTACATAACTTTGTTTGTACATAACTTTGTTTGTACATAACTTGTAGACATCATACACATTTGTTGAATTTGTACACACACAATGTTCAGATGAACATACACATTTGTAAATGTTCGGATGAACATACTCGAATGAATCCACACTTTTGTTTGTACACATTTGTATACTCACAATTTTGTATACTCACACATTTGTTTGTACAATCCATTTTTTGAATTCTTTGTAGTAGAAATTTTGTACTTGTTTAAGATAGCTTTTTGCTATTCTCTTTTTATGGATATATACACCATCGCATGCAATATATTCTTCAAGATCCCAAATTATGAGTTTGGTCATGGTGCTATTGAAACCATGTCTTTCAGCAAGATTTTTGTGAATTTTGATGTAACGAATCATATAATATAAATATTCTATATTGTTATAATTTAACTCTGTCCAACGATTTTTGTAATAAGACATGACAAGAGTTTTACCTTTGAAAGATTTGTTTTGTGGATGAGGATTTGAATGATGAACCTGTAAAAACCTGTAGTCTTAACAGAAGATATATTAGTCTGGTAAGAGTATATCTTGAGGATTTGAATAATAATCATTGTAAATACAATTTGCAATTCGTTTAATGGTTGAAATTTCATTTTTGATAAGGATTGAAAATGGTCCTGAAGATTTGTATTCTAAAAGTTGTTGTAAACAGTTTTGTGAAGGGGGATTCATTTGTGAAAGTTTTTACATTCATTTAGCAGTACTATTGATTTTTGTAGCAAATAATTTGTATAATTGGAATTGTTTAAATGAATATGATTTCCATTGATAAAAACATCCCAAATTTGTTGTTGTTTAGTTTGTGAAATGAGCAAAGTCTCTTCATTTAATTTTTTCATTTCCCTGTAGAAATTCTCTGATTAAGAAGTCAGTGATAGAATTCTCTTTTCCTGCAATATGAATGATATCAAAATAAAAAATTGCTAAAAGAGCTTGCCATCTGACAAAAATTTGTTTTGCTGCTAAATTTTTAACATCTTTTTGTAAAACATCTTTTGCTGCTTTGCAATCTACTTTGACAGTAAATTTTTGGTTAAGTAAATTATCTTGAAATTTTGTGATACATAAAACGATAGAAATAATTTCTTTTTTGATTGTTGAATAATTAGATTGTGTGTTATTCCAAATACCTGAGTAGTACCGAATTATCTGATCTTTCCCGTCTATGATTTGGGTCAATATTCCTCCATATCCAATATCAGAAGCATCAGTTGACACTGTAGTAGGAGCTTTTGGATCACAGATTGTTAAACATGGTAATATTTAACATGTAATTTAATTTGTTTGACTACACTAGTATGTTCTTTTGTCCATAGCTTTGGTTCCTTTTTTAATCTGTCAAAAAGGGGTTTACAGATTTGTCTTAATTTTGGAAAGAAATCTGCTATGTAATTTAATGATCCTAGAAACCTTTGTAATTGATTTTTGTCTTTTATTTCATCCGGGAACTTATCTGCAAAGTCTATGGACCTTTGAATTGGTATTATGGTGTTATTGGTTATTTCGTGTCCTAAAAATCTAATTTTTGTTTGGTATAATTTTATTTTTGTTTTGAATAAGACTAAACCATTTATTATCATTACTTTGTAAAATATGTTTAAATGTTTGTCATGTTGTTCTAGATTTTTACTAAAAACTAAAACATCATCAATATAAACAATAATGAAAGTGTATTGGTTAAAAATTTTGTTCATTATTTTTTGAAATTCACTTGGTGCATTTTTTAGTCCAAAGGGCATGACATTCCATTCGTATTGGCCAAATGGTACTGTAAAGGCTGTTTTGTATTTGTCTTGTTCTGCTATTTGTATTTGCCAAAAAACCGGACTTCATATCGAATTTTGAAAAGATTGAAGAATCATGAAGTCTTTTTAGTAAATCTTGTTTGTTAGATATTGGATATCTGATCCATTTTAGTGTCGTATTTAATGGTTTGTAATTGATGACTAATCTTGGGGCACCTCTTTCTATTTCTGCATTTTTGGATATATAAAAAGCTGAGCAGGACCATGTGGATTTACTTTTTCTTATTAATTTTTTGTTTAGTAAATCTTTAATTTCTGCCTTGCAGTATTGTAATAGTTCTTGGTTCATTTGTATTGGTCTTGCTTTTGTTGGAATTGTTTTTTCATCAAAATCTTTTTCATATGGTAGAGTAATCACGTATTTCTTTCTTTCCCAAAAAGCTGTTGGTAAATCGGAACATAAGTCTTTTTCAAATTTGTCAAGTTTTGTTGAGATTATGTTTTTGTATTTTTGAAGTTCTAATTTTTCTTCTATTTTAACATTTTGTAATTCTTCTTTAAGGAAGTTCATTTGGTTTTGTAAGTTATTTATTTTGTAAATATCTGTTCTTTGTAGATTGTTAATTTCACTGTCTGTTATTGGATATAAGAAATCAAATATAATATTTTGTCCTAACATTCGTGTTTTTATTCCTTTTTTAGAGACTGAAAAAGGATATAACATTTGTAAGAAAGGGTTTCCTAATATTACTTGTGTGTTTAAATCTTTTACAAGCATTAAACTTGTTTTAAAACAAATATTGTTGTTACATACATGAGCTTCTGGTATTTTGTATTTAACTTGTAGTTTTGATGAATTGGCTGCTAAAAGATTTTGTTTTGTTTTTTCAAAATATTTTGTTGGTATTAAACCTTGTTCTACGCAATTTAGGTCGGCTCCTGAATCTAGCATAGCTAGTCCTTTGTATTCAAAATCTTTTATTTTCATTTGTATGTTGACATACCATTTTTGGTATCTAACTTTAGTTAATGCATATATGTTTTCTTCTGGGTCTGTGGAAGAGTTTATTTTTGAGGTGAATTTTGTATTTTTAATTTTTGGTGATGCTAGTTTTATTTCTGTTTCTCTTTGTGTTTTTTGTATGTCTAGGTTGTATTTTAATATTTTTGATTCTTGTTTTATTCTTTTGATTTCATTTTGTAAGTCTATTGATGAGATTTGAGATGTGTCTGGTTTTTCTTTGTTAATTATTTTTGCTAGTTGTTTTCTTTTTGTTGGTTCATCTATCTGGTCATATTGTTCTAACGTACTCCCTCCGAACTCAATTATAAGCAACAAAAGTGGGTTTTTTTTGACCTAAATATAAGCAACTCTAAGGGATTTCAAGACTATTTAATACTTTTGTTCCAAATATACCCCTAATAATTCATTCACTTTTCAAAACAAATTCATTAATGTGTTAGAATAATGCACTTCATTAATTAAGGTTATTTTAGTCATTTTTGCTATTCTTTTTTGTAAAATAAAGATGATTTAACTACTTTAACTAATTTCTTAATCTGTGTGAAATCGGTTACTTTTGCTTATAATTAAGTTCGGAGGGAGTATTCAATTTGTTGTTACATAGGCATATTTCATCATGACAGGATTGACATTCTTCATTGTTTGGGTCTGGTGGTTGGCCTGAAGAGTTGTAGTTCTTATTTTCTGTTGATAAGTCTAGATTATTTATTTCATTTGTTTTTTCTATTTTAAAATTGTTACTTATTTGTTGTAATTCTAAATCATTTGGTTCTTTGTAATTGTAACTATTTCGTTTTATGGTTTGGATTGGAATTGTGTTTTGTTTAAATTCTTCTTTTGATGAATTAGATTCTTTATCGGATGATGTGTCTGATTCGGAAGTTTTGTCATTGTAATTTATTAACATCCTTATGTTTTGGCTTGAGGTTGATTCTTCTTTTAATGGTAAATATATTTTTGTTTGTTTTATTAAATCATTTAGGGGATCCTTTAATTTTGGTTTGATTTCTATTTTGGTTATAGGATTTTTAGGAGGTGGTTGTTTATTTAATTTTTTATCTTTATTGGTTAATTGATTTGAATTTGTGGTAGGGTATACACCATTTTGTATATTACTCTAAGTGGGTTCCAAATGTGATTTTTTGGTTTCGTATACTTCTTGAGTTGGTAAAAGTTTTGGTTTTCCTACTTTGTACCATTTACGTATTTTTTTCTCTATTGTTGTTTCATATAAGTAGTCATCTTTTAGAAAGCCAAAAAATGGTATATGTGCTTCTTGTAATTTGCAATATTCGTAATATGTTTCTTTTATTAATTTTTGTTCCTTTTTGTTATATGTTTGAAAAAATAAATATCTGTTTTGTTCATTGTCTTTGCTTTGAAAATCTTTTCTCAAAATACTTTTGTTTAATATAAATTCTTTTTTTATCATATTTATTGAGAAATCACTTTCTTCAAAAGTTTGTACATTAATTCTTTCTCTATTAATTCCGATATTGTTTGTTTGGTGTGGGGAATTTGTTTCAGTTTCATTTTCAAAGATTGTTTCATTTTTTGAAGAATTATCATCGTGAATGTTTGATTGTTGGTATTCATATCTACCTGATGTTGATCTTCTTGATGGTATTGGTATTTTGAAATTAGTATTTGTATTTTTGTTGAAAGACTTTGATCTTTTGAACTTTAGATCTACAGATCCATCTTCATATTGTATAATTTGTTCTAAATCATTTGTTTGTTTTTGTTCTTTAATTGGGACGGTCCTAGAGGGATATGTCCATTTGTCTGGTAATGTAATATCATTCTATTTAATTGTTTTAGGGATATTTATATTAGCTTTTGTTGTATCTACTTCCCAAAATATGGTTTCTTCTAGTGTGTTTCTTTTGTTGAATGCATTTGGACAGAGTCCTGTGTTCATTACTTTGAAATGTAATCTGTAAAATATTTCGTATACATGAGATCCTTTTTTCATATGATAATTGTGTGTTAAGATATCCAAGGTTAAGATATCCAGGATGTGAGGATCAGTTACGGAAATTGTGAAATTTGGATAAGTATTAAAATGAATTGGTCCATTTGTTAAACTTATTTCGATTGCTCCTAATAAGGAGTCTATGTAATTTAGATGTCTAGCATCTCTTAGAGCTATTTGTATGCTTGTGTTTAATCCTTCCATTATTAATGGTTTGATTGAGACTTGAACTAGTCCTATGTGTAAAAATTTGTATCCTTGAGAGATATATTTTTTGATTGATGATTTTGAGAATAAACTCATGGTTTGATTGTTGGAAAATAAGGGAATGATTGTTTCTTTTGTTTTAATTGCTAGTTTTGACTTAATGTCGAAAATTCTTTTGTCTTTATAAATTTCTGAGTTTGAAATCAGAGGTGGTTTCCAATTTGTTAAACTTTGTGTATTCCATGTAATTTCTTTTGATAATATATTTTGATTATTTTTTCTTTCATCATTTTCAATTTGTATATTATAATCTTCCATTTGATCTTTGTTTCCAGGGGGCCTTCTATTCGTAAAACTACCAAACCAACTCATCGTTTACTATTTTCGTCTTGCCTGTCGGATTATTTGTCTTGCCTTTCGGATTTTCGGACGCACGACTTACACTCCCTAATGCGTGACTTAGACCTACCGACTCTCGGGACAACTCTGACCCTCGGGAATATTAAATAAACGACTAGGTTACTTTGAGTTTTGTTGAATACTAGGCTCTGATACCAATGGATCAGAGTGTATCGATTCTAACATATAAAATTGAAGATAATAAATGATGATAATAAATCAAAAATAAGTATGAAATTCAAATTTGCGGAATGAATAGTAATCAATCAACAAATCAATACAAAGGAAGTTCTTCTACTCCTGCCTCGAGTATTTAGAATTGTTATTATCAATTGTTATTTTACAAAAAAATTCAAAAGTTACTATTCACTGGTTACTATTCATTCCGCAAATTTCAATTTGATACTTATTTTTGATTTATTATCATCATTTATTGTTATCAATTTTTATGTTAGTATCGATCCACTCTGATCCATTGGTATCAGAGCCTAATATTCAAAAAAACTCAAAGTAACCTAGTCGTTTATTTAATAGTCCCGAGGGTCGGAGTTGTCCCGAGAGTCGGTAGGTCTAAGTTACGCATTAGGGAGTGTAAGTCGTGCGTCCGAAAATACGAAAGGCAAGACAAATAATCCGACAGGCAAGACGAAAATAGTAAACGGTGAGTTGGTTAGGTAGTTTTACGAATAGAAGGCCCCCTGAAAACAAAGATCAAATGGAAGATTATAATATACAAATTGAAAATGATGAAAGAAAAAATAATCAAAATATATTATCAAAAGAAATTACATGGAATACACAAAGTTTAACAAATTGGAAACCACCTCTGATTTCAAATTCAGAAATTTATAAAGACAAAGGAATATTTGACATTAAGTCGAAACTAGCAATTAAAACAAAAGAAACAATCATTCCCTTATTTTCCAAGAATCAAACCATGAGTTGATTCTCAAAATCGTCAATCAAAAAATATATTTCACAAGGATACAAATTTTACACATAGGACTAGTTCAAGTCGCAAACAAACCATTAACAATGGAAGGATTAAACACAAGTATACAAATAGCTCTAAGAGATGCTAGGCATCTAAATTACATAGACTCTTTATTAGGAGCCATCGAAACAAGTTTAACAAATGGACCAATTCATTTCAATACTTATCCAAATTTTACAATTTCCTTAACCGATCCTCACATCTTAGATATCTTAACCCTTGATATCTTAACACATAATTACCATATGAGAAAAGGATCTCATGTATACGAAATATTTTACAGATTACATTTCAAAGTAATGAACACAGGACCTGTCCAAATGCATTCAACAAAAGAAACAAAATAGGAGAAACCATATTTTGGGAAGTAGATAAAACAAAAGCTAATATAAATATCCCTAAAACAATTAAATGGAATGATATTACTTTACCAGACAAATGGACATATCCCTCTAGGACTGTCCCAATTAAAGAACAAAAACAAACAAATGATTTAGAACAAATTATACAATATGAAGATGGATCTGTAGATCTAAAGTTCAAAAGATCAAAGTCTTTCAACAAAAATACAAATGCTAATTTCAAAATACCAATACAATCAAGAAGATCTACATCAGGTAGATACGAATACCAACAATCAAACATTCACGATGATAATTCTTCAATAAATGAAACAATCTTTGAAAATGAAACTGAAACAAATTCCCCACACCAAACAAACAATATCGGAATTAATAGAGAAGGAATTAATGTATAACCTTTTGAAGAAAGTGATTTCTCAATAAATATGATAAAAAAACGAATTTACATTAAACAAAAGTATTTTGAGAAAAGATTTTCAAAGCAAAGACAATGAACAAAACAGAGATTTATTTTTTCAAACATATAACAAAAAAGAACAAAAATTAATAAAAGAAACATATTACGAATATTGCAAATTACAAGAAGCACATATACCATTTTTAGGCTTTCTAAAAGATGACTACTTATATGAAATAACAACAATAGAGAAAAAAATACGTAAATGGTACAAAGTAGGAAAACCAAAACTTTTACCAACTCAAAAAGTATACAAAACCAAAAAATCACATTTGGAACCCACTCAGAGTAATATCCAAAATGGTGTATACCCTACCACAAATTCAAATCAATTAAACAATAAAGATAAAAAAATTAAATAAACAAACACCACCTCCTAAAAATCCTATAACCAAAATAGAAATCAAACCAAAATTAAAGGATCCCCTAAATGATTTAATAGAACAAACAAAAATATATTTACCATTAAAAGAAGAATCAACCTCAAGCCAAAACATAAGGATGTTAACAAATTACAATGACAAAACTTCCGAATCAGACACATCATCCGATAAAGAATCTAATTTATCAGAAGAAGAATTTAAACAAAACACAATTCCAATTCAAATCATAAAACAAAATTATTACAATTACAAAGAACCAGATGATTTAGAAATACAACAAATAAGTAACAATTTAGATTTATCAACAAGACAATAATGATTACAACTCTTCGGACCAACCATCCGACCCAAACAATGAAGAATGCCAATCCTGTCATAATGAAATATGCCTGTGTAACAACAAATTGAATACATTAGAACAATATGACCAGATATTAGAAAAAATAGAGGAACCAACAAAAAGAAAACAACTAGCAAAAATAATTAACAAAAAAAAACCAGACACATTTCAAATCTCCTCAATAGATTTACAAAATAAAATCAAAAGAATAAAACAAGAATCAAAAATATTAAAAAACAACCTAGACATACAAAAAACACAAAAAGAAATAGAAACAAAACTAGTATCACCAGAAATTAAAAATACAAAATTCACCTAAAAAATAAACTCTTCCACAGACCCAAAAGAAAACATATATGCATTAACTAAAGTCAGATACAAAAAATGGTATGTCAACATACAAATGAAAATAAAAGATTTTGAATACAAAGGACTAGCTATGCTAGATTCAGGAGCCGACCTAAATTGCGTAGAACAAGGTTTAATACCAACAAAATATTTTGAAAAAACAAAACAAAATCTTTCAGCAGCCAATTCATCAAAACTACAAGTTAAATACAAAATACCAGAAGCTCATGTATGTAACAACAATATTTGTTTTAAAACAAGTTTAATGCTTGTAAAAGATTTAAACACAAAAGTAATATTAGGAAACCATTTCTTACAAATGTTATATCCTTTTTCAGTCTCTAAAAAAGGAATAGAAACACGAATGTTAGGACAAAATATTTTATTTGATTTCTTATATCCAATAACAGGCAGTGAAATTAACAATCTACAAAGAACAAATATTTACAAAATAAATAACTTACAAAACCAAATGAACTTCCTTAAAGAAGAATTACAAAATGTTAAAATAGAAGAAAAATTAGAACTTCAAAAATACAAAAACATAATCTCAACAAAACTTGACAAATTTGAAAAAGACTTATGTTCTGATTTACCAACAGCTTTTTGGGAAAGAAAGAAACACGTGATTACTCTACCATATGAAAAAGATTTTGATGAAAAAACAATTCCAACAAAAGCAAGACCAATACAAATGAACCAAGAACTATTAGAATACTGCAAGACAGAAATCAAAGATTTACTAAACAAAAAATTAATAAGAAAAAGTAAATCTCCATTGTCTTGCTCAGCTTTTTATGTATCCAAAAATGCAGAAATAGAAAGAGGTGCCCCAAGATTAGTCATCAATTACAAACCATTAAATACGGAACTAAAATGGATCAGATATCCAATACCTAACAAACAAGATTTACTAAAAAGACTTCATGATTCTTCAATCTTTTCAAAATTCGATATGAAGTCCAGTTTTTGGCAAATACAAATAGTAGAACAAGACAAATACAAAACAGCCTTTACAGTACTATTTGGCCAATACGAATGGAATGTCATGCCCTATGGACTAAAAAATGCACCAAGTGAATTTCAAAGAATAATGAACGAAATTTTTAACCAATACACTTTCATTATTGTTTATATTGATGATGTTTTAGTTTTTAGCAAAAATCTAGAACAACATGACAAACATTTAAACATATTTTAAAAAGTAATGATAATAAATGGTTTAGTCTTATCCAAAACAAAAATAAAATTATACCAAACAAAAATTAGATTTTTAGGACACGAAATAACCAATAACACCATAATACCAATTCAAAGGTCCATAGACTTTGCAGATAAGTTTCCGGATGAAATAAAAGACAACAATTAATTACAAAGGTTTCTAGGATCATTAAATTACATAGCAGATTTCTTTCCAAAATTAAAACAAATCTGTAAACCCTTTTTTGACAGATTAAAAAAGGAACCAAAGCCATGGACAAAAGAACATACTAGTGTAGTCAAACAAATTAAATTACATGTTAAAGATTACCATGTTTAACAATCTATGATCCAAAAGCTCCTAAGAGAGTCTCAACCGATGCTTCTGATATTGGATATGGAGGAATATTGACCCAAATCATAGACGGGAAAGATCAGATAATTCGGTACTACTCAGGTATTTGGAATAACACACAATCTAATTATTCAACAATCAAAAAAGAAATTCTTTCTTGATGACGCCAAAATCTGGTTGGATCAGCCTTCGTCTAACGGGTCGGATAATCCCAGCAACAGTTCTTGATGACGGAATCTGCACACACGAAACAAATGTAAACTACACCGGGGCTTCACCGGCGAAGGCCCTCCGGTGTAAGAATAAGGATATGGGTGATTAGAAATAGAGAATCAATTGACTAGATTAGAGCCAAAAGTTCATTACCCGTTTCTTGTGTAGAGGACCTGTTTTTATAGGCGCGGGTGTATGAGTTCTGACTTGATAGGAAAGCCAGGAAGCCCGTGGTGATGTAGGACTCATATTCCTTGGAGATAGACTCCTGATAAGGATGGATGATATCCTGTTATCTGATAGGAGAGTTATCTTGGTTCAGATAAGGACTCTTAATTTTAGAGTTGTAATATAACTCTGTATGAGGTTTCCCAATGATAATGGGAGGTTTACGATGCAAGTCGGCCCGTCATCTAACTCGGCTCGTCATAGAGGCCGGCTAGGGATTAGGCTTCTCGGACTCGACCTAGGCAAGGACTGCCTGCTCGTCCTTACTGATGTCGACCTATAACATGGGCTTGTGAGTGGGCCTCTCGGTATAGGTCCATTAGGTACGCTGGGCCTCTCGGCCGGGTTCCCATCTACTAGGTCGGTTTATGTCGTTCAGTGGCCCCCCGAGTTTCTATCTCGGTATGCCGAATAGAAATTGTTGGGTATTTAATTTCTGGTTGATTGATGTGACAGTTGTAGTCGCCAAAATCCTTGCTTCGATTTGCTGATGCCAGTAGGATTTAATGCTAATTGAATCATTGTTCTCCTTGGAATGGGAAAACTCCAGTTGGACTCCACATATGAATAATATTAATTACCCTTCAACTAACTCCATCTTAAATACTATAAATAGAGAATTTGTGTTTCAATTTTCCACATTATTCTTGCCTTCTTTACTTCTCCCAAACTTTATCCATGGCCAAGAGAGAGTATGACGATGCTTTTCTAGAAGAATGTGATCCCTCAGATGACGCGAAGGACTCACCTGTCCTGAATGACGAAAAATCTGCTGATGGCTCTTTACTTTCGCCTGAGGATTACTGTTAGGATGGTGAAGACTCAGATGATAGCAATCATGAATGGGAGGAGTCCATCACCGAAGGTAGTGATGAAGACTCAGGTGATGATGAGGACAACAGCTCCAGCGAGGTTGATGAAGAGGACGAAGAAGAAGAAAAAGACTTCAAAGCTTTCCAGGAAGAGATGAAGTTGTACCGAGAGAACCAAAAATAAATAACTTCATGTTGGCCTAATGATAGTAGTAACCTTTTTTCTCTTTCTTTTTTGTATAGGCTAAGCCCCCGGCCTTGCTGTGGGGGTCTTTTGTTGAATATATATATATATATATATATTGGGGCTCTCTCCTTGCTTTGTTTTTGAATTCTCTACGATTTGTATGACCTTGAATCTTTTCATTATCATCATCTTTTACACGATGCTGCAGTAGAACAATGCCGATCATCCGATCTCAGTTGACATGTTGGCATGGAAAGCATTTGCACCTGCCGTTCAACCATAACTTCAATCACCGCCCGACATCGACTTGACTTCTCCTCGTCTTGGTTTCATCTCGTTCTTGGATACCACTAAGGATGTCGGTCCGTCGTAGGGGTGTCGACTACACTTATGTGCTGAACCCTTTGATGTCGATATAGGCATCCGAAAAGTGGGATTTTTGAAGCTGACTGGCATCCTTGTTGTAGGTCTCGTCTTGACACGTGTTGATCTAGCATTGGCAGTCTGCTTGTGTTTCTCAAACGGCGGTTGAGTCACTTCAATCGTTCGTCTTCTCATTGTATTGATTGGTGCACGTGTCCCAGTGATGGGACAGTCACCTCGAAAACGCAGTCCATTAAATGTGGATCATGATGAGTTAGTGGGAGTACGTGCTGCCCATGGATCGCGGGTCGGGTCCGACTTAAACCCGGACCCATAATTTTTGACCCGACGGTATATACTTCACAATAAACCCTTGAAAATATTTTTACTTTCCAATTCTTCACCTGCGTAGTGTGGCTGCCGCCGGCGAATCAAACAAGAACTCTGATTTTGGAGCGACTCCCCTCAATCCGCTTCGATTAAAGTGCTTAAGGCGGCCCCTCTACTAGCTCCCTCCGATCTCTTTCCAATTCTTGAACTTTCACCTCTTCCCAATGTCTGAACCTCTGATTTCGGGTGTAAATCCCTTGTATGGTTGTTATCAAAGAAATAATAGGATTTATATTAAATCAAATGGGCATTGGAATATGCTGTCGTTATTAGCCGTGGGGGATATCCTGTACTTGAGGGGGTCACCTAGGGAAGATCTGAGGTATCCATCTGGCCTTTATGCCCCGAGGGTTAGGGGGAAGACGATGCCGACATGATTGTCTTTGATAACGAGGATACAATCCTTGACCATATTTATTTATTTTATGTAAAAGACAAATCCTTGATTCGATCCCGTCTTGAGGGTGCAACCTCCTCGGTCTCCGTAGTTGATTCGGGGGGGAATACGGCCTTTCCAAGGCTTCTCGATGAGTCTAACCCCTCTGCTTCTTCTACAGGTATGGCCGGGGAGAGCACCTCCAATATCTATTCTCGGTACGGAGTGGATCGAGAGGAATATCGTTTGTACTATAGCAAGGCCATTCCTTTAGATACAGATGAAAAGATCCATAACTTTTACTACGACCAGGCTGTTGTCTCGTTCTTCTTTAAACAATTCCAACTAGGACTACGGCTTCCTCTTGACCCCTTTATTAACGAATTTCTGGAGTCGTGGGAATTGATGCCGGCTCATATTGGTGCTAATGCAGTCCGGTACCTGGTTAGTTTCATTATCTTGTGTCGCAGTCTTAACTTCGAACCGTGTATGTCTGTTTTCGATCATTTCTTCAACGTGAGTTATAACAAGACTACGAGAACATTGACCATCAAGTCCGATCCCTCCAAACCCAAGATTATCACCCCAATCTCTGGCACAGTCAGCAAGGTGTCGGGGTGGAATTCCCATGTAATTAAAGTCGAGTCCCGTTTCGGTTGGGAGTTTGCCGTCCCCGAATACGCACCATCCCGTCCTCATAAGGTCCACAAGCCTGAATGGAGTGATAGGTTGATCTCTAAACTCGAGGAGTTTTCCAACTTGGGTACTTTGGATTGGAATGAACTGGAGAAAGATCCCCGCTATTATGTTCAAGCCGGGTTGATGAAGGGTCCTCTTGATGGGGTCGTCCCTAAGGTTAGCGTTCTGAGGGGAAATAGGTTCCCGGATTGGATCGTCCATCCCAATTTTGTTTTCCTTCGTGACTGTGTTCGTTGCCAGGAGCAAAACAACATTTGCCTTAAGATTGAAGATACTATAGGATGTAATTATCTAACTTTGCCTTTTTTCCCCTGATCTTTGATGCCTCGTCTCGGTCTAATCTTGGTGTTTTGTGCAGTTTTGACTATGGAGCAAGTTGCCGAGATCGAGTTGGAGGAACTTGACCCTGTTCAGGCGGCGAGGTTGAAGAAGCAACGGTCTAAAGCTGCCGCCTTAGAGAAGCGTCATGTTGACATGGAAGATAGGCAGAGGCTGCTTCAGAACAAAGATGATTCCGCGGTGCCTATGTCGGACCGCTCTGTTGGGGAAGTTGGAGAGGGGGCCGACGTGGTGGCCCCCGAGACCGAAGAGGCTGCTCACGATAGTCTGTCTCAGAGTCACGGCCAGGATGCGTGCGTTGTGATTGATTCGGATAGTGGGGGTGCTCATCACGGTCAGAAAAGATCCAGGGAGGAGGTCAGGGAGGTTCGAGCTCCGAAAAAGGCAACTCCCTCTGCTCATGATTCTGCTTTCAACCCGGCTTTGCCTGACGATGAGGTGAAGAGTTGGGTAGAGAGGTTTGGTGGTGTCCCTATTCTGTCGGGTCTGGACGTGTCGGTTCGTTTGGGCCTTGCTCTGAAGAAGGGCGGTCCGGTGATAAAGCGGGCAATGAATGTGGATACCATTGAGCAGTTGATTGCTGAGAAACCCACGTCCCAGCAAATGTTGAACCGCAAAGGCTTACTCCTTAGCGAGGTAAAGCTCCTGGCTATTCCATTCTCTTTCTTCTCTATGTCGTTATTTATTTCTTCTTTCTTTTTTGTAGCTTGCATCTCTTGCCCAAACCGATTACACCATGTATCGCCACGCCTACGAGTCCTTGAAGGAGACAGAAGCCGAGGTGTCTAGGCTTAAAGGCTCCATTGACGATCTTAACGACAAAGCAGTTAGCTTAGAGAAAGAAAAATCTTTTCTTGACGCGTCACATCGCCAGTCTCAGGAAGAAGTCTCAAAGCTGAAGGAGTCTCTGCTAGCCACGAAAAGCGAGCTCGAGGATGAGAGCAAGCGTGCCGAGACGTTGGCGGGAGAAAAGGCTACCGTTGAGGAGAAGCTTGCTTTGTTGGAAGACCAGTATGCTCGTCTGGAGGAGAATGTGGCCATTAAAGAGAAGGCGGCCGTGGAGGCTTATAAGAGCGGGCCCCAATTCAGGGCAGACCTGAGTGATAGAGTCGGCACGATATACAATGATGCCTGGTCCAAATTAACTCGTCTCCTTTATATCGATCCCGAAGTTGATGTACCATTAGAGAAGTGTGATCGTCTCTATCATCAGGACGCTTACAGTGTTGAGGCGCGGGCCACGCATTCTCTCATTCCGTTCTCTGAAGGAAGTCTCAGGGTTATCAAGGCGATGGATCGCAAGGCCAACAGGCCCGTCTGGGAACCTTCGGAGCTGGCGCCTGATAACTTTGAGAAATTGCTGGAGCGAACCGAGGATGAGGCACGTGTTGATCTGACGACTTAATGTTTCATTTTGTAAAGCCGGTTTGGCTTGGAACAGTTGTATTTAGCACTTGTCTCACTCTGCCCAACGTCATTGGGGGAGTTTTAAACACTTTTTGTATGTCCCAAAGTATTCGTAGGCCTGGACCCAGTGTTTGCTGGGGGGCGTAAACACTTGTTTTGAGAACCTCGGTTTGAGGCGATTTAGCCTTTGTTTAACCTGTTCAGTTAAGTACTTTCTCGTTATTAATTTGTTTATTTTATCTCGGTTTGAGATGTCTCAACGATCTGATGTGACGAGATGCGATAGCCAGTTCGGGCTACGTTTGTAGGCCGTGGTTACTCACCATGTGGAAAACCATAATAAGCTTTATATGTTCCGACCGAGGTGGTCTACCGTTGAGTTCCGACGAACGTCTAGTGTTTGGGTTTGATACGTTGTCTGACCATTAGGATCAACTCAAGCCGTCTTATATGCTAGTTGTTGGAACTAGGCTTTAGAAGTCATGCTTTAAGTGTGCTCATCGACTTCGTTAGGTTGCTAGTTATTGAAACCAGGCTTTAGAAGTCATGATTTAAGTGTGCTCATCGACTTCGTGAGTTTGCTAGTTATTGAGACTAGGCTTTAGAAGTTATGCATAAGTGTGCTCGTCAACTTCGTCAGGGTGCTAGAGATTGACACTAGGCTTTAGAAGTCATGCTTTAAGTGTGCTCATCGACTTCGTTAGATGATCTCGTCGTTATAAACAACGCTGAGACCGTGTCATGTGCTATAATCAATTCTTGATGTAAACGAAATAAAGGAAATTTTATTGATAAAACCAAACTAAGACAACTAGATATCAACTATAGATCTCTAAACTGAAAATTTGATAAAAAGAATAAATAGCTAACTGAACGACATAAACCAACCTAGTAGATGGGAACCCGGCCGAGAGGCCCAGCGTACCTAATGGACCTATACCGAGAGGCCCACTCACAAGCCCATGTTATAGGTCGACATCAGTGAGGCCGAGCAGGCAGTCCTTGCCTAGGCCGAGTCCGAGAAGCCTAATCCCTAGCCGGCCTCTATGACGAGCCGAGTTAGATGACGGGCCGACTTGCATCGTAAACCTCCCATTATCATTGGGAAACCTCATACAGAGTTATATTACAACTCTAAAATTAAGAGTCCTTATCTGAACCAAGATAACTCTCCTATCAGATAACAGGATATCATCCATCCTTATCAGGAGTCTATCTCCAAGGAATATGAGTCCTACATCACCACGGGCTTCCTGGCTTTCCTATCAAGTCAGAACTCATACACCCGCGCCTATAAAAATAGGTCCTCTACACAAGAAACGGGTAATGAACTTTTGGCTCTAATCTAGTCAATTGATTCTCTATTTCTAATCACCCATATCCTTATTCTTACACCGGAGGGCCTTCGCCGGTGAAGCCCCGGTGTAGTTTACGTTTGTTTCGTGTGTGAAGATTCCGTCATCAAGAACTGTTGCTGGGATTATCCGACCCGTTAGACGAAGGCTGATCCAACCAGATTTTGGCGTCATCAGTTTGGTTCCATTGCCGGGAAATCGATTGATCAGTTCTTTAGTCAGACAATTCCAAGATCATGGCCGGAGAATTAGTTGACGGGCGAGAGGCCACCCCTTCTAAAGAAACCACAAGGGATGCACCGCCCCCCGACAACACAAACACTGATGCACAGAACCAGAGGCTCCCACCTACGGCACCCGCACAAGGGAGAGGGATGCATACCCGCTCAAAGGGTCCGGCCCCCAATGTTGTTAACCAATACGGGCGTCGCCGACGGACAGGATCCCGCAATAATGGGGCAGGACCATCACAACCGCCGCCACTGGACAAAAGAGCGTTGCTTCAACAGAACGTTCACACCCTCCAACAGCTGGCCGAAGCCCAGCGGGCCCTGTTAGATCTTGACCCCGAAAATTCCATGGCTAACCTACTTCAGCCATCTGGAACGAGGGGGACAAATCTGGACGACAGAGTGAGCAGAAGGGAGCCCCTACAAATTATAGACGGGATATGCCTCCCCGGAGCCGAGAAAGTCGCCCAGACGGACAGTTAGGAAGACCCAATCTAAATGAAGATCTGAGGGACCGCATTAATCGCCGTCGGGAAGAACAAGAAGATGAATCCCCTGGAGTGAGAATTGTAGGGGAAAGACGTCGTGGGGACGCCCGACGTCATTCGCCTCTCAGACTAGATCCACCAAGGCGCACCCCACCCCGGCTGGATCCGCCCCGGCACACTCCACCTCGCCGTACTCCTTCAAGGCATCGCCTTGAACCGATCCAAGGTGCAAGAGGACGCCATGATCGAAGCATAGTAAGTTCCAGTCATACCTCAGCATTCAGCACAAGGGACATTGTTGACCTTAGAGAGAGACTCAACAACATTGAGATGATGAATCAGGGGCACAGGAAACCCAATAATGATTACGATGCCATGAGCCCTTTCGCGCAGAGGATTAAGGATGCACCCCCTAATCCGCAGTTAAAGCTCCCACATCTAGACAAATACTCCGGCAACGCCGACGCTCTGGATCACATCCAAGCCTTTGAGGCCACCATGGCCCTAGTGTCTAATCAGGATGACGTGCTGTGCAAGGCCTTTGCAAGCACCTTAACAAAGGCAGCTCGGTCCTGGTTCATGGACCTTGAGAAAAGTAGCATCAATTCCTTTGCCAGGTTAAAATCACAATTTCTAGAATATTTTGCTACTGCTGGTGCTAGAAAGAAAAGGTTGTCTGACCTAGCCAACATGGTCCAGAGCAAGAATGAGTCCACCCTGAGTTTCTACAACCGGTTTAGGGATCTTGCCGACTCAATAGAGGAACGCCTGACCGACAGGGAGATAATTGTATGCTTCACAAATGGTCATAGATCAGAGCAGCGAACTTATGAATTGTCGGTCAGAGAGCCCCTCACCAAAGCCGAGTTGTACCACGTTGCTTATGCCACGGCCATCGCCGAGGAGAAGAAAAAGACGTTATATGGTCATAAGGAACGAGACCGAGATCATGACAAGTCACATAACGGGAACTCTTCCCAAGGGACCAACGGGGGAAACGGCAAGGGCAAAAACAGGACCAGGGGGACCGAGACATTCACCACATTCAATAAACCGATCTCTGAGATCATGAATCTGGTGGATCTCCCCAACCCCAAGCCTTTAAAAGACAACCCGAAATACCCAAGGGATACCACAAAGTATTGCTCCTATCACAGAGACAACGGTCACGACACCGAGAACTGTTTTGCCCTGAAGAAGATTCTGCAGAAATGGCGGACCAAGGCAAGCTCAATCAGTTCATGACCAAGGACAATAAACGCCCAAGGGAAGAAGACAAAAACAATGATCTGGTCGACAGGCCACCTCGGGCTAGGTTGATAGGCGTGATCCGAGAGGAAATTCCATCCAACAAGAAACTCAAAGAGCAGATTTACGAGCTAAGTAAAGTATTCCACATCCCTCCCTGGATCCATGAGAAGGAGGAAGTGATCAGTTTTTCTCCGAATGAATTGGCGGGAAACCGTGCAATGAGAGAACAACCATTAGTCATCACAGGCCGTATTAATAACTGCGAGTCGGACAGACTCCTCATCGACTCCGGAGCGGCCAAGGATGTGCTATATTATCGCACCTTTAAAGAGATGGAACTTCCTGATACAATGATGACCCCGTACAATGGAAGGCTAGAAGGGTTCACTAATCATAAGGCCGATGCCAAAGGAACCGTTGACTTACTCCTGGAAGTCGGCACTCACCCCTACAAAACCTCGGCCAGGTCACCTTCATAGTCATGGATCTAGACAGTGATTACCATGCTATCCTAGGTGCACCCAGTCAAGGAAAGTTGGGTCTGGTTGCTTCCCTCCCTCACCAAAGGGTAAAGTTCCCCACCCCAGCTGGAATCGGGTGCGTCCCAGGGTCACCGAAAGATTTTTTGGAGCACGTGATGAAATCCAGGAAAGCAAAGGCCAAAATGGAAATCGATACTCCTGATAAAAGAATCACGGTTTCAAAATCAACCACGTTCACAACCTCAACGCCACATATCGGTGTTATATTGGCGAACATTGAAGATGAACCTGACGAGTGGGTTATTCCTGACAACGACACCCCAACTAGGGACGAGGTTACCTACGGTTTAAACGGCTTTAGCTGCATCTCGATGAACACAGCTACGGACAACTGGGCTCTCGCCGTTGTCCCTAGCTCGGGTGCCACACAGCTGACTGATATGGAAACCGAGATCGAGAAACTGTTGGACATGGAAAACCTAAGTTTGGAAGGGGAAGACAAGGAAAAGGTCAAGCAGATCATTGTCGAGACCCTAGAGTTCAGAGACGGCCCCGAACATAAACCAGTGGATCAGTTAGACGAGGTCGTCATCAACCCAGACTATCCAGATCAAAAAGTGAAGATTGGGAAGCAACTCTCCCAATAAGAACGAGAAGAGCTCATTTCCCTACTCCAAAACAATTTGGACGTATTTGCTTGGAAAGTAGATGACATGGTGGGAGTGAAGGAAGCTGTTGCCCTCCACAAACTGGAAGTCGACAAGTTCTTTAAACCGGTCAAGCAGACAAGACGAGCCTTCTCTACCGACAAGGAAAAAGCAATTGAGACCGAGGTCGACAAACTCCTCAAATCCGGCATCATAAGAGAGGCAACTTACCCTGAGTGGCTGGCAAATGTCGTTATGGTAAAGAAGCACAATGGAAAATGGAGGATGTGCGTAGATTTTACGGACCTGAACAAGGCCTGTTCCAAGGATAGCTATCCCCTCCCCAGGATTGACAAGCTCGTAGACTCCATTGCCGGCCATCAAACCCTCAGTTTCCTGGACGCCTACTCTGGCTATCATCAAGTCAAAATGGCGGAGGACGACATAGAAAAGACGGCTTTTCAAGCTGCAGGCGGCGTATACTGCTACGTCATGATGCCTTTCGGCTTAAAGAATGCAGGAGCCACGTATCAGAGGATGGTGAACAAGGTCTTCAAATCTCAAATAGGCTGGAATATGGAGGCCTACATTGATGACATGGTGATCAAGACCAAGATCGGCAGCCATATACCAGATCTGGAGGAAACCATTAACAACTTAAAAGCTAACGATATGAAGCTCAACCCTAGCAAGTGCGTCTTCGGGGTTACAACGGGCAAGTTTCTAGGTTTTATGGTCTCTCAGCGAGGCATCGAGGCTAATCCAGAAAAGATCCAAGCCTTGATCGATATGAGGGAGCCGACTTGTATTAAAGAGATTCAGAGGTTGAATGGGAGAGTAGCAGCACTCGGTCGGTTTATTGCTAAATCAGCAGAAAAATCCCTCCCCTTCTTCAAAGCCTTGAAGGGAACCAAGGATTTTGCTTGGACGCCAGAGTGTTCAACCTCGTTCCAGCAACTGAAAGTCTACCTCAGCTCTCCTCCCCTACTTAGTAGCCCGGTCATGGGTGAGACATTGTACGTTTTCTTAGCCGCAACCGACCGGGCCGTAGCAGCCGTGCTAGTCAGGGAAGAAGGCGGTATCCAGAAGACGGTCTACTACGTCAGCAAAGCACTGTCGGATACCGAGAGCAGAAAAATACTTCACAAGATGGACAGCTCAGGACGCCTACTTAACTGGTCGATCGAATTGACCGAGTTCGATATAACCTACAAGCCAAGGAAGACTCTTTTGGCCCAACCTCTTGCTGACTTCTTAGTCGAGACCGCCTTTACAAGTGAACATACGGCGACCACCCGAAAAAGGAAGTTCCCTATGGATAGAGAGCCCTTGGAAGAACTACCGCCCAACTGTTGGGTCCTATACACCGACGGGTCAACTACCCAAGGAAGAAGGGGTGCCGGGGTCTACTTGACTAGTCCTGCCGGTGAGCATGTTGCACGTGATTTTATCAGGTTCAAGTTCCCTGCCTCAAATAATCAGCCTGAATATGAAGCCCTAATCCTGGGACTTGAAAGAGCCAAGTTCTTTGGCTCAACAAGACTGGTAGCATACAGCGACTCCCAACTGGTAGTAAACCAAGTTAAAGGGGAATACAACACCGAAAACCACATGTTGACCAAATACAAAGACCTCGTCCTAAACCTGACCAAGAACTTTGAGTTCTGGGATATACGACAAGTCGGTAGAGAATACAACCTGGAAGCCGATCTACTTTCAAAGATGGCAACAGCTGAAGACTCGGACCCCCTGATCATTTACACCGACCAGCCTGCCTATGAGAGACTGGAGATTTTACTCCTAGATGATGAAGAAAGGACATGGATTGACGATTACAAGGACTATTTGGAGAAGGGAAAACTTCCCGAGGACGAGTTAAAGGCTAAATCAATCAAAAAGAAGACGGCAAGATACATGGTCTGGAATGGCATCCTGTACAGAAGGTCATTCTCTAGACCTCTCCTAAGATGTGTTGCGCCAAAAAGCACCGAGAAACTCCTCGCCGAGGTACATGGGGGAATCTGTGGGGGACACCCGGGGGCCAGAACCCTTGTTCAGGTCCGTAAAATCTACGCACATCCTCCATTTGCCATTGTGCTTCTTTACCATGACGACGTTTGCCAGCCACTCAGGGTAAGTTGCCTCTCTTATGATGCCGGCTTTGAGGAGTTTGTCGACCTCGGTCTTAATTGCTTTTTCCTTGTCGGTAGAGAAGGCTCGTCTTGTCTGCTTGACCGGTTTAAAGAACTTGTCGACTTCCAGTTTGTGGAGGGCAACAGCTTCCTTCACTCCCACCATGTCATCTACTTTCCAAGAAAATACGTCCAAATTGTTTTGGAGTAGGGAAATGAGCTCTTCTCGTTCTTGTTGGGAGAGTTGCTTCCCAATCTTCACTTTTTGATCTGGATAGTTTGGGTTGATGACGACCTCGTCTAACTGATCCACTGGTTTAAGTTCGGGGCCGTCTCTGAACTCTAGGGTCTCGACAATGATCTGCTTGACCTTTTCCTTGTCTTCCCCTTCCAAACTTAGGTTTTCCATGTCCAACAGTTTCTCGATCTCGGTTTCCATATCAGTCGGCTGTGTGGCCCCCGAGCTAGGGACAACGGCGAGAGCCCAGTTATCCGTAGCTGTGTTCATCGAGATGAAGCCAAATCCGTTTAAACCGTAGGTAACCTCGTCCCTAGTTGGGGTGTCGTTGTCAGGAATAACCCACTCGTCAGGTTCATCTTCAATGTTCGCCAATATAACACCGATATGTGGCGTTGAGGTTGTGAACGTGGTTGATTTTGAAACCGTGATTCTTTTATCAGGAGTATCGATTTCCATTTTGGCCTTTGCTTTCCTGGATTTCATCACGTGCTCCAAAAAATCTTTCGGTGACCCTGGGACGCACCCGATTCCAGCCGGGGTGGGGAACTTCACCCTTTGGTGAGGGAGGGAAGCAACCAGACCCAACTTTCCTTGACTGGGTGCACCTAGGATAGCATGGTAATCACTGTCTAGATCCATGACTATGAAGGTAACCGTGGCCGAGGTTTTGTAGGGGTGAGTGCCGACTTCCAGGAGTAAGTCAAGGGTTCCTTTGGCATCGGCCTTATGATTAGTGAACCCTTCTAGCCTTCCATTATACGGGGTCAGCATTGTATCAGGAAGTTCCATCTTTTTAAAGGTTCGATAATATAGCACATCCTTGGCCGCTCCGGAGTCGATGAGGAGTCTGTCCGACTCGCAGTTATCAATACGGCCTGTGATGACTAATGGTTGTTCTCTCATTGCACGGTTTCCCGCCAATTCATTCGGAGAAAAAATGATCACTTCCTCCTTCTCATGGATCCAGGGAGAGATGTGGAAGACTTTACTTAGCTCGTAAATCTGCTCTTTGAGTTTCTTGTTGGATGGAATTTCCTCTCGGATCACGCCTATCAACCTAGCCCGAGGTGGCCTGTCGACCTGATCATTGTTTTTGTCTTCTTCCCTTGGGTGTTTATTGTCCTTGGTCATGAACTGATTGAAGCATACAATTATCTCCCTGTCGGTCAGGCGTTCCTCTATTGAGTCGGCAAGATCCCTAAACCGGTTGTAGAAACTCAGGGTGGACTCATTCTTGCTCTGGACCATGTTGGCTAGGTCAGACAACCTTTTCTTTCTAGCACCAGCAGTAGCAAAATATTCCAGAAATTGTGATTTCAACCTGGCAAAGGAATTGATGCTACTTTTCTCAAGGTCCATGAACCAGGACCGAGCTGCCTTTGTTAAGGTGCTTGCAAAGGCCTTGCACAGCACGTCATCCTGATTAGACACTAGGGCCATGGTGGCCTCAAAGGCTTGGATGTGATCCAGAGCGTCGGCGTTGCCGGAGTATTTGTCTAGATGTGGGAGCTTTAACTGCGGATTAGGGGGTGCATCCTTAATCCTTTGCGCGAAAGGGCACATGGCATCGTAATCATTATTGGGTTTCCTGTGCCCCTGATTCATCATCTCAATGTTGTTGAGTCTCTCTCTAAGGTCAACAATGTCCCTTGTGCTGAATGCCGAGGTATGACTGGAACTTACTATGCTTCGATCATGGCGTCCTCTTGCACCTTGGATCGATTCAAGGCGATGCCTTGAAGGAGTACGGCGAGGTGGAGTGTGCCGGGGCGGATCCTGCCGGGGTGGGGTGCGCCTTGGTGGATCTAGTCTGAGAGGCGAATGATGTCGGGCGTCCCCGCGACGTCTTTCCCCTACAATTCTCACTCCAGGGGATTCATCTTCTTGTTCTTCCCGACGGCGATTAATGCGGTCCCTCAGATCTTCATCTAGATTGGGTCTTCCTAACTGTCCGTCTGGGCGACTTGCTCGGCTCCGGGGAGGCATATCCCGTCTATAATTTTGTAGGGACTCCCTTCTGCTCACTCTGTCGTCCAGATTTGTCCCCCTCGTTCCAGATGGCTGAAGTAGGTTAGCCATGGAATTTTCGGGGTCAAGATCTAACAGGGCCCGCTGGGCTTCGGCCAGCTGTTGGAGTGTGTGAACGTTCTGTTGAAGCAACGCTCTTTTGTCCAGTGGCGGCGGTTGTGATGGTCCTGCCCCATTATTGCGGGATCCTGTCCGTCGGCGACGCCCGTATTGGTTAACAACATTGGGGGCCGGACCCTTTGAGCGGGTATGCATCCCTCCCCCTTGTGCGGGTGCCGTAGGTGGGAGCCTCTGGTTCTGTGCAGCAGTGTTTGTGTTGTCGGGGGGCGGTGCATCCCTTGTGGTTTCTTTAAAAGGGGTGGCCTCTCGCCCGTCAACTAATTCTCCGGCCATGATCTTGGAATTGTCTGACTAAAGAACTGATCAATCGATTTCCCGGCATTGGAACCAAACTGATGACGCCAAAATCTGGTTGGATTAGCCTTCGTCTAACGGGTCGGATAATCCCAGCAACAGTTCTTGATGACGGAATCTGCACACACGAAACAAACGTAAACTACACCGGGGCTTCACCGGCGAAGGCCCTCCGGTGTAAGAATAAGGATATGGGTGATTAGAAATAGAGAATCAATTGACTAGATTAGAGCCAAAAGTTCATTACCCATTTCTTGTGTAGAGGACCTATTTTTATAGGCGCGGGTGTATGAGTTCTGACTTGATAGGAAAGCCAGGAAGCCCGTGGTGATGTAGGACTCATATTCCTTGGAGATAGACTCCTGATAAGGATGGATGATATCCTGTTATCTGATAGGAAAGTTATCTTGGTTCAGATTAGGACTCTTAATTTTAGAGTTGTAATATAACTCTGTATGAGGTTTCCCAATGATAATGGGAGGTTTACGATGCAAGTCGACCCGTCATCTAACTCGGCTCGTCATAGAGGCCGGCTAGGGATTAGGCTTCTCGGACTCGGCCTAGGCAAGGACTACTTGCTCGGCCTCACTGATGTCGACCTATAACATGGGCTTGTGAGTGGGCCTCTCGGTATAGGTCCATTACGTACGCTGGGCCTCTCGGCCGGGTTCCCATCTACTAGGTCGGTTTATGTCGTTCATTTCTATCGTTTTATGTATCACAAAATTTAAAGATGATTTACTTAACCAAAAATTTACTGTCAAAGTAGATTGCAAAGCAGCAAAAGATGTTTTACAAAAAGATGTTAAAAATTTAGCAGCAAAACAAAATTTTGCCAGATGGCAAGCTCTTTTAGCAATTTTTGATTTTGATATCATTCATATTGCAGGAAAAGACAATTCTATCCTTGATTTCTTAACCAGAGAATTCCTACAGGGAAATGGAAAAATTAAATGAAGAGACTTTGCTCATTTCACAAACAAAAACAAGAACAAATTTGGGATGTTTTTATCAATGAAAATCATATTCATTTAAAAAATTCCAATTATACAAATTATTTACTACAAAAATCAACAGTACTGCTAAATGAATGTAAAAACTTTCACAAAAGAATCCCTCTTCACAAAATTGTAATTTTTAAATTCCATATTCATGATTTACAACAACTTTTGGAATATAAATCTTCAGCACCATTTTCAATCCTTATCAAAATTGAAATTTCAACCATTAAACGAATTACAAATTGCATTTACAATGATTACTATTCAAATCCTCAAAATATACTCTTACCAGACTAATATATCTTCTGTTAAGACTACAGGTTTTTACAGGTTCATCATTCAAATCCTCATCCATAAAACAAATCTTTCAAAGGTAAAACTCTTGTCATGTCTTATTACAAAAATCGTTGGACAGAGCTAAATTATAACAATATAGAATATTTAGAATTTTTGATTCGTTATATCAAAATTCATTATCATCTCACTCAAAGATTTGGTTTCAACAGCTCTAGTACTAAACTTATAATATGGGATCTTCAAGAATATATTGATTGTGTTGGTGTTTACATCCATCAAAAGAGGATATCAAAAAAGCTATCTTAAACAAGTACAAAATTTCTACTATAAAGAATTAAAAAAAAAAAAAAAAAAAAAAGCTTGCATCCGAGATTTACAAAGATGAACAAAAGTGTGAGTATACAAATGTGTACAAACAAAAGTGTGGATTCATTCGAGTATGTTCATCCGAACATTTACAAATGGGTATGTTCATCTGAACATTGTGTGTGTACAAATTCAACAAATGTGTATTGTTAGTACCTCAATATGTTTAACTCACAATTAATCATAGTAAAAATGTTTTGATAAATAAATGATCAATCCATTGATTATATGATGTATACAAAAGACCTGAGCACAGGCAGCCCACCATCACAAAGCTCAAACAGCTAAGCCATCATGTTAGCTGTTCAAGCCAACAGTCAAAACACTTCATGATCTACCTACCATTTGCACATTCAACTAACTGAAGAACTAACTATTTCAAACTCCCTCAACCTCAAATGAATTATCAAGATTCTAAATTCAATCAAGCTTCAACAGCTAAGACCCTACAAACCCAACAGCTAAGCTCCTCTGTCTCAACTGCTGAGACTGTCCTTCTTCAACAGCTTTCTCCACATCATCAGACTCTTGAAGAATGATTATTCTAAATATTAACAAACATTAGAATAACTCTATTGAATCTTGATCAAGTGTGAATACACCTTCCCCTTAACTTGACAACCTGCATTCAAGAGGAACAACATATTAGTTAACCCGGTCAAAGACAAGCCATTACCCCTCTGTACCTTTGGTCCCCCAACGGCTATCCTTGTACCCTTGTTCCCCAACGGCTATATGGCCTCCCCTATATAAAGGTGTATACTGGCATGTTGTCAAATGACCCTTTTTTAACCCTTCAACCCATTTTTTACAACCTCACTCCCTTTTTGAGCCTTTCTGCATTCTCAATCTGCAGATCTAAATATTTGCATAATCCCCTGCAAATATTGTGCCCCCCTGTGCACCCAGTTACAACCCACACCTAGCCTAAGCTATCAGCCAAGCTTAACCTTTTATTTAAATATCTTGTAATTTTTCTTTTATTTTTATAGCCTTAGTCAAAAGGCTTCCTTAACTGTAGTAACAGTTAAGAAGAGGGGGTTCGAGGAACTTGCCTTTATCATTCATTGTAAGCTTATAAAGTAAGTGGATATTATAGTGGATTGATCTCACTGTTGACTACAGTGGGGGTTGATGTAAGAGAAGTGTTTGCCTCTGAACCACTTTAAAAACTCCTTGTGTATTTTCTTCTCTTATCTCTACACTTACACACACTACACCTTGTCTATTTCATTTTTTTCTTTTAATTATTCTCCGCTGCATAATTACTCTTTCTCTCAACAGCTAACCACCCAAACTGTTAGCTGTTCATCTTTAACATTTCTATTCTTTAAGTAAAACAGGACCTTTCAATTGGTACCAGAGCTTGGATTCACCATAAAAAGTCTAACAACTTTTGAAAGATCTATTCAACCCATCATGACTCAACCCAGAAGAAACAATGAGAAAGACATTCCACACATTGATGACTGTGGATCTTTTGAGATTTATTCCTCAAAAATCAAAACCTATCTAGATGCTAATAGCATATGGAACTGGTATGTCTTAGAGAATGAAGTTGAACCTCCCACTCAAGCTGAAGTCAATGGAGGGGGTAGGAAACTCAAATCTCCTGAAAATTGGACTGATGCACAAAGACAACTTATGACTGCAAACTTAAAAGTAAAAAATATTCTGCAAAAAAGTGTGAATGACTCCCTTGCTCAAGAAATAGCTAAAGTACCAAGTGCTAAAGCAGCATGGGAATTAATTAACACAAGATTCACTAAACACACCAGTGTTAGAACCCAGAATCTATACAACTTATTAAGACAATTAGACAACTTCAAATTCTATCCTGGAGAAAAAGTGAGTGCTGCAAGACCAAGATTTGAAGATCTTGTTAGAGCCATTTCATACCATGGCAAAACTTTTGAACAATCTGATCTATGCCTAAAAATATACTCTAATCTTCCTCAAGAATATGAGAAAGTAGCCATTCCCATTAGAGAATGAGCTGAATGGAGCAGTATGACCATTGAACAATACTTTGGTAAACTTGAAGCATATGAACTAGAAGGAATGATCAAAATTCAACCAGCATCCACCATATCTCAAACCCTTGCCCTTGTTGCACAAGAGCAAACCCAGAAACAACTCTCTCAACAGGATATTGACTCTCTTGTTATCAATGCTCTACAAAAACTGAACATAACTCCTAAACAAGAATCAAAGCCAATCTCTCAAGAAGACATCCCAAGTCTCATCTCCATGGCTGTCAGAAATGCCATGAAGCATCAAAAGAAAGCTTTTGATAGAAGATACAGTCCTTCACCATCCAACCCAACTCAAGAAGTTGTTAAAAAGAACAGTGAGTGTTACAACTGTGGTAAACCAGATCACTATGCTGTAGACTGTAAAGAACCTAAGAAACCAAGATAATACTCAAAAAGAATGACCTATTCTAAAGATGTCATTCATAGTTCTAGGTGCAATTGCTACAATTGTGTCAAGGCAAAAAATGACAAGAATAAAGAACAAGTCATGCTTGCTGACTTCTCTAGGTTTAGTGATGAAGAATTTGAATCTTCAGACTCAGATAGTGATGAAGAAGAAGCATTACTGTGTTTAGTTGCACAAGAATGTGATGAATCAGATAATGAAGAGGACCTAGAAGCCTTAGCTGCTGCTGAAGAACTTAAAGAGGTACATAATTTTAACTCTCTTAATATTGATGGTTTTAAAATTTTAGTTTGCACCCTCTTAATTCAAAAGAAGAAACAAGACTCTAGCTTTGCTGCCCTCATCATAGAAAACCTTGAGCAATCAAAAACCATTGAAAAACTCAAAACCCTAAACACTAACCTTGAAACAACCACAAAGGATCTAGAAGAAAAATGTCAAAAACTTGAAAATGACATACTTAGCTCAACAGCTAAGACTGACTGTTCTAAATCCCAAGAGGATAATAAACATGAAATAAGTACCTTGAAGGAAGAAAACAATGCTTTAAAAAGAAAAATTGCTTCCTGGAGCAAATCAAGCAATACTTTATCCATGTTTCAATTCAACCAGAGAAATCCTGGGGACAGATCTGGAATAGGAGCTAAAAATCCCACACTTAAAATCTATACTCCACCCACTGGTGATAGAGCTGTTGAAACTATGATTTTACAAAGTCTCAACACACTCTCTACCAAGAAACCATCTTACCCCATTCAAACAAAGGAAGATGTGTACAAACAAAGGAGTAAAGAGAGTAAATCAAAAGGGGATTCTCCCTCAATTCCTAATACTCAAGCTTCAACAAGTACTGATGATATTAAATCTCAAAAAAGGAAGCAAGAACAAGAGCCTAGACAACCTAGAAAGCCTAGACAAGCCAGAAATCCAAGGCAAACTGGACAGCCAAGATATGCTAGATAGTAGAGGCACTCTAGGCAACCTAGACAAAACTGGCAATATTCCAATGGGAAAAGCCATCAGTCACAAAACTCCTCCCCTAGATCATCTTACCACTCACAAAACCCCAGACAGCAATCTCACTTTCATCAACCAAACTACAGAAATTAAAGCCCATACAATACTGGACACCTATATAACTCCCCTCAACCCTTCACATTGACACCCTACATGATGCAAATCATGTCCTACTATAGCACCCTTAACCAATTCTTCAAAAGAAGATCAGGTGGCAAGGCCAGGGTACCAAAGAAAGTCTAATCCTTTGGACCCAAAAAGAATAAAGGGTACCATAATTTTTAATTTTGTTTTGTAGGAATCTAATAAAGGAATCTAGTACTTAGATAGTGGATGTAGCAGACATATGACTTACAGCAAGGAATGGCTTCAACAGCTAACTCCTAAGAATGGTCCCAATGTTACATTTGGTGACAATTCTCAAGCAAGAGTCAAAGGATCAAGCAATCTAGTGACCAAGGAGATCATCTTTACAGATGTATCTTATGTTGAAGGCCTTAAGCACAATTTGATTAGCATAAGTCAAATTTGTGACAAAGGGTACCATGTTATCTGCACAAAGGACCAATGCCAAGTCAAAGACAAGAACAACAAGGTTATTCTAACAGGAGTTAAAAAGAAGAACCTCTACTGCCTCCACCTTGAAGTTGTTCAATCCTCTACTGCTCACTGTCTATTATCCTACAGCCAATCATATATGTCATGGCTGTGGCATAAAAGACTTGCTCATCTAAACCTCAAAACCATTTCCAAGTTATCCATCTCCAATCTTGTCAAAGGTCTTCCCAAAATTCCTTTCAAGAAAGACAAACTATGTAGAGCTTGTCAATGTGGAAAACAAAAGAAGACATCCTTTACTGCTAAAACCAGACTGGACACATCCAAACCTCTTGATCTCCTTCACATGGACCTATTTGGCCCCATTAGAACCAGATCTCTAGGTGGAAAGAGATACTCTCTTGTAGTTGTTGATGACTATACTAGATTCACTTGGATAATTCTTCTTGAATCTAAAAGTGATACTCTTCAAAACCTTACTCAGCTGTTCAAGAAAGTTCAGAACTTTAAAGGCTTATCTATCAAAAAGATAAGATCTGATCATGAAACTGAATTTGAGAATACTGGAGTTGAAAACTATTGTAACCAAATAGGGATTGATCACAACTTTTCAGCTCCAAGAACTCCTCAACAGAATGGAGTCACAGAAAAAAAGAACAGGACCATTTGTGAAGCAGCAAAAGCAATGCTGTCAGAACACAATCTTCCTAAATACTTTTGGGGTGAAGCTGTTACTACTGCTGTTTATGTACAGAATAAAACTCTAATCAACAAGTTTCATATGAAGACCCCATATGAGTTGTGGAATGGCAAGTTTCCAACCATATCCTACTTTCATGGATTTGGAAGTAAATGTTACATTCACAACAATGGGAAGAATAACCTAGAAAAATTTGATTCCAAGAGTGATGAAGGAATCTTTCTTGGCTACTCCAACACTAGCAAAGCCTACAGAGTATACAACAAGAGAAGACTGGTTGTAGAAGAATCCATTCATGTTGACTTTGATGAAAACAATTATCAAAGCAATACTGACCTATGTGATTTTGATGAAAGCATTGGAAATTCTGACAACCTTCCAGAGCCTTCACCCTCAATCATCAATCCTTCTCCATCAAATGAGAACAACATTACTCTTCCCTATGTTCTGCCCAAAGATACTCCCAACAGCTTACCCACTCCCAACAGCTTTCCTCTTCCCAACAGCTTAGATGAAACAGTTAGCTGTCAAATCATACCTTCCCAAATCTCTACTCAAATCCCAATTCTCAATTATGACAACCTAATCATTTCCATCCCTATTCAGAAGGAAACAATCCCTGATGGCATTCCTCACTATGATATTTTCATGAGTGCCTTCATTTCTCAAATGGAACCTAAAAGGATCCATGAAGCCCTTCAAGATGTAGACTGGATAGAAGCAATGGAAGAAGAACTTGAAAAGCTTGAAAGGAATAAAGTATGGAAACTTGTTCCCAAACCAAGAAACCAAACTGTCATAGGTACCAGATGGGTTTTTAGAAACAAAATGAGTGAAGATGGTACTGTAGTGAGAAACAAAGCAAGACTTGTTGCTCAAGGATACAAACAAGAAGAAGGAATAGACTATGATGAAACTTTTGCTCCTGTAGCAAGACCTGAAGCCATAAGACTATTTCTAGCCTTTGCATCTTTTAAGAAGATGAAAGTATTCCAAATGGATGTCAAGAGTGCATTCCTGAATGGAATACTAAATGAAAAGGTGTTTGTTGCTCAACCTCCTGGATTTGAACATCCTAAATTTCCAGACCATGTATACAAGTTAGACAAAGCCTTGTATGGTCTAAAACAAGCCCCTAGAGCTTGGTATGACACTATGTCTAAATTCCTTCTTGATAAAGGATTTACCAAAGGTCATATTGACAACACTTTATTCATTAAAAAATATGGAGATGACACCCTACTCATTCAGGTCTATGTTGATGACATTATCTTTGGATCATCAAATGAGAACCTTTGCAAAGAATTTGGAGATCTTATGCAAAAACAGTTTGAAATGAGTATGATTGGGGAACTAACCTACTTCCTAGGTCTTCAAGTCAAACAAATGAAGGATGGGATCTTTATTAACCAAGACAAGTACACAAGAGACATGATCAAGAAGTTTGATATGCAGAATGCCTCAACAGCTAAGACACCTCTGTCTACCACAACCAAACTTCATGCTGACACTGATGGTCAAAGTGTTGATCAAACACTTTACAGAAGCTATATAGGATCTCTCCTATATGTTACTGCCTCAAGACCAGACATCATGTTCAGTGTATGTCTATGTGCAAGATTTCAAGCAAATCCCAAAGAATCTCATCTTGCTGCAGTTAAAAGGATTTTGAGATATCTAAAAGGAACTCCTGATTATGGCTTATGGTATCCTAATGAATCTCCATTTTCACTAATTGGGTTTACTGACTCAGACTATGCTGGATGCAATCTAGACAGAAAGTCAACAAGTGGTGGATGTCAATTTATTGGATCAAGAATTGTGTCCTGGTCTAGCAAAAAGCAAACCTCTGTAGCAACCTCAACAGCTGAGGCTGAATATGTTGCAGCTGGTCTCTGTTGTTCCCAAATATTGTACTTAAAAAGTCAAATACAAGACTTTGGTATAAATGTCACTAATATTCCCATATTTTGTGACAATTCAAGTACAATAGCCATGACTGAGAATCCTATTCAACACTCTAAAACCAAACACATTGAAGTAAGACATCACTTCATTAGAGAGCATGTTGAAAAAGGAAATATCAATTTAGCCAAAGTTGGTACTGAGGATAATGTCTCTGACATACTAACTAAAGCTATGGATGAAAAGAGGTTTGAACTTTTGAGAGCAATGTTAGGAATGATTAACTTGCCTAAGTAAAAGGGATTAACTAAAATTTTATTTCATAAACTTTAGACTGGTACAGAGAACATGGTTAGCTGTTTACATTATTTATACAGCTAACTTAAACAGATCTCTATTCAAGGACAACAATATGATGGCCTGTTTACATCATATTGCTTGGAACTAAGCCTTAACCTCACTACCCCTGTGTTGCTGGTAGCCCTCTCCTCTCAAAAACAAAAAAGGGTACAAAAACTTTCCCAATAGCTAACTAACCTTGGCTGTTCTCTTCTTCCTCCATCTTACAAGATTTGTTTCCAACAACAACCAGAGCCCTTTTCTTGTCCATCTCCTCCTTGATATGCCCTTGCTGGTGTAGATAGCCCTCCCTCTAAATACCTCTCCAACCACTCTAGATACCTCTCCATAACTGGAGAATGATGAAAAGGTGGACCCATGGTTCTTGGCCACCACTCCTCCCCATTATCATAGGGTGGAAGATCATTCAAGGGGGAAACAAAGCTAAAGGTCCCAGAAGTCTGCATACTCTCAGTAGCTATCATTGCCATGTGGGAAGAAGGACCTCCAATATCTTCTTCCTTGACTTGAACAGGACTACAACACCTCAAATATTGCCTGAACAGTTGAGTGTGAGTAGTTGTTGGTGACTGCTGGACCCCATGAAAGTTATCTCCCCTTCCCTCTAGCACTGCCATGCTAATGGTCAAAGAATCCCTTGTTACTGGGACATAATCCCTTAGCTGTTCAGCTACATGCACCTTCTTGGCCTTAACAGCTAAGATATCTTCCTGACTCATTAGCTCTCAAAGTAAATGGCCTCAACACCTGTTTTCCCTCAACAGCTATCCTATCAATATCCTTCCCATGGACCATTAAGCCCTCCTTTCTCATCAAGTTTCCAAGGGAATGAACCCTTTGGACTTCAGACTGTGCAGCATTTGCTCTGCTGCTCTCTCCCTCCCCTACTTTCATTCTTTGACCAAACAGCTTAATACTACCCCCTTCTTCCACTTGTTTCTCCTTTCCCTTGCCTTTAACCTCATTCAATTGTGCCAATCTCTCTCTCTCTTTTTTCTCCAAAGCTTCCCTTTCACATTCCCAATCTCTCTTTCTCTTTTACCTATCTCTCACCTCCCTATACTTAAAAGGGTGATCAAGAGGAAGCTATTCAACTTCCTCATACATCTGATGATCACTCTGTATAGTGTATGAAATGTACTCTCTCTCAAACCTTTCCCTCTATATCTCTTCTCCTACAGGGATTGAAAAGATTAGCTTCTTGGCTAATTGAGCCATTCTTTTAGGATTATACTTAGCTGCAAGTCTCCCCATGTTTCGTAAGTTTAAATGGGTTTGCCTGAACAGCTGAGCCAAAAGAAAGAGAATATGATGTGTTTTTATCAGCTGAGTTCTTATTCCTTTTATATACAAGGAATTTATGAAAGCCCACAATAGGGTATGGTGCTAGACTTAGCTGTTAAAATTAAATTTCTGCCCAAAATATCAATTGATTTGACCACAAAATATGTACTATTGGTACAAAAACTTGGCAAAACTGAGATGTGAAAGGTCAAAATTTAAGTCGAAGTGTGTTATACCATACTTAGCACCTTACCTTCCTTAAATAGCCGCCCGCTATTTCTGGGAATAAATGATATATCATTTAATTCCATTCTATTTATTGTTCATATAAACAGTAAAAGAGGATAACTGTCAAGTCGTCTTAATGGCTAGCTTTTAAAACCCTCGTCGCCTCGATCTTAAAATTATAACCGTTGTCCCCACCTTCTAATCCTCGATCTTTCATCTTCTCCTCTCTCTATAAAAACCAAAAAAAAAATTCTTCGAAAATCATTCAACCTTTCGAAGTCAAAAACTCTGCTTCAAACCCTAACCTCCTCTGTTTTCAAACCCCACCTTTTCTCCTTCTTGTAAAACAATCATGTCTTCTCCTATTATTAGACAACCTCTTGTACCCGAAGATGCTCATGGGTATTACATCGAAGAAGACTTCTTCCAAGGAGAAACAGGTCTATTTATAAAAGGTCTTCTTAAAAACAATAGATTACTCTCTTTTCTCACAGAAAAGACCCCCATCCTTGACCATGCCTGTCTCTATCTCTACAACACTGGAATAAGGAATTCTGACCACTCAATCTCTGCTATGTTTGGAGAAGAAGAAATTGTCATTTCCTATCTAGATGTCAGTATCTACTTAAATCTTGAAATAAGTGAGTATTTCATAACAAATATTTGGGACCCTGCCATAGATATGAACTTTGCCCCTCTCTATCGAACCTTCACAGGCCAAGCCAATTACCTAAGCCTAAAAAACCAGCCTGTTCACAAAAGACATCTCTCCAAAAGACACTATGTCCTGTGTGACATTGTCCTCAAAGGAATCTGTGGCAAACGATCTTCATTTGATCAAATGAGTGTCTCAGAGTGGAAACAAGCATTGGCTCTTCTCAGAGGCAGGATCAACTGGGGTCCCATCCTCTTGGAGAACTTCAATCTGAAAAACTACCCTTCCACCATCAAAGGAATAAAAAAGGCTGGACAACCTAATCTCTTCAGGTTCATGACCCTTGTTCTTCTTCAAAAATTTCGTGAGGTAGTTCCTTACTGGAACTTACAAAATAAATGGTACCTCTGCTGTGATGCAAGCAACACAAAGAAGTTTGATAAGAAGACCTCCAACCTTAAGAAGAAAAAGGGGATAGCAGCTGAGGGGGAACCAAGTAATCAATAGCCAACAACTGAGGGGGAACAACATCAAGGACCTCAAATCATTTAGTTTTCCTCTGATTCTACCTCAGACTTTGACTAGAACACTTGTATAGGTGCCTAGGTCATAGGTGCTAGAAATATGTTTTACCCTATTCCCTAGCTTACTTATGTTTGAACAGGTTTCTCTCTAAACCTCTTCCTATTAACTCTTTTACAAAAATTAGTACCTTAATTGAATAGGTCTAAAGTCTATTGGTTTGTTGTCTCTGTTTTGAATAGCTGTTCAGAGCATCCCTTTTATTTTTCAATTATGTCTTTCAATACATTGTGTATTAACAGTTTGTTTGCCTAGAAATATTATCAAGAAGATTTTCTCTTCATTGGTTCTTCTATTTCCTTAGCACTTATCTATGCAGGTACATAATCAAATACCTTATTTATTTACCAAAAAGGGGGAAATTGTTAGTACCTCACTATGTTTAACTCCCAATTAATCATAGTAAAAATGTTTTGATAAATAAATGATCAATCCATTGATTATATGATGTATACAAAAGACCTTAGCACAGGCAGCCCACCATCACAAAGCTCAAACAGCTAAGCCATCCTGTTAGCTGTTCAAGCCAACAGTCAAAACACTTCATGATCTACCTACCATTTACACATTCAACTAACTGAAGAACTACCTATTTCAAACTCCCTCAACCTCAAATGAATTATCAAGATGCTAAATTCAATCAAGCTTCAACAGCTAAGACCCTACAAACCCAACAGCTAAGCTCCTCTGTCTCAACTGCTGAGACTGTCCTTCTTCAACAGCTTTCTCCACATCATCAGACTCTTGAAGAATGATTATTCTAAATATTAACAAACATTATAATAACTCTATTGAATCTTGATCAAGTGTGAATACACCTTCCCCTTAACTTGACAACCTGCATTCAAGAGGAATAACATATTAGTTAACCCGGTCAAAGACAAGCCATTACCCCTCTGTACCTTTGGTCCCCCAACGGCTACCCTTGTACCCTTGTTCCCCAACGGCTATATGGCATCCCCTATATAAAGGTGTGTACTGGCATGTTGTCAAATGACCCTTTTTTAACCCTTCAACCCATTTTTTACAACCTCACTCCCTTTTTGAGCCTTTCTGCATTCTCAATCTGCAGATCTAAATATTTGCATAATCCCCTGCAAATATTGTGCCCCCCTGTGCACCCAGTTAAAACCCACACCTAGCCTAAGCTATCATCCAAGCTTAACCTTTTATTTAAATCTCTTGTAATTTTTCTTTTCTTTTTATAGCCTTAGTCAAAAGGCTTCCTTAACTGTAGTAACAGTTAAGAAGAGGGGGTTCGAGGAACTTGCCTTTATCATTCATTGTAAGCTTATTAAGTAAGTGGATATTATAGTGGATTGATCTCACTGTTGACTACAGTGGGGGTTGATGTAAGAGAAGTGTTTGCCTCTGAACCACTTTAAAAACTCCTTGTGTATTTTCTTCTCTTATCTCTACACTTACACACACTACACCTTGTCTATTTCATTTTTTCTTTTAATTATTCTCCGCTGCATAATTACTCTTTCTCTCAAAAGCTAACCACCCAAACTGTTAGCTGTTCATCTTTAACATTTCTATTCTTTAAGTAAAACAGGACCTTTCATGTATGATGACTACGAGTTATGTACAAACAAAGTTATGTACAAACAAATACAAAAGTGTGTGTGCAAAAGTGTTTGTATAATGTATGATAAAAAACGTGTGTGTACAAATGGACAAATGTGTTTGCTTGAATGTATGACAAAAAACGTGTGTGTACAAATGGACAAATGTGTTTGCTTGAATGTATGAAAAAAAAAATAAAAAAAAATTAACAAGCAGACGATCTACAAGCAGCAATCTACAAGCAACAGATGATCTCATCTATAGCAAAAAGTTCAAAGGTTCATTAATCTCAAAGGTTCACTAATCAATTTTCAACAAAGGAGATGCCCACTACGTCAATTCACAAAAAGCAAATCAATTTTCAACAAAGGAGATATCATCAATTTTCAACAAAGGAGATGCCCATTACGTCAATTCACTAAAAGCAAATCAATTTTTAACAAAGGAGATATCATCAATTTTCAACAAAGAAGATGCCTACTACGTTTGCAACATTCACACCATCATGTCAAATCACCAAAAGCAAAGGTTTTCTTTATCAAAGTTCTTTCAACAAAGGAGACACCACCAAGTTCAAATCGGCAAAAAGAAAAAATTCTACACAACAATTTCAATAAAGGAAAAGCCGCCGTGGCCCCCACAAAGCTTACAAATTTCAAAAGTAAGATGCACACAGTTTACAAAGTTCAAAAGTAAGAACCCACTATCCACAAATTCCAAAAGGAGATGACATCCACTACCAATTCCACTATCAAAAGTAGATGCCACCATGCTCCACTTCCACAAAATTCGAAAAAGAAGATGCTCTCTGTCTGCAACAAAATTCAACAAAGCAAAAGCCGCCCTGGCCCACAAGTTTAGAAAATTCAAAAGAAGGATGCCCACTTTCAGCATGCGTCCAGATTCCTCCCAACAAAATTCAATAAAGCAGAAGCCACCCTGGTCCATTCCAAAAGAAGATGCTTTCCATTCACCAAAAAAGCAAAGATACCCCTCAACAAATTCAACAAAAGGAGAAGCCGCCGTGGCCCACAACAAAAAGAAGATGCTCTCCAATCCCTATCTGCACAAAGCAACAACAGTAGTAGTTAGAATCCTTTCCTATATAAGGATAACAAATATCATTGTACAAGCAGGCTAAAACAATTTAGACAAAAACAATTTCTCTCTCTACAAATTCTCTCATACAATTTCCACTGTAACCATTGTAACCATCAATTGTACTCATCTACAAATCAATACAAAGTAAGCTCTTCTACTCCTGCCTCGACTATTTAGAATTGTTTATCAATTGTTATTTACAAATCATTTTACAAAAAATTTCAAAAGTTACTATTCACTTGTTACTATTCATTACGAAATTTCAATTTGATACTTATTTTTGATTTATTATCATCATTTATTATTATCAATTTTTATGTTAGAATCGATCCACTCTGATCCATTGGTATTATCATTGTATAAGGAGGCTAAAACAATTAGGCTTAAATTTAGACAAAAACAATTTCTCTCTCTACAAATTCTCTCATACACATTCCTCTGTAACCATTGTACTCAATCAACAAATCAATACAAAGTAAGTTCTTCTACTCCTGCCTCGAGTATTTAGAATTGTTATTATCAATTGTTATTTTACAAAATTTTCAAAAGTTACTATTCACTGGTTACTATTCATTCCGCAAATTTCAATTTGATACTTATTTTTGATTTATTATCATCATTTATTATCCTCAATTTTATATGTTAGAATCGATCCACTATATATATATATATATATATATATATAAATATATATATATATACTCCCTCTGTCCTACCTCACTTGAGACCTAAGAGGTGGGCACAATAACTAATGAAAAATAATAAAATAAAGAAAACGTGTTGTAGAAAATAAAGAGAGAGAATGAGTGGGGTTAATAGTAGGTTGATTGAATGAATTGTGTGGTGGAATATGAAGAGAGAATGAGTGGGTGGGGTAGATTGAATATAAAAATTATAAAAAGATTATCATTTTGGAGAGTCTCAAAGTGAAGTGGGACGGAATAAAGTAAAAATACGTCTTAAGTAAGGTGGGACGGAGGGAGTATATATTGCGAACAAAAGGAGTAAGGAAGTAGGGTTTCCATTGCATGTAGGGTTTGTCATGGATATGTGTGGGCAGCCATAACATCCTCTCGATTAAATCTCTCAAAAACACAAAGAAGGCTGCGTTACACGCATCGGCCGCTAGCGCCGCAACTGTCACCAGATAGGGCGGCCCAAATTGTGTATGATAATAAAAGAATGGACAGTTTGTTGAGATTTTAATCTGGTTAACATCAAAACCAAGGCCATGAGGCATGAAAGAGATAACATGAGGATGATCACGTGATATTGTGTGACTTAACCACTCCTGTACTCGATTCGAAAGTTGTCACAACTTTCTATTCCATAACAAATGCTGCCAAAAAAAAAAATCTCTTGACAAACGATAATATGGGTGATAAGTGTTATAATATATTATTATGTGGATGTCCTTTGAACCCGAAGTGTACAAGAGAAGTTTTGCAAGATTATCTTTCGCGAAGCTTACTAAGGAAGCTTTGTAAATATCTTCAATGAAGCTTACTCGGGAAGCTTGGTAAATATCTTCAGAGAAGCTTACTAAGGAAGCCTTACTAAAGGATAGTGTTTATCCTTATGGAAGCTTATAGAGGAAGCCAATTTCCACCTATAAATAGTAGGCTCTAGTTTTCATTTCAATAGACTTCAGAAGTTCTTAACTTCTACCTTTCTCTCTTGTACACTCTCTCTATAATAGTCTTGAAATAAAATAATATCTATTGAGATTATGCTCTTGGTTCTCCAATTTTATAACACGTTATCCGCACGACTTCGTTCTAGTTCCAGATTCTGAGCTATAGTCACCGAAGTAGGTACGGTATCGGTAAGATCTACCTAGTCTCTTTTCAAGTTATTTCAAAATTATATCTTATATGTGTTTGCAGGATTTTAAAATAATAAGTGAATATAATTTTACAATGTTTAAAATTACATCACAGTTAAAACTATGTGGAGAAAGAATAACTGATAACGATATGCTAGAGAAAACTTTCTCCACATTCCTTCTTTGATTTGCTCCTGCAGTAGCAATATCGAGAAAAAGGTTTTAAAAGATATTCTGAATTGATCTCATATGGCTAAGCAAAATAATGAGATCTTATTTAAAAACCACGAAGCCCGCCCCACTGGCTCTACTCCGTTCCCTGAAGTGAACGCGAGTATATATGATAATACGGAGCGAGGCCGAGAACGTGGTCGTGGACGTGGCCGTGGACGTAATCACGGCCGTGGTCGAGTGAGATTTTATAATCGGTATCATAATAACAATCACCCCAATAACGATGGAAAATTTTCTCGCCACCAGAAGTGGAATAGAGAAGGTAATAATGAAATATCATCGACTAGACAAATTAAGCAACCGATAAAAATTGAGAATTTATGTTATCGGTGCAGAATGAAAGGCCATTGAGCCCGTACCTGTCGTACGCCTAAACATCTTGTTAAATTGTATCAAGCATCAATGCTGAATAAAGGGAAAGATGTTGAAACAAATTTTGTCTATGAAAACGATGATGTGAATCAAGATCCATCTACAAGTACACATCTGGATATATTAGATTTTCTCAATCCAGATGTAAATGATTACATACTTAATGGGGGAGAAACACAAACTAACTAAAGTATCTGACTCATTATAATTTATTTTAGTGTGTTCTATTATTTCAGTGTGTGTGTTTTCTAACATATTTAACTTTTACTTATAAATATATTTGATTGTAAATGATGTTAATATTAGTACAATACTCCCTCCGTTTCATGAGAACTGAGACTAAATGAAATGGCACAAGAACTAAGGAATACTAATAAAATAAGGAAAATATGTGGTAGAAAATGAAGAGAGAGAATTAGTGGGGTAAATAGTAGTGTTGGTTGAATAAAATGAGTGGTGGAAAATGAAGAGAGAGAATGAGTGGTGGGGTTGGGTGAATATAAGAGATTAAAAAGTTTGCCATTTTGGGCAGTCTCAATTGAGGTGAAATGGACGAAAAGGGAAATAAGTCTCAGTTCTCATGAAACGGAGGGAGTATGTTGTAGTACAAAGATAATTGATGGCTCCAGAAGAGCTAACATAGTACTACTAAGAGGAACAAAAATCAGTATAAAAATGCATTGTTTTCATTTTTGTCTCAAATAAATTTACTATGCTTTAAAGATATTCGTGAAAATGGATGTCATATTGAGACAAGTAATGAAGGAGAGATGAAATATTTAGGCATTGCAAAGACTGAATCAGGTAACAAATACGTGGTAGAAAAGTTACTTGTATTTTCCTCTAAAGTATGCTATACAAAGATTAGCATAATTGAAGTACAAATGACAGTAAAGCAGAAATTTACTGATATAAATGGTCTTATCAGTAAACCAGAAGTTTACTAATATAAATGGTTTTAACAGTAAACCAGAAATTTACTAATATAAATGGTTTTACCAGTAAACCAGAAGTTTACTGATATAAGTGGTTCTACTATATGGCATAACCGGTTAGGGGATCCCGGTTCTAATATGATGCGAAGAATTATGGAAAATTCACATGGGCATCCATTGAAAAACCAGAAGATTTTTCAATCTAATGAATTCTCATGTGCTGCTTGCTCTCAAGGCAAATTGATAATTAAGCCATCACCAGCAAAAGTTGGAGTTGAATCTCCAAAGTTTTTAGAGAGAATTCAAGGTAATATATGTGGACCGATTGATCCACCGTGTGGACCATTTAGATATTTTATGGTTTTAGTAGATGCATCTACTAAATGGTCACACATAAGTTTATTATCAACTCGCAACATGCCGTTTGCGAGAAATTCGATTACGATCACAATTTCCAGATTATGTGATCAAGACAATTAGCCTTGATAATACTGGTGAATTTACATCAGAGGCTTTTAATAACTATTGTACATCTATTGGAATAGATGTTGAACATCCAGTTGCTTATGTTCATTCACACAAAATGTTTTAGCTAAAGCATTTATTAAACGAATTCAGTTAATAGCTAGACCGTTGCTTATGAGAGCAAAGCTACTTGTCGTAGCTTGGGGACATATTGTTTTATATGCAGCAGCATTTATACGCATCATGCCATCGAGTTATCATAAGTTTTCCCCATTACAATTGGCTTATGGTCAGGAGCTAAATATTTCCCATCTAAGAATTTTTGGGTGTGCGGTATATGTTCCAATTGCTCCACCACAATGCACCAACATGGGACCCCAATGGAGATTGGGGATATATGTTGGGTATGATTCTTCTTCTATTATAAGATATCTTGAACCATTAACAGGAGATCTATTTGCGGCACATTTTGCCGATTGTCATTTTGATGAAAAAAATATTCCCAACATTAGGGGGAGAAAGTAATAAGCTGGAAAAAGAAATCAAGTGGAATATATTGAAATATTATCTTGATCCTCATGCAAAGCAATGTGAACCAGAAGTTCAAAAGATAATCCACTTGCAAGAGATAGCGAATCAATTGCCAGACGCATTTACTGACCTAAAAAAAGTGACAAAGTCACATGTTCCAGCTATAAATGCTCCTATACGGATTGATGTCCCGATTGGACAATCCGCTAATGAATCTAAAACATGCCTGAAGCGTGGAAGGCCTATCGGTTCTAAAAAAAAATCCTCAAAATAGAAAATGAGCAAATTATGAGAAAAGCCCCGTCGAGGTAAATAAATCTCCTAAAGAGATACATGACAAATCTGATCAAATACTTCCAGAAGAAGTTCAGGTACCTGTAATCATTAAGAATGATGATATCTCGATCAGTTATGTCAGTACATGAAAAAGATGGAACCGAGAGGAAACAATTGTCGACAATATTTTTTCATATAATATAGCGCTTAATGTTATGGAAAATAACGAGGATCACAAACCTAGGTGTATCGACGAGTATCGATATTGAAATGATTGGCCAAAGAGGAAAGACGCAATTCAAGCAGAATTCAACTCACTTGAGAAGCGTGAGTTTTACGGACCTGTAGTCCATACACCTGAAGGTGTAAAACTAGTAGAGTACAAGTGCGAAAACAAAATATAAAGCACATTTTGTTGCATAAGAATAAAGCACGTCTTGTTGCACAAGAATAAAGCACGTCTTGTTGCACAAGGTTTTTCGCAAAGACCTGGAATTGATTATGAGGAGACATATTCTCCTGTGGTGGATGCAATTACATTTCACTATCTCATTAGTCTGGCAATACATGAAAAGCTTGATATGCCTTTAATGGATGTTGTCACTGCATATTTGTATGGCAGACTTGACAATGATATTTATATAAGAGAATCCAAGAAGGATTCAAGATGTATGATGCATGCAATTCAAATTCTCGAGAAGTTTGTTAAATTAAATTACAAAGATCTTTGTATGGTTTAAAACGATCTGGACGGATGTGGTATAACCGTCTCAGTGAATACTTGGCGAAAGAAGGATACAGGAATGATCCTATTTGCCCATGTATTTTTCATTAGAAAATCTGTTTCAGGATTTGTTATAACGGATATTTATGTTAATCTAAATGTTATTGAAAGTCCATAAGAACTTTCAATAGTTGTTAAGCTGCAAATGTGCCTACGAGGATAGAACTCCCAGAAGGAGTATTATCAGTAAGGCCAGTGATCTAACCTAACGAAATACATACCCCTGCCCAAAAGAGAGGGAGGCCAATTGATTCCAAGGATTCGCATCCCCGTAAACGGGTGAGTGCACAAAAGTCGAATCCCGTTAGCGATAATAAAATTGGAATCTCATCCGATCTATCTCATGATATTGTTCCAGATTATGGATTCGTTTGGAAAACGAAGTTGGGGGACGCCTCGACATTGACATCCGTTTTTTAGAATAAAGAAATATCAGTTAGTCATGCATGCATATATGAGATATGTAATCGGGATGAAACAATTATCAACGATGTATTTACTTATACAGTAGCAACTGATATTATATGTGGTAATGATATTGAACCTCGCTCCGTAAATGAGTGTAAACAAAGAATTGATTGGCCTAAATAAGAGAAAGCAATCCAATCAAAGTTTGATTCCTTAAAGAAAAGAGGAGTGTTTGGACCAGTAGTCCCTACACCTCTTAGGGTTATACCCATGGGATATAAATGTGTATTTACGAGAAAAAGGAATGAGAGAAATGAGATTATAAGATATAAAGCTCGCCTTGTGATACAAGGTTTCTCTCAACGGCTTGGGATTGACTTTGATAAGACATACTCTCACATTATGGAAGTTATTAAATTCTGATATTTTATCAGATAATGATCCAGCAGATCAGAAGTCAAGACAATTGCGATGACTGATTTACGAAGTCACTACCTAAATCCACTTTTGAGAAGTATGTGAAAACAATTAGCTTACGCAGATTGTTAGACCTTCCACCCTTGTAGTTTTCAGGGGGAGTATCCAGACGATACTCAGATTTCATTGTACTCTTTTTCCTTCGTGCGGGGTTATTTTTCCCACCGGGTTTTGTTACCCACCAAGGTTTTAAAGAGGCAATGAGCGTTTATTGAAAAGATTGTGAGTTGTACTCTTTTCCTTCGAGATTATTTTTCCTAAAGGGTTTTTGCTCGGATGGTTTTTAATGAGGCAACAAGTGCGGCACAATTACCATTCAATAAGAATCTCCAAGGAGGAGTAGGCGACTAAGAGATCGCGAGTAATATTTTGTTCAAGGGGAGCATCATGAAGCTAAGAAATCGTGTACTCTTTTTCCTTCACTATAGTTTTTATCCCACAGGGTTTTTCTCTGGTAAGGTTTTAATGAGGCATGCTACTTAGCAGCGGACATCCAAGGGGGAGTGTTATAATATATTATTATGTGGATGTCCTTTGAACCAGAAGTGTACAAGAGAAGCTTTGCAAGATTATCTTTCGCGAAGCTTACTAAGGAAGCTTTGTAAATATCTTCAGTGAAGCTTACTCGGGAAGTTTGGTAAATATCTTCAGAGAAGCTTACTAAGGAAGCCTTACTAAAGGATAGTTTTTATCCTTATGGAAGCTTATAGAGGAAGCCAATTTCCACCTATAAATAGTAGGCTCTAGTTTTCATTTCAATAGACTTCAGAAGTTCTTAACTTCTACCTTTCTCTCTTGTAGACTCTCTCTATAATAGTCTTGAAATAAAATAATATCTATTGAGATTATGCTATTGGTTCTTCAGTTTTATAACAATAAGTTTATTTTTTACAATTTTTTCCTTGTACAATTGTATTACATTATATAACACTTCAAAATGAATGTAGTTCCGTTTTTTACAAATCTCTGTCTCTTAATTTCCTTTATTACTGCATGTTGAATGCAGTATGATATACTACTACATAAAAAATTCCCGGTGAATTTAGGGGTGAGCATGGTACGGAACAGTTTGGTATTACGCTAATACAACAACCGAACCGTATATCTTCGGCATGTAAAATCTTAAAGCGTAACGACTAGGTTCTAAATGGTACGGTTTCATCGGGTTCTTGGTTTCGCGGTTGATCCGTTCGGAAAATGATTCGGTTCTTCGACAACCATGCTGAAGCTTGAGCTAACAAGTCTAAATAAAAAAGATATCAGGTACAACGTGCTATGGAAATGATGATCAACATCTATGCTAATACATCAGAACCACTTCAAACTCCAGTGCAATTTTTTTTAATTTACAAGATTAAAATAAATTTAAGAATAATCCAAACATTTATATTTTACATATTTAGTTCTATAATCATAGCAATTTCAAATTAAATTAACAACTCATATTTAATTTTTACAACCTTCACGCTCACGTTCCAACAATCTCAAGTTGCCCTAGCGAAAATCCCAACACGATAAATGAACAATATTGTGCCTAAAAATTAAAAAGATTGAATTTGCATCATTATTTTTGCCGGAAGGCTGGAGGCGGGAGGCAGACGGCAGAAGCTGGAAGTGGATTAGGGTAGGGTGAGAATCATCGCCTTGGGTTAGGGAGAGAGAAGTTCGATGAAGGATTTGTTGTAATGATATCTCTTTTCGACTAATGATATATTTTAAAATCAAGTACCGCGTATCCTCAGTTATATTAAAATCAAGTACCACACACTAAATGGTATCCTCAGTTTCAGTATTTTCAGTTTGGTATTTTAAATTTTGGTACGGTTGTTAGTGTTTTTTGTTTTTCTTGCACACCCCTACCGGACATTTCAATTTAATGGGGGAACTTATGGGAAAGTAATTCTTTCCAAAATGGAACTTTTAGGGCATTTTCCCTTCTAAGCAACTATCAACTCAATTAAACTTTCATAGTATTTCTGTCCTTAACTGAATGTTCATTTTCAAGGAAGCAATTTTGTCTTAGAACAATATTTTTTTTTTCGAAAAAAATAAACTTTCTCCCTAAATGTTTCTACCAATTTTTTTCGCTAGTCTCTTTATATGCACAAAAATAAATGTTAGGAAAGACGAATTACAAGATTATATATGAATAATGCCTACAGATTGTAAAAAATATAGAAATTTTTAGATGTCACTTAAAATAAAATTTGGGTATTTATTTATGGAAAATAGAGTAAAGTTTTGGTAAAAGAATTAATTATTCATAAATAATTTTTAAAATTGTTACTGATAGTACACATAACATAAATGATGTTATAATAATTTTTAAAATTGCATAAAAATAGTTTAATTATCAAAGATAATTGTCAGAGTCTATTCTATTCCTTTCTATACATTCTCAACTTTAACAAGATAAATCTCTATTTTAAAAGTAATTAAACTTTGTTTTAGTTTTCTAAAGAATGTCTTAACATGTTACAAATGTACAATTGAAAGTGTATTTGATGGTGATCGAACTCTTTTGATATAGAACTCTTGAGTTTTGATATAGAAAGGGATACCAGATCTCTCTTGAGATATACCTTTTTGACAAAACATTGTGACTGTACTGTAGGAATAACTTATAAATCACATATGAATAATTAAACACATAATAAATAAATTGGGTATCCAAATTTGACATTTTTGTTGAATTATGTGAAAGACTCAACTAGAGCAATAACATCAACGGTGCCAAATCTTCTTTCTCTAGTTTTTTCTATGGATTGTGGCTTAATAGAATAACAAATATTTATAGTTACAGTTTTCAGAGTTGGAAATGGATTTGACATTTCTTAGGAAACCAATAACCATGTTCCATTTAGAATTTAGAGGGGTAACTGTTTTGTTGAAAAACAAACAATGGAAATTGAATTAACTGAAAAGTATTTTAGATTGAAAGGAGGGTATAATGGAATATAATTGTTGAATGTAAATGAAGAATGATAAGAACACGTCTATGTATATGAGGAAAGCCCTTGAGAAAATGATCTCGCCGGCACAAAATCTCGGGAGGTGTTTTTGAGCACCTACCACCCCTAAAAGATTGTATTAAGGATTCTTTGAGTTACAATTGTAGCTATGGCAGAGTACAGAAGAGTATGAGTGAATTGTGTGTGTTGTGCTGCCTCATAGCTTTGTTTAAATACAATAATAAGATAAAATAAATCTACCCTAACCAACTAAGTTAGAAACTCAGGCTCTATCTCTTTTGTGACCACGTCTTCATTGCTGTTTGATAGGAGTCTTCATGAGTCTTTATTTATCACGTTTTCAATACTTAGGATTTATCTGTAAAAAATATTAATAATACAGTAAATAAATATATTAATCACTTACAGTGCTATAGTCATCAGCATGTCGCTATCCTTAAAGATGTCGTCGTGTGAATTTTACACATAACAACTGCCCCCAAACTTATCTTTTACTGCGGGTTAAATGATAAGTTTCTACACAGTTCTACCGGGTTCATGAATTTGATGGTTGATTTGACTAGATGTGAAGGAGCAGAGTTCTAGGGCAATGAACACTTTTGCGAGGTTCTAGGAATCTTAGGCGGTTAGGTTTAATAAAGAGCTCCTCTTTCTTTCTTCTTCTCAATGTTCTCTCTCTCTCCAAAGCGAAGAACCAGAAGTAAAAATTTGCTTCTTTTCTTTTCCGTCTTCAATTTTTCTTCCCATGGGAAAAGCAAAATGGTCCAAGTCTAAGGATGTAGTTGTCCCCAGTCCGTCGAGTCAAAACAAAAGTCTGTCGAGTCAAAACAAAAGTGTAGAGTCTGATAATTTCATATGTGAGGTCTTGTTAGCCAATCCTGATAGTGAAGTTTGCGTCTTTAACAATGCCCAACTTGATCTTTTCAAAAATCATCAATTTCTGCCGGAGTCCTCTATTTTTTCCCTTTGACGTCTCCTTGAAAATTGATTTTGTGTCTCCCAAATGGATTGCTTTCTATGAGTATCCTTTCACCTTAGGGTTTACTTACCTTTCCCCCCTCCCCCCACTCGTGTCTGACTTCTTTCAAAAGACCCAATTAGCATATGCTCAACTAATGCCCATGGTGTGGCGAGTTTTTTCTTGTGTCCTGAGAGTGAATAAAGAGCACAATTTGGGAATAGGTTTGAGTGAACTAGCCTTGGTATATGACTTACAATCATTCGGTTCCAAACGCTACTTGTTGAAAACGAAGACTAGGGTTGACTCATTGTTTTTGAAAGTTTCTGTGAATGCTCGAGGATGGAAGGGTCGATACTTTTTTGTTGATAGGAACTCTTTAGGCTGTGATGATAGTATCCCGTGGAGGTGGAACAGGAGAGGTACACACCTGACTTTTGAATTTATTGTTGGATTCTTAACTGAAGTTGGAGACTCTTAGAGGCTCTCTGTAGATGATAGAACCTTTAAGGTTCCTGAAATTGGAGCTTTCCGCTTTTCCAGCCATGAGTTGTCTTCTCACAAGATGTCAACGGGTAAGATTCTTAGCTTGATATTTTTGTTTCATGTCCCTTTATTTTTGAAGCACAAAATTCCTTTTCTTTTTTGAACAGTTTCAAAATCTACTCAATGATTTTCTTTAAAAGATTTGGAAACTTTTGTTGGGATGAGCTCTGTCAACAAACCACCGGTCAAACCTAAGGTTGAGGTCGTGGCGTTTGTTGGATCCAGGTTGAAGGAGACGAAAAATGAATAAAAATAAGTTGTAGAGGTCGTAGCTTTTGAGGACATGGAGGTGGAAGATATCAGAAAAAGATTCTTTGCGGTTGCATCCGATGTGAGTTCCCCATGCTTTCCTGTTAATTTGAAATGTTAAGGTTTTTAAAGATACTGACCAATTTTGATTTTACAGGACTTAGGAGCTATGGAGTCCAAAGTCACTTTGGATGAGGTGAACAATAAGATGGACTCGCTGCAACTTAAAAAGCATGTGCACCTGGAAAAAGAAGAAACGCAGAGGAAGATTGAAACTTTAGAGAAGAAAATTGAAAGTTTGAATGATGAGGTATCTAGCCTGATGAAGGGGATGTCTTCCATTCAGGATGTCCATATACAGGAGACAGAGGACTTGAAGGGTCCACTAATGAAGTCTGCATCTATCAGCATGGTGGAAGTCAAGATCCAGATGATGGAGGATCTCCTGAGTGGCAAGCGTTCCGAATGGAACATAGAGCAGCAGCGCACCATCTTGAAGGGTCTTACTGGGGAAGCTGTGGAGGTAGTGAGGTGTCGTCGGCTCCCAAGGATGATGAAAAGAAGGAAGATAAAGCACCACCAGCGGCGGAATTCAACTGAATTAGTTTTAAGTTTTCATTTCTGAACATGGTTTTTATGGGCTGCGTCCCGAGATGGTTGTAATCAAACAATTTGTGATTTTTTTTTGAGTTTGGTGATGTAATGGTCCATAAGGGCCAAAAACAATTTGTTTTTGAAAGTGTGTGGTTGGTTCCACACTTTTATGTTTTTTTGGACAAAATTTGGCTAAGTAACTCGTAGGTTTTGATGAATGAAATAGAATGGGTTTTAGGTATTTCTACTATGTTGTGTTCTTGCATAGGATGTTTAAATCCTTTGCACAACTTTGGTTGACATGTTATGTCAAAGAACTTTTTGTCCTTAGATAACATGTTAATGTTATAACCAATTGATCATGACTTTAGATCAGTCTTTGACTAAGTGGAAATGCGGGGTGCGTACATATAAACATACGTGCCCATTCCTCACCTTAACCAACATTGATGTCGTGCGCTCCAAGCGAAGGTGTATAAACCTTAATAGAGACGAAAGAAAGTAATTTCTTTAAACTTTTGAAGGGATTTAGATACCTTAAACTTAGGATGAGTTGGCCAATCTCAAAACTGTTGTCTTTATTGAACTTTCAAAATCTTAGTACAAAGTGTTAATATCTTGCAAAACAATAAGACGTTAGTAATTTATGATATCTCAAGTGATATCATCTTTATTAGAAAACTTGTGCAAAAAATTGGGGAAAACCCAATTTATTCAAAGAATGAAAATTTTTCATAAGATAAAAGTAAATTCATACCTGAGCTTTATTAAATGTCATCTTCTAAGAAGATGTCAACATCTTGATTGTCTCATTATCTTGTTCATGCATGTTGATTGTCTTGACCTAAAAAGATTTCTTTTGTTTCCTTGCAAGACAAAAAAACATGTTAGAGATGGGTGTTAGCTTAGCTAACACACCTCCGATGCTTAAGTCAGTAATGGTTCCAAAAATATAATCAAACTTAAAAGGACACAAAATAAATAAATAAAGCAAGATTAATTCATACCTGTTTTCTTGAACTAAATGAACATATTATGACTTACATAAAGTATGCTTTAAGGTGGATTGCATTCCAACTTCTTGGGATCCTAACATCGTCTGGAGTAGAAAGCCAATATGAGCCTTTTCCTGCTTCTGCATCTACCAAGTACTGACCTTCCCATTTTGGAGCCAATTTTCCAACATTGAGTTCTCTTGTGTTTTGAAACCTTGCATAAAACAAAGTCACCAACTTGAAATTTCCTTAGCGTGACATTCTTGTTGTATGACCGCGCAATACTCTGCTGATATGATGCCATCCTGATTTTAGCTAGGTCCCTTAGCTCGTCAATGGTGTCCAGATCGTGAGCTATGATGGCATCGTTATGTTCTGACGTCAATAACCCATATCTTGCCGTAGGGACGATGACTTCTGCAGGGCCGATGGCTTCTACTCTAAATACCAAGGAATATGGTGTCTGACCTGTTGTATTCTTGGGTTTAGTCCTATCTTCCCATAAGACGAATGGAAGTTCCTCGGCCCATCGTCCCTTCTTCTGATCTAGGCTCTTCTTTAGGTTGTTGATTATGATTTTGTTGCTTGATTCTGCTTGTCCATTGGCTTGAGGATGTACAGGAGAAGATGTCACCATCTTGACTCCTCAGCTGGTTAGGAAGTCCGTCATCTTCTTACTGATGAATTGGGAGCCGTTATCGCAAATTATCTCTGAAGGAATGCCAAATCTGCTGATGATGTTCTTTTTGATGAAGGAGATAACTTCTTTGTCGCGGACTTGGACGCATGCCTCTACTTCTATCCACTTGGAAAAGTAGTCTGTCATTGCATAAATGAATACCTTCCCTTCTGGTGCTTTGGGAAGTTTACCCACAATGTCCATACCCCATGTCATAAATGGCCAAGGGGAAATAACATGATGAAGTAATTATGCTTGTTGGTTCAGGATGTCGCCATGTTTTTTACTTGAATCACATTTCTTGGCATAGTCTGAGGCATCTTGGCGCATTGTTGGCCAGAAGTACCCCATTCTTAGAGATTTGGTATACAATCTTCTTCCCTCAGAATGATTTCCACATATTCCTTCATGGAGCTCCTTAAGAACTTCTTTAACTTTGTTGGGTTCTAGACACCTCAAATATGGATCTGCAAAAGATTTCTTGAACAACACATTATCTATTAATAGATATCTTGAGTTCCTTACCCTGAATGTTCTACCACTCTTCTTGTCAGTTGGGATGGTGCCATCTTGAGGGTACTTGATGATGGGAGTAGTCCATGAAGTCTGACTTGCTTGATCCCCTTGGGCGTCGTCATCTGTGGTGAAGAGATCTAACTTTTCCACAGCAGGGATGTTGACATGAATGATTGGTATATTGATTTGAGAGGCACTTTTGAAGGTTGACCCCAGGTTAGCAAGGGCATCTGCTTGAGAACTTTCCTCTCTAGGCACCTGATCTAAGGAAAAGCGTTATAATTTGCTTGCTAGGATTTTTACGATCCCCAAATATGATGTCATCTTGGCATTCTTAGCTGCATAGGAACCATTGAAATGATTAACCAATAATAATGAATCACTGTATACCTGAATTGCCTTGACGTTGAGATCTATGGCGACGGTTAATCCCGCAATCAAAGCCTCATATTCTGCTTCGTTGTTAATGGCTTTGAAATCACAGCTTATGGCCTGGGGTATGATGTCCCCTTGTGGTGATTTAAGGACAATCCCTAGACCTGTTCCTCTCATGTTGGATGCTATGGATGGCCAAAACCGGTTTCGGGCCCGGTTCCGGTTCGGCATATATATGACCCTGAACCGGCCCGTGCTTACCCCGGTTCCGGTTCTGGTTGGCACAATCCGATTCCGGTTAGGTTCTAGTTCTGGTACGGTTCCAGTCCCCCTTTAAAATTATTGAAAAACAAGGGATTTTCGGTCTGGTTCCAGTTCCGGTTCCGGTCCGGTTCACCATTTTTGTGAACCGTAACTGGCCCGGATGAATGGCGGTTTCGGTTTATTTGCCGGTTTGCTCCAGTTCCGTGCTTTTCCGGTCCGGTTTTCCGGTTCCGGTCCGGTTCTGTTTGGCCATCCCTATTGGATGCTCCATCTGTAAAAAATGTCCACTTGAGGAGGATGTTGTCATCTTGAAGCTGTTGGACCTCAAGTTCTACCTCTAACTGCATACTTGGACTGAAGTCTGCCACAAAGTCTGCAGGTGCCTGTGATTTTATTGCTGTCTTTGGTTCATATCTGATATCATATGTGCTCAGCTGGACAGACCATTTTGCCATCCTTCCCGACATTTCTGGCTTCCTCATAACTTTCTTAATTGGATAATTAGTACAAATATAGATAACACGAGTCTCAAAATAATGCCTTAATTTAACTGAAGCAGTAATCAAAGCCAAAATCAATTTTTCTAGATAGGAGTACCTAGTTTCCGCATCTAAAAGAGTTTTACTTACATAGTATATTTGATGTTGGTTACCATCTTGTTCTCAGACTAGAACTGCACTGACAGCTACTTCTGAGATGGCCAAATATGCATATAGGGTTCACCTTCTTGTGGTCTGGCCAGCAATGGATATGTTGACAAGTATTGCTTCAATTCCTGAAATGCTTTCTCATGTAGTTCTGTCCATTCGAATCTGCTGTTTTTCTTCAGGATATCATAGAATGGCTTGCACCTTTCTGAGGATTTTAAAATGAATCTATTGAGGGCTGCTACCTTCCCTGTCAATCTTTGAACATCTTTTACCGTCCGAGGCGATGTCAGGTTGAGGATTGCTTTTATTTGTTCTGGGATAGCTTCTATTCCTCTTTGCGTCATCATGTAGCCTATTAACTTTCCAGACTTCATACCGAAGTTGCACTTTGTTGGATTCAGCTTCATATTGAATGCATCCAGGATGTCAAAGGCCTGAGTGAGATCTCGGACATGATTTTCTGATTTCTTTGATTTGACTACCATATCATCGATGTAGACTTCTATGGTGTCCCTAATCTGGTTCTTGAACATCATGTTGACAAGGTTCTAGTATATTGCACCTGAATTTCTTAGTCCAAATGGCATAGCAATATAACAATATATACTTGTGGGTGTAATGAAGGTGGTGTCTTCTTGGTCGGATGGCTCCATCTGGATCTGCTGAAATCCTGAAGATGCGTCCATGAATGTCAAGATCTCATGTCCTGAAGTAGCCTCTACCAAGGTGTCAATGTGTGGAAGAGGAAAGGGATCCTTATGGCATGCTTTGTTCAGGTCTGTGAAGTCGACGCAAACTCTCCATTTACCGTTCCTTTTCTCTACTACAATAATGTTAGCCAACCATTTCGGATACTCTGCTTCTCTGACCATCTTTGCTTTCAGCAGCCTATCAACTTCTTCCTGAATAATCTGATTCTTTTCTTGAGCAAACTTTCTTCTTTTCTGTCGCACTAGCTTGAAGGACGGATCGATGTTGAGCTTGTGAGTTATGACGTCTTTTCTAATCCCTGTTATGTCTTCGTGTTTCCAAGCAAAGCTCTTAACCCGCTTCTTTAATAGATTGATCAGTTCTTCTTCAAACTCTGCTTGTACATCTTGGCCAATTAGCACCTTCAGGTCTGGATTAGAGGGATCCAAGAGTATCTCTTTTACATAATGCTCCCTAGCTTCTAGTACTTGGTGTGCTTTTCTGTAATTGTTATGCTTGCCGAGTGGATGACATCGCCTTCATAGATGTCTTATAGCAATCCTTCGCTGTCTACTGGTCACTGTAAATCTTGACAACTCCCCATGGTGTCGGTAACTTCACACATTTATGGTAGGTAGATGGCACTGCCTTCATAGAGTGGATCCAAGGCCTGCCCAAGATCACATTGTAGCTAGTTGCACAGTCTATCACATAAAAACTTTCCATGGAGTTGACGCCTTCAACATAAACTGGCAGTCTGATTTCTCCTGCTGTATCCTTGGTTTCACCACTGAAGCCCACGAGTACTGAAGTGTTCTTGACTACTTCGGTCATTGGAATGTTCATCTCTTTCAGGGCTGCAACAGTGATGAGATTTATCGAGCTGCCCCTATCTACCAAGATTCTAACCTTGCAGTTTGCTATCTGGATGGCAATGACGAACGTATCATGATGTAGATCTAAGACATTATCCCTTTCGTCTTCTTTAAAGGAGATGACATGTTGAGAAGTTAACTGGGATGTCTTATCTTTTCTTCTGTGCTTCTCATCCTTGGACTCGTGTGCATACCTTTTAGCTGCAGAATAAGAAGTACCACAAATATCAGAACCACCACTAATAAATTGGATTACCTTGGTTACAGGAGGAGGAGAAGGTGGTCTTTTTTGAACGTGTAGACACCCCGCCTTGGACCTCTCACCCCGATTGCATACATAGTATTTTTATTTAACTTATTTTTGTTAATTTCTGTTACTTCGGTTAAGTTCCTAACTGATTCTTTTAGTTTTGGACTAAACTGCATAACAGAATTAATTTTAGAGTCATTTCTGTCATTCTGTCTTTTCCACCCGCGGGCGCCTCCGGCACTGCTTGTGGGCTGCGCGCGCGTCTCGCCCCTAAAGCCGGACTCGCGCGCCTCCTATTATGGTAGTTACGGATTGCAGTCTTTTCCCTCCTTTTTCTTGATCACAAAGAACTCCTTTTACATCCACATTCATCCCCCCTTATTTCATAACTCCCAAATCCCATATTCTAGCCTTTTTCCTTAAAACCAAATATTTGATCTTTATTTTATTTGATTTCTTCTTTATTATTTGATTTTCTTTATTATTTTATTTTCTTATTTTCTTATTGGTTAAAAAAAAACTTATTTTCCTCTCTTTTCTACCTATTTATACCCCTCTTTTTTACCTTAGAAAATGACTTGAAATTTCTTCACAAAGACACTATACACAATTCTCTTAAGAATTCACTTTACAAGAATTCTCCCAATAACAACTCAAGCATCAAAACTCTTTTCAAGTCAAAGTTTGAAGTCCTCTTTCTTAAGGTACAACTTTACTTCTTCTTCTTCTTCTTATTTTACTTGTCTAGTAATGTATGCAATCCCCATCAATTGGGACATGACTAAATGACCACTTTACTACACTAAAGTTGGTTAAGGTTATCTCCCTACATTTCAACTATAGTTTAATTTACTATTCTTCTAGTAATGTAATCTTTAGCATAAAATCAATAAAATAAGTTTCTTTTTATTTCTCTTTTGTAATTCCCCTTTTCTTTACATTATAATTGTTAGCAATTTTCTCATATTAAAATAAGGACATTTAGCATTAGAACACCAATAGTAGCAAGACCCCCGTAAGCGGGGCGGAGTGGTTGTTTAAGTACTTCCCACCCCGTCACGTAACCCCCGAACCCTTCTCTTCTCGAATCTCTGGTTTTGTATATAAATTTAGGCTATTTCTTTAGGTTTTTCTTATGTTTCCTCAATAACATAGGTGTCGACTCTAACAAATTAAAACAAGTTAGACATCCTAGGATAATTCACCGCTCTAGCCAAGTTGTGGTTTTCCCGGGGTATCTACAGTGGCGACTCTGCTGGGGACAATTTAGAGGGCTAAATTTGCGTTTTCTGCTTTTGGTGTTCTTTTATTCTGTTTTCGGGGCATTCTGGCAAAAAGGGTTGGAAGCACGCGCCTTTGGCCTTCTTGGCCTAAAGCGCGCGTGTTCGACCCTAATTACCAGAATCGCCCGCCTCTCATCTCGTCCTTCAATTCCATGTTTCTGTGCTAACAATTATTGGAGGGGAAAGTTTTATTATTTAGGGTAAAGGCAATCCCTTGAACCCACTGATTTGTAGGTTTTCACCCAGAAGCGGGTGTAGATACCCCGGGAAAGCCCCACTTGGCTAGAGCGGTGAATTATCCTAGGATGTCTAATTGTGTTTTAGAGTCGCCACCCACGTTTTTGAGGAACGTAAGAAAACCTAATGTTCATGAGCCTAAGTTTGATTTACGAAAACAGAGATTCTTTGGGATGAGGGGTTCGGGGGTTAGGTTACGAAATGGGAAGTACTTAAACACCCATTTCGCCCGAGCAAAGTCGGTCTTGTTTGTTCATAATTCACTTTTTAAGATAAATGTGTTCTTCCTATTAAAATGATGATAAAAAAGGGGTTTTAGAGTTTGAAATGTAGGGAGATGACTCCTAGGCCAATTCAATGTAATGAAAGGACCGTTGGTGTCATGTCCCAAATGGTTTTGGGTGATTGCACATTTGATTGAAGAAGAAGAAGAAGAAGAAGAAGAAGAAGAAGAAGAAGAAGAAGAAGAAGAAGAAGAAGAAGAAGAAGAAGAAGAAGAAGAAGAAGAAGAGAAATGTTTAAGACCTTTACCTATAGTATCCTTAAAAAAGAACCTCTTGTAAAGCCTTGAAGAAGAGGGTGATTACTTTGTTGAAGAAGTCCCAAGAAGAAGTCTAGAAAAGAAGTGAATAAAAAGGTTTGAAAGTAATGATGTCTAAGGTCCTCCTCCAATGATGGATTGGAGGGGTTTTTATAGTTGAAAAGTGACTGTTTTTGGAGCCAAACGGAGTCTCCAATAAATCTTTCCCGGGAAAAATCATGTATAATGAGCAAGGGAGAGATTCTTGGGCAGAATCTGTAACTGACACGCCCGAGAAGCGTGCGCATCCCACCTAGGCGGCGGAAGGCGCGCGCGTCTGGCCTCAAGGGGCGGAGGCGCGCGACTCTGAGAAGCAATTTTTGATAGAATGGACTAGAAAGTTAGAACTGTTATTCAGTTTAGTCCCGGGACTTAACGAAGTCCGTCTGGAACTTAACCAAAGTAACAGAAACTAACAGGAAACACTTAAAAGAGGGAGAAACACAAAATCAAGTGTGCAATCGGGGTGAGCGGTCCAAGGCGGGGTGTCTACAGAGCCCCTCGGCGGCGTAGATTGTGAAGCAAATGCGCCGACGAAAGACAGACATCCGCCTAGGACATCACCAAGAAAAGGAAAAGACTCGATAAGAGCAGGAATTTGAAATTGCAGAGGATAGAGGTGCGCTCCCTGTGTGAGCGGCTTTGAGAGATAAGGGTACGCTCCCTGTGTGAGCGGCTTTACCAATAGCGGGATCCATTTGCTGGAAGCGGGATCTGTTTGCTGGAAGCGGGATCTGTTTGCTGATAGCGAGATCCGTTAGCTGGAAGTGGGACCTGTTTGCTGAGAGCGAGATCCGTTTGCTGGAAGCGGGATCTGTTCGTCGAGAGCGAGATCCGTTTGCTGGAAGCGGGATCTGTTTGCTGAGAGCGAGATCCGTTAGCTGGAAGCGGGACCTGTTTGCTGAGAGCGAGATCCATTTGCTGGAAGCGGGACCTGTTTGCTGAGAGCGAGATCCGTTACCTGGAGGCGGGACCTGTTTGCTGAGAGCGAGATCCGTTTGCTGGAAGCGGGACCCGGAGGACCGTTTGCTGGAGTGCGGGACCCGGAGGACCGTTTGCTGGAGTCCGGGATCCGAGGGACCGTTTGCTGGAGTACGGGACCCGGAGGACCGTTTGCTGAGGTGCAGGACCCGGAGGACCGTTTGCTGAGGTGTGGGACCCGGAGGACCGTTTGCTCTGGATGGATGTGGATTTTGTTCGATGAAGAAGCAGTGATTCTGTGGATCATCCCGGACCAAGTTGTTGTCGTGAGTCGTACTTTGATGTTGACTGTTTGACTTTGACTTTTGATGAGGTGCGGGCACAGTTGACTGCGGAATGCTTTGTGCTGGGGATGAATTGTAAAAACTGATCTTTAGAGAATTAAAAGACGCCCTAGTTTGAATGGGAGTTTCTATCTTATTTCAGTTTTTTAGACATGCCTTAAGGGCGGACCAAATTAATGTGTGCCCAGCTGGATGTTTGCTGTCGTCGTTTTGAGCTTCTTTTGTTGGTGGGATTGATCCTTTCTGTAGATAGAAAGCGTTTGAACGTGCCTGGGCTTCCTTCTTGAACTGACGAAGGCTATTTCTGGACCCTTCTTATGCCTGGGACGCGGGCGCTTCCTCTCTTGGATACGGGACGCGCGCGCTTTGTAGACCGGTGTCGGGAGGCGCGCGCCTCTGAGAGGCGAAATTCAGGGCCTGATATTTCCTGGCCAAAAGGTCCTCCAACAGCTATAATATCAGCTTCTGGTCGACAATTCGATTCCAGCAGCCCTTTTCTGTCATTTTTGAACACCATTCTATTACCCTGTCACACCCCGAAAATCTCAAAAATCCATAAATATAAAATTTACATAATATACATCTCCAAAATACAAAATACCAAACCGGGCGCGTGAATTCAACTATGAAACCAATACCATCAAACGACACCTCAACGAGATTATAACTCGGAGACTAGAAACAAACGCGGAAGCAAGAACAACTATTAACAAAAATACCCAAAGTGCAACCGTATATACAAAACACTGAACGACTACGAACCCACAATAATATGCATAAAAGCTCCGAAGAGCAACTATCCCAATGCGATCAACCTGCTCAGAAGATTCCCGCTACAACGGACCTCACAACGCTACCACTTGCTTTCCTGGGGGGGTTTAAGGAAAAACAATTTGAAACAAGAAACGGGGTGAGATAAAATCTCAGTAAGTTACTAAATGCATCTACATGGCATAATATCATGTAAATCAATTATATAACTGAGCAAGTAAATCATATAACAACAAATGAGAAAGCTCCCTATCGCCAACCGTCCCATACCAGTTGGAAATAACGACTAACTCATCATGCAGCACATAAGACTAAAATAAACACGTTGCAAAGGATACTGAGCCAAGGTTTCACCAAACCAATAGAACAATCGCTGCGTAGCTTCAACCGATAAACCAGTCAACAATAGCAGCATAACAGCTGAAGAGAGCCCCGGTCAGAACCGACCCATCAATCAATCAACCAATCGAACCATCTTCGTAGTAGCATAATAGCTGAAGAGAAAACCCCCGGTACCGGATCCAATAACAAAGTAACGTGCCACAAAGGGCGGGAGCCATGCCACAAAGTCATGCTCCAAAACGTGTAGCTAGAATACTCACAAAAGGAGCTAGCTCATCCCGTCCAAGGCCAATCTGGATGAGGAAGAAGGACCAATGGGAGATGCTATACTGGACTTGGCTGTGCCATTATAGCATTATCCATTGCCTGACTCGATACACAAATAACCAGCTGGACTTTCAATTAAATGCTAGGTAATAAATACTAGCTCGATAAACAACCAAAGATTCCAAAGTAGGGAACCATACCAATTAATCACCATAAAAGATGCAAACGATTACTCAAGAAGAGTTCAACAACAATAAACACAAGGAGTTTCTCATAAAAGAGTCCAACAACATTGACCATTAAAACATAATGATTCCAAGATTAGGCACGTACCAAATACATCCTAAATATGATACCCACAAGTTAATCATAAAGAGCACAACCCAAACGGTCGCTCACAAATGGCACAATGACTATTACCAAAATGACCCTAAACATTTACTCATAAAGATATACTAGGACTATGAACTCAACCATCTCATCACACCTGGAATTCCAAAGTAGGAAATCAGAATGACTACACCTTAAGGTTAATCAAACCGTAAGTACCCAATTGCCAATTCACGCTTTACCTCCGTTCATAACGAACCAATTCTAAACACCACAAACGAATCCAAAAGGTTACACTTATTAGAACATGATCACGACCGGACTAAACCCTACACTTTGGTGTTCAATGACAACCCTCTAGGTACTATAGGACATCGCCTAAAACCTAGACCAAGTCTTACTCGAAAATCAATTCGATTGGAACAATCACGAACACATCATAAGATGCCCAAACATTCCCAAACAATACTTGATCAAATTACATAACACCATTGTTCACAAAGGAACCAATTTTTAATTACTAAAGTGTTCCACGGTGACCAACTAAGTCAACTAGAATAGTACTACGGAACCTAGACCGAGACTACACCTTGATCTTAAACCTCAACGAAAAGACAACCATTCTAATCTGGAACCGTGCGTCCAATAGGACCATTTTATAGAACTCGAAAAGAGCTTTCCAACGATAGTTTACACGTCCAAAACGGAGTCCGGACGAAGAAGTTATGGCCTTCGAAAGAATGGACAAGAAAACAATGATTTTCACAGAAGGTAGAGGGGTGCGCGCGCCTCCCTGAATCAGATAGGAATACGCCACAATGGGGAAGAAGGGTGCGCGCGCTTCATCACCAAGGGGTGCGCGCGCCTCCTGAGTTCAGAAGGAAAAACACCAACATGGAGCTGGAGGGTGCGCGCGCCTCCAAGAAAAGGGTGCGCGCGCCTCCTGCGCCGGACAGAGAGATCTACAGAAATTTTCCTGGGTTCTTCACATTTCCTTTACCCAATTCAATCCAACCCAAAATCAAAGCTCCCAACAAGAATAATAATGAACCAAAACAACTTCTAAGCCTATAAAAGACTCATCTAGCAACATTTGAACAACCAAACCAATGAATGACTCAAACACCCAAATTTCACAAAATATGAATAATTTACAAATGGGTTCCAAACCAACCAAAGGAGCTATATATAACAACTAGAGCATCAATGGAGTTAATGATGAACCATTTTAGCATAAATGGGGGAAAAGTAACTTACCCGGATTTTATGAAAGTTGACGGAATTCGAATTTTCTTTGTTCTCTACGATCCTATCGACGATATAAACAAGTTTCATGTTTTAAGAAATGAGAAATAACAAGAGGAAGATGGTTAGATTGAAGAGAGAAGGTAGAGAAGAAAACTTACCTTTTCTTGGAAGAGAGAGAGAGAGTTTGTGCTGGGAATGAAATGAGGTGAGGGAGAAAGAGAGGGAGTAGGGAGAAGATGATTAAACCAAACTTACACTTAGACCCCTCCCTTACTACTACTCTCTACAAACAAACTCCCCACTAATAATTAAGACTCAACACTTCTACACTAGCACAAATGACCCAAAAAAAATGCTAGTCATAATTTATTATAACACATAAAATGCACACATAAATTATTAATTAAATAATAATTTAAATAAATAAATAAACAAATAAATAAATAATAATTATTTATTACTAATAAAATAGAGGCAGGTTTTCGGGTCGTTACAATCTACCCTCCTTAAAAAGAATTCGCCCGCGAATTCACTCATCAAAATCACAATGCGCGGTCATAATGAGGCGACAAAATATCAACTCGCATAAAGCACTCGAAACCCCAAATCAAGTACCTATTAAAGATTTCAGACATCAATTCCATGACTCAAATAAACCCACACATATTGAACACATACATATCTCAAGCATATTCATATCAACATCCTAAAGTTAACTTCCTCTTTCATCCCGAATTTCACATTCTCAAGACTATCACTTGTTCACCAATTCTGAGACATAGCTGATTTGATCCTAATTAGCATCACGCTCACCATCAACCCTTAAATCATCAACATCCATAAGTTTTACTTTTCCGGTTCACCCGTACGCATTGGCGTTCTAGACATCATCCCAAGTAATCATACTACTACCCGAACAAATAAGAGAAGGAATAGGGATAACGATTATTGTCACCCAATGACTCAGTGATATACTCAAAAATTTGCCGTCATCAACTATCCGATCAAATGAGATTTCCCCTACCACACTCACTTCCTCATGAGATAAAACATAATACAGTCAAAATCTTTGAATTTCTCAAACTACTTGCATTACCTCATACTTAGTTTTCTAAGGGAATATCCAGAAATTCAAAACATTAAACCATCTCAAGCTTACTCAACTTCTTAAACTGTGAAAAGCTAAAGAAATTTCTCATCCTCCAAATGTTCACCGCGTGACTATATCTCTAAGGATTACCATTAAAGTAGCAACTGTAACGATCCGAAATTTTCACAATCTTTGTTTCAATAAATAGTAATATATTACAACTTACAACTCTAAAAGATATTACAAAGGGTCACTAATAATCCGAAATATTCAACAACTGCTCCGTCCCAATACAAAATCATAGCACCCTTTAATATGCCCAAGTATCTATACTCAACTTCCTTTACAAATCCTTAATCCAAACGAGAACGCCACTAAGAAAAGATTCAGAACCAAGTGACAACTGTTTAACTAAAACCCAAAATGCCATTAATATTGCTCGAGGATTTCTTACTTTCTTAAAATATGTCTAGTCCTTTAAATTCAACGCGCTCACCATCATTAATGATTATAACTCCCACAATATACTCCTAACTCGTATTGCTTTAACTCAACTCCAGTCATGTATTAAAATGATCCCAAAAGTATCATAACTCAACTTCTTATTATGACCCATAATAAATTAAGTATTTCCTCATACTAAACAATTCCGATGCACTCACGTAGATGTACTAAAAGTAAAGAAAAACTCCTATCAAGAAATTCTCAAATTGAATCTTTAACTCTTTTAACCCAACCGATACTATATGTTCACTGATTCACCTATCAGTATCGTAGCTTACATCAACTCCTCATATAACCCAAGTTCCCTGTCGATCGAACGACACATCGCACCCAGTATAAATTATACCCAAGATTTCAAAATTTATATTGCCAACAGAGTAAGCTAAATCCCCAGCACAACCTTATAATAAAGATTTTCTGACTTTCAATATAGAACCTTAACATTATATACATACTTAATATGCTCCTAAACAAAGTCAAACATACCAATATAGAAATATTCTCCACCTATCGATGGCACACATGAAATTCGAGACACATTGAAAGCTAGGCCATACTACTTAACTCGTCCATATCCTGCATAGGTGACATAACCAAATCACCTTAGCTCTATCAGAAGAAATCACGAAATTTCATACTCAAGGATATACCCCAACATAAATCACTTAATGAGAACAAACATACGAATATAGCACAAGACATTTCCACTTTACGAATTAGGTATGCCCAAGCCTTCAAAACTCGTACTCTCGATTCCTAAACCGACTAACCCCAATGGAACCAACACTATTGATACCAATCCTATACTTGATATACCACATGAGAATAAACACTCGACGTCAATATCACGACTCATAACTCAACCAACTTCTACCTTAACCTCATCCTTTAAGAAAACTTAGTTTCCTAAACCGCTCAAAGGTATAACACCTAAGTATTGAAACCTATTCAATATCAGAGTTCTTATTCTCCTTCAAGATCTAAAACCATTGCTCTGATACCAACTGTCACACCCCGGAAATCTCAAAAATCCATAAATATAAAATTTACATAATATACATCTCCAAAATACAAAATACCAAACCGGGCGCGTGAATTCAACTATGAAACCAATACCATCAAACGACACCTCAACGAGATTATAACTCGATGACTAGAAACAAATGCGGAAGCAAGAACAACTATTAACAAAAATACCCAAAGTGCAACCGTATATACAAAACACTGAACGACTACGAACCCACAATAATATGCATAAAGGCTCCGAAGAGCAACTATCCCAATGCGATCAACCTGCTCAGAAAATTCCCGCTACAACCGACCTCACAAAGCTAACACTTGCTTTCCTGGGGGGGTTAAGGAAAAACAATTTGAAACAAGAAACGGGGTGAGATAAAATCTCAGTAAGTTACTAAATGCATCTACATGGCATAATATCATGCATATCAATTATATAACTGAGCAAGTAAATCATATAACAACAAATGAGAAAGCTCCCTATCGCCAACCGTCCCATACCAGTTGGAAATAACGACTAACTCATCATGCAACACATAAGACTGAAATAAACACGTTGCAAAGGATACTGAGCCAAGGTTTCACCAAACCAATAGAACAATCGCTGCGTAGCTTCAACCAATAAACCAGTCAACAATAGCAGCATAACAGCTGAAGAGAGCCCCGGTCAGAACCGGCCCATCAATCAATCAACCAATCGAACCATCTTCGTAGTAGCATAATAGCTGAAGAGAAAACCCCCGGTACCGGATCCAATAACAAAGTAACGTGCCACAAAGGGCGGGAGCCATGCCATAAAGTCATGCTCCAAAACGTGTAGCTAGAATACTCACAAAAGGGGCTAGCTCATCCCGTCCAAGGCCAATCTGGATGAGGAAGAAGGACCAATGGGCGATGCTATACTGGACTTGGCTGTGCCATTATAGCATTATCCATTGCCTGACTCGATACACAAATAACCAGCTGGACTTTCAATTAAATGCTAGGTAATAAATACTAGCTCGATAAACAACCAAAGATTCCAAAGTAGGGAACCATACCAATTAATCACAATAAAAGATGCAAACGATTACTCAAGAAGAGTTCAACAACAATAAACACAAGGAGTTTCTCATAAAAGAGTCCAACAACATTGACCATTAAAACATAATGATTCCAAGATAAGGCACGTACCAAATACATCCTAAATATGATACCCACAAGTTAATCATAAAGAGCACAACCCAAACGGTCGCTCACAAATGGCACAATGACTATTACCAAAATGACCCTAAACATTTACTCATAAAGATATACTAGGACTATGAACAAAACCATCTCATCACACCTGGAATTCCAAAGTAGGAAATCATAATGACTACACCTTAAGGTTAATCAAACCGTAAGTACCCAATTGCCAATTCACGCTTTACCTCCGTTCATAACGAACCAATTCTAAACACCCCAAACGAATCCAAAAGGTTACACTTATTAGAATATGATCACGACCGGAATAAACTCTACACTTTGGTGTTCAATGACAACCCTCTAGGTACTATAGGACATCGCCTAAAACCTAGACCAAGTCTTACTCGAAAATCAATTCGATTGGAACAATCACGAACACATCATAAGATGCCCAAACATTCCCAAACAATACTTGATCAAATTACATAACACCATTGTTCGCAAAGGAAACAATTTTTAATTACTAAAGTGTTCCACGCTGCCCAACTAAGTCAACTAGAATAGTACTACGGAACCTAGACCGAGACTACACCTTGATCTTAAACCTCAACGAAAAGACAACCATTATAATCTGGAACCATGCGGCCAATAGGACCATTTCATAGCACTCGAAAAGATCTTTCCAACGATAGTTTACACGTCCAAAACGGAGTCCGGACGAAGAAGTTATGGCCTTCGAAAGAATGGACAAGAAAACAATTATTTTCACAGAAGGTAGAGGCGTGCGCGCGCCTCCCACCGTCAGGGTATGCGCGCCTCCCTGAATCAAATAGGAATGCGCCACAATGGGGAAGAAGGATGCGCGCGCTTCATCACCAAGGGGTGCGCGCGCCTCCTGAGTTCAGAAGGGAAAACACCAACATGGAGCTGGAGGGTGCGCGCGCCTCCAAGAAAAGGGTGCGCGCGCCTCCTGCGCCGGACAGAGAGATCTACAGAAATTTTCCTGGGTTCTTCACATTTCCTTTACCCAATTCAATCCAACCCAAAATCAAAGCTCCCAACAAGAATAATAATGAACCAAAACAACTTCTAAGCCTATAAAAGACTCATCTAGCAACATTTGAACAACCAAACCAATGAATGACTCAAACACCCAAATTTCACAAAATATGAATAATTTACAAATGGGTTCCAAACCAACCAAATGAGCTATATATAACAACTAGAGCATCAATGGAGTTAATGATGAACCATTTTAGCATAAATGGGGGAAAAGTAACTTACCCGGATTTTATGAAAGTTGACGGAATTCGAATTTTCTTTGTTCTCTACGATCCTATCGACGATATAAACAAGTTTCATGTTTTAAGAAATGAGAAATAACAAGAGGAAGATGGTTAGATTGAAGAGAGAAGGTAGAGAAGAACACTTACCTTTTCTTGGAAGAGAGAGAGAGAGTTTGTGCTGGGAATGAAATGAGGTGAGGGAGAAAGAGAGGGAGTAGGGAGAAGATGATTAAACCAAACTTACACTTAGACCCCTCCCTTACTACTACTGTAGCGACCCCAAAACCCGTTTATATTTATTTTATATTTTTGGGGATTTTTATTTGACTTATATGGGCATTTTATGTGTTGCATCATATTTTATGATTTGCATATCATATTTGATTATTTGTGTTATTTACTTAGTTAGTAATAATAAAGATTAAAGGAGTTAAATGATTAAGTTGAAACTTTAGGGTCCTAGTTGAAAATGTAAGTTTAGGGGCTAAAGTGTTAACTTTGAAACTTGGGTGACCAAAGTTGAGAAATGGGTTAAAACACTTTATAAGCAACTTGCTTTCTCCTTCTTTCTCTGTGCAAAACTTTCTTCTGCAACTTTCTACGTCTCAGTTAGGGTTAGGAGAAAAAGGTAAGTTCGACCCATTTCGATTTAATTCTTTTTATTTACTTACCCGTTTTAAAAACTAATTATATAAAAATGATCAGGGCGTCGAGTAGGTCATTTCTAGCCGAAAAAAACTTATTTCAGCGATACTTTTTCCGGAACTAGGTAAGTTACTAATTCCCCTTTAAATGTTAAAATAGTCATATATGCTATATATGATACTTCTACTTGTTAATTTTGTGATTTGGGCAATATTTGCTATACTTGTAATTTTGGGACAAAGGGAGTATATGAACTTGGTTTATCTGGGTATTGTAATGGTTTAGAAACCATGTTGAAAGTGCTAATGAAAATTGTTATTGTAAGTTGCTTAAGTTGTGTTATATATGTTGTACTTGTGGGACGGAAGGAGTAAAAATGAGCTAAGGAAAGAATCTGGGATTTAGCCCAATTTAGGAGGGGGCGCACGCACCCTAGATAAGGGGGCGCGCGCACCCTATTGGCTAACTTAGGCAAAAAGGGACTGATGAAGGGAGGCGTGCGCACCCTTTTGGGTGGAGCGCGCGCACCCTTAAGTGACCCAAAAATGTGAGATTCTGATGCTTGGGAGCGCGCGCACCCTATGGGGTGGGGCGTGCGCACCCCCTGCTTTCCAGTTTTGATAGCTTATTTCACTTGGGTACAAAAGGGCAAATGTTGTGTCGTCCTTGGGGTTGTTTAGTACCTAAATGTGAATGCGTATGACTTTTATGTCGTTAATGAAAAAGACTGGGTTGTGATTAAATGTCCTTTTTATGGACTCTTTATAAGGAATCTTTGTGTGCATCTTATAATGTATTTGGCAAAGTTCCTTCTTGGATGAAATGCCCCGGGTTTTGTTTAGCAAGTATTCATTACTGTGCTTCTTGTTAAAAGTCCAGCTGGTCTTGTTGTGGAGTCAGCCAATGGAAGAATTATAGTGGTACAGGTAAGTCCACTATAAGGTTTTCCATTGGAGCTTGTGAGTCAGGCGGTGGAAGAATTATAGTGGCACATAAGCCAAGTTCACTATAAGGTATCCACTGTGCCTTCTAGTTTCCCCAGTCCAGATTGGCCTTGGATGGGATGAATTGCTCCCTTTGGTGAGTATTTGGGTTATGACTTTGTGTCATATTTCCCTCTCTGGTTACTTGGTTCTATTGGTTATGGTTTGGTTTTCGGGATCCCGACGGCTTCAGCTATTTATGCTGCTCAGATGGTTTTCTCTGATGGGTTTCTCAGATGGTATTCTCATCAGTTATGGTTATTGGGTAAACCTTGGCTTTGGTATCCACCGGAGTGTGGGCAATGTGATATATAACTTGATGTTATGTGCTATATGCTATATGCTTACTTGTTGATATTGTTTCTTTATGATCATCATATCAGCATGTAATGTAGTTGCATTTTAGTAGCTTACTGAGATTTATTCTCACCCTTATTTGTTTACTGTTTTAGATAAAGGCGGGTCCAGGGGATAGGACACTTGGCACGGGAGGACGTTGGTTTGGTAAGAGTTGGGACTTGTTTTGTTAAAGGTTACATTATGTAAATGTAAACCCTTTGGGTAGAGTAACCGTACTTTTTTATGGTTCCATCTATTTTGGTAAAAGTTGATGTATGTACATTGGTTTAAAAGTTTGTAAGCCTTCGGGCTAAGTACTTTCACTGTGAAAGTGTTTGTAAAGGTTTGTTTCAAGTTAAGTGAAGTCTTTGAACTTCAAGTATGTTTTTGTGCCACTTTCTAAAAGGACATTTCGAAAAATTTTCTAAAAGGTTTTATAACGTCTTCCGTTCGTGTCCCGAGCGTGGGGCCAAGTAGGACCACGGGTCTGGGCCGCGACAGTTGGTATCAGAGCTAGGTTGTAGATTGTCTAGAATGACTAAATGACCTAGGAGGGTAGTAGAGTATAGAGTGAGTAACGTTGAGTGTTTGATGCAGGTATTCATTAAAAATGGGTGAAACTGACGGAGATCAGGCCGGCTCTTCGGGGCAAGGGGATGCCAGAGAAGAGGCTCGAATTATGTTTCAGGGAATGTTTGAAGCAGCGATGAAAACTTTAAGTGATCAGAGGCAAGAAAGGGAACAGGTACCACCAAGATATGGCCTAGAACAGTTTCTAAAAATGAAGCCTATGGATTATGATGGGGAACCTGATATATCCAAGACTGAAAGGTGGATTGAATCGATGGAAAAGATCTTTGATGCATTGAGATGTTCTGAGGAAGACCAAGTCAGGTTTGCTACCTATAAGCTGAATGGAGCGGCTGAGCATTGGTGGAAAGCTTTGAAAACAAAATGGGATGAGACTCATGTGCCTTATACTTGGGAGAATTTTCTGGGAAAGTTTAAAGAACACTTCATTCCTCGAGTAGATCAAGACAGGAAGGAGATGGAATTTCTTAGCTTGGAGCAAGGTTCTATGTCAATTGCTCAGTACTCAGCTAAATTTTCAGAGTTGTCTAGGTATTGTACTCACCTAGTGGCAACTGAGGAGAGGAAGGCTACGAGGTTTGTGAAAGGTTTGAAAATTATGATTAGAACTCAGCTAGTATCCCATAAGTTGCAAGATTTTCAGGATGCAGTGGATCGAGCTTACCAGGTGGAGCATGACATTGAGGAACATAAAAGGAAAATGGAATTGTTAGGCGCTGGGAAGCAAGTTAGGCAACCACAACGTGGTGATAATCGAGGAAATCAAGGTGGATCTTCACAATTCAAAGGGTCTTCTCAAAGACAGTCAGGTAACAGAAATCAAAGTAACACTTCAGGGAGTTAGAGTAGAGGAGTTTGTAATTATTGTCAGAAAGAAGGGCATTCAGAAGAGAGATGTTGGAAGAAGCAGGGCAAGTGTTTGAACTGTGGTCAGTTAGGACATTTTCAGAGGGATTGCCCTAAGTATAGGATGCAAGCATCGGGAAGTGTGGTTGGGTCCTCTCAGGGTCAGAAGAGGGATTCCTCAGGCAAGCCTAAGGTTCAGGGTCGTGTCTTTGCCATTTCTCAGCAACAGGCTTCAGAGTCCTCTAATGTGATAGGAGGTATTATTTCTGTGTCTAGTTTGAGGGCACGTACACTTATAGACCCTGGCTCATCGCATTCTTATCTGTCTATGCATTTTGCTTCTCGATTGCATTTGTCTTCTGAATCTCTGCCTTATGTGTTAGAGGTGTCAACTCCTATAGAGGAGTGTTTGGTGACCAATGAGGTGTTGCATTCTTGTGATGTGCATATACGTGAGCATGTTTTACCTGCTGATTTAGTTATCTTACCATTACAAGATTTTGATGTTATCTTGGGTATGGATTGGTTGGGTAAATATCATGCGTCTGTTGATTGTGCTAATAAAGTGGTCACATTTTCTATCCCTAATGTTCCTAAGTTTTCTTTTGAAACTGTTCCCTGGGGTAGAGAGATTCGAATTATTTCTTATATGAAGGCTAGAAAGTTGTTGAATCGGGGTTGCACGGGGTATTTGGCTAGTGTTCTTGATACTACTAAAAGGGTTCCTGATATTGAGGATGTGCCTATTGTTAAAGAATTTTCAGATGTATTTTCTTCTGAGTATGCTATGCCTCCTGACCGGGAAATAGAGTTCTGTATTGACTTACTTCCAGGTACGGCTCCTATATCTGAGGCACCTTACAGAATGGCCCCAGCTGAATTGAAAGAGTTGAAGGTTCAGTTGCAAGAGTTACTTGATCGAGGATTCATTCGTCCTAGTGTATCCCCGTGGGGAGCTCCAGTATTGTTTGTTAAAAAGAAAGATGGGTCCTTGAGGCTGTGTATTGACTACAGAAAGCTGAATCAGGTAACTATAAAGAATAAATATCCGCTTCCTCATATTGATGATTTATTTGATCAACTTCAAGGGTCAGTTGTCTTTTCAAAACTTGATTTGAGGAGTGGGTACCATCAGTTGAAAATCCGTTCTGAAGACATTTCTAAAACTGCTTTTCGTTGTAGATATGGCCATTATGAGTTTCTTGTTATGCCTTTTGGGTTGACTAATGCTCCGGCTGTTTTTATGGATATGATGAATAGGGTCTTTAAACCTTATCTTGATACCTTCGTGGTTGTATTTATTGATGATATTCTGGTTTATTCCAAGTCCCGGGAGGAGCATGAACAGCATTTATGAATGGTTTTATCTATTCTTCGTGAGAAGCAGTTGTTTGCTAAATTCAGTAAGTGTGCTTTTTGGCTCAATGAAGTATCTTTTCTTGGGCATGTGATTTCTAATAAAGGTATATCAGTTGATCCATCTAAAGTTGAGGCTATTGTGAATTGGAGGAGGCCAGAATCAGTTACAGAAATTCGAAGTTTCTTGGGGTTAGCTGGGTACTACAGAAGGTTCATTGAGGGGTTTTCTAAGATTGCAACTCCCTTGACTCAGTTGACTCGAAAGAATATTCCTTATGTGTGGGATGAAAAATGTCAAGCTAGTTTTGAAGAGTTAAAGAAGAGATTGACTACAGCTCCTATTCTCGCCCTACCTAATGGTAATGATGATTTGGTAATCTATAGTGATGCTTCTAAAGAAGGCCTCGGGTGTGTATTAATGCAGAATGGAAGGGTGATTGCATATGCTTCGAGGAAGCTGACTCCGAGTGAGCAGAATTATCCTACCCATGACATGGAGCTTGCAGCTATTGTCTTTGCATTACACAAGTGGAAACATTATCTTTATGGAGCAAAGTTTGAGATTTTCACAGATCATCAGAGTTTGAAGTAGCTTTTCTCCCAGAAAGAGTTAAATAATAAACAACGAAGATGGATGGAGTTGTTGAAGGATTATGATTGCACCATTTCTTATCATCCGGGCAAGGCAAATGTGGTAGCTGATGCTATTAGCCGGAAGTCTTATGTAGCTTCATTAATGGTGCGGGAATGGAAGATGTTGGAGGATGCTCGAGATTGGAGTCCTTATGAATCAAAGCATGGAGCTATTTTTGCTAACATTCAAGTATTTCCAACTTTAGTTCAACAAATAAAGGAAGCTCAGAAGGATGACCCGGAGTTGGTAAAGATATTGGATAAAATCAAAGAAGGTAAATTTGAGGATTTTTCTCTCAGTCCTGAAGGGGTATTAACTTTCAGAGGTCGATTGTGTGTGCCTAATGTTGATGGGATTAAACACCAAGTTCTTGATGAAGGCCATAAATCAAGGTATACTATTCATCCCAGAAGTACTAAAATGTATCAGAATTTGAAGCAACACTTTTGGTGGAATAATATGAAAAGGGAAATAGCGGATTATGTATCCAAGTGTTTAACATGTCAACAAGTTAAAGCTGAACATCAAAGGCCTGCAGGATTGCTTCAACCGTTAGAGATTCCGGAATGGAAGTGGGAACATGTTACCATGGATTTTGTGACAGGGTTACCTCGTACTCGAAGAAGGTTTGATGCGGTTTGGGTGATTGTTGATAGATTGACAAAGTCTTCTCATTTTCTACCTATTGAGATCGGTTATTCTATGGAAAAGCTTGCAACTTTGTACATTAATGAGATCGTGAGGTTACATGGAGTTCCAGTGAGCATTGTATATGATCGTGACCCTAGATTCACATCTCGATTTTGGCAAGCATTTCAGAAGGCTTTGGGTTCAGAGTTGAGATTTAGTACAGCTTTTCATCCTCAAACAGATGGTCAGTCCGAGAGAACTATCCAGATTCTTGAGGATATGTTGAGGGCTTGCTCAGTTGATTTTTCAGATTCGTGGGATATTCATTTGCCTCTCGTAGAGTTTGCTTATAACAACAGTTTTCAGTCCAGTATTGGGATGGCTCCTTATGAAGCCTTGTATGGAAGGAAATGTCGGTCTCCTATCTGTTGGGATGAAGTGGGAGAAGCCAAGATTTGGGGCGTTCAGATGGTTAATGATTCAGTTGAGAAGGTTAAACTTATTCGAGATCGTTTGAGTACGGCCCAGAGTAGACAGAAAAGCTACGCTGATCATCGGAGGCGAGACCTTGAGTTCGAAAAAGGTGACTTTGTGTTTTTGAAGGTTTCCCCTAAGGTTGGTATTCGAAGATATGGGAAGAAAGGCAAGCTTGCTCCGAGGTATATTGGTCCATTTGAGATTCTTGAAAGAGTGGGAGATCGGGCGTATCGTCTTGCATTACCTCCTTCTCTTGATAAGATCCATAATGTGTTTCATATTTCTATGCTTCGGAAGTATGTGTATGATTCTTCTCATGTTCTATCTGAGGTTCCCGAGGATATTGAGCCGAGTATGTCTTATGAGGAACATCCGGTCCTAGTCATTGATTCGAAGGTGCAAGAATTGAGAAACAAAAGTATTCCTCTTGTTCGAGTTGTGTGGAGGAATCATAATGTGGAGGAATCGACTTGGGAGCTTCGGGAGGAGATCGAGAGGAAGTACCCTTGGTTGTTTGAGGGCCTCGGTAAGTAACCCTAAAATTCGGGACGAATTTTCTTTAAGGAGGAGTGATTGTAGCGACCCCAAAACCCGTTTATATTTATTTTATATTTTTGGGGATTTTTATTTGACTTATATGGGCATTTTATGTGTTGCATCATATTTTATGATTTGCATATCATATTTGATTATTTGTGTTATTTACTTAGTTAGTAATAATAAAGATTAAAGGAGTTAAATGATTAAGTTGAAACTTTAGGGTCCTAGTTGAAAATGTAAGTTTAGGGGCTAAAGTGTTAACTTTGAAACTTGGGTGACCAAAGTTGAGAAATGGGTTAAAACACTTTATAAGCAACTTGCTTTCTCCTTCTTTCTCTGTGCAAAACTTTCTTCTGCAACTTTCTACGTCTCAGTTAGGGTTAGGAGAAAAAGGTAAGTTCGACCCATTTCGATTTAATTCTTTTATTTACTTACCCGTTTTAAAAACTAATTATATAAAAATGATCAGGGCGTCGAGTAGGTCATTTCTAGCCGAAAAAAACTTATTTCAGCGATACTTTTTCCGGAACTAGGTAAGTTACTAATTCCCCTTTAAATGTTAAAATAGTCATATATGCTATATATGATACTTCTACTTGTTAATTTTGTGATTTGGGCAATATTTGCTATACTTGTAATTTTGGGACAAAGGGAGTATATGAACTTGGTTTATCTGGGTATTGTAATGGTTTAGAAACCATGTTGAAAGTGCTAATGAAAATTGTTATTGTAAGTTGCTTAAGTTGTGTTATATATGTTGTACTTGTGGGACGGAATGAGTAAAAATGAGCTAAGGAAAGAATCTGGGATTTAGCCCAATTTAGGAGGGGGCGCACGCACCCTAGATAAGGGGGCGCGCGCACCCTATTGGCTAACTTAGGCAAAAAGGGACTGATGAAGGGAGGCGTGCGCACCCTTTTGGGTGGAGCGCGCGCACCCTTAAGTGACCCAAAAATGTGAGATTCTGATGCTTGGGAGCGCGCGCACCCTATGGGGTGGGGCGTGCGCACCCCCTGCTTTCCAGTTTTGATAGCTTATTTCACTTGGGTACAAGAGGGCAAATGTTGTGTCGTCCTTGGGGTTGTTTAGTACCTAAATGTGAATGCGTATGACTTTTATGTCGTTAATGAAAAAGACTGGGTTGTGATTAAATGTCCTTTTTATGGACTCTTTATAAGGAATCTTTGTGTGCATCTTATAATGTATTTGGCAAAGTTCCTTCTTGGATGAAATGCCCCGGGTTTTGTTTAGCAAGTATTCATTACTGTGCTTCTTGTTAAAAGTCCAGCTGGTCTTGTTGTGGAGTCAGCCAATGGAAGAATTATAGTGGTACAGGTAAGTCCACTATAAGGTTTTCCATTGGAGCTTGTGAGTCAGGCGGTGGAAGAATTATAGTGGCACATAAGCCAAGTTCACTATAAGGTATCCACTGTGCCTTCTAGTTTCCCCAGTCCAGATTGGCCTTGGATGGGATGAATTGCTCCCTTTGGTGAGTATTTGGGTTATGACTTTGTGTCATATTTCCCTCTCTGGTTACTTGGTTCTATTGGTTATGGTTTGGTTTTCGGGATCCCGACGGCTTCAGCTATTTATGCTGCTCAGATGGTTTTCTCTGATGGGTTTCTCAGATGGTATTCTCATCAGTTATGGTTATTGGGTAAACCTTGGCTTTGGTATCCACCGGAGTGTGGGCAATGTGATATATAACTTGATGTTATGTGCTATATGCTATATGCTTACTTGTTGATATTGTTTCTTTATGATCATCATATCAGCATGTAATGTAGTTGCATTTTAGTAGCTTACTGAGATTTATTCTCACCCTTATTTGTTTACTGTTTTAGATAAAGGCGGGTCCAGGGGATAGGACACTTGGCACGGGAGGACGTTGGTTTGGTAAGAGTTGGGACTTGTTTTGTTAAAGGTTACATTATGTAAATGTAAACCCTTTGGGTAGAGTAACCGTACTTTTTTATGGTTCCATCTATTTTGGTAAAAGTTGATGTATGTACATTGGTTTAAAAGTTTGTAAGCCTTCGGGCTAAGTACTTTCACTGTGAAAGTGTTTGTAAATGTTTGTTTCAAGTTAAGTGAAGTCTTTGAACTTCAAGTATGTTTTTGTGGCACTTTCTAAAAGGACATTTCGAAAAATTTTCTAAAAGGTTTTATAACGTCTTCCGTTCGTGTCCCGAGCGTGGGGCCAAGTAGGACCACGGGTACGGGGCGCGACAACTACTCTCTACAAACAAACTCCCCACTAACAATTAAGACTCAACACTTCTACACTAGCACAAATGACCCAAAAAAAAATGCTAGTCATAATTTATTATAACACATAAAATGCACACATAAATTATTAATTAAATAATAATTTAAATAAATAAATAAATAAGCAAATAAATAAATAATTATTATTTATTACTAATAAAATAGAGGTGGGTTTTCGGGTCGTTACATACCCAATCTTGCTTATAACCTTCTTTCCCATGACCTCCAACCTTTTTAGTCTTGATGCCGAGGTTGTCAAGAATTACGAGAAGGATTTGTCGACCTTCTTGTATTCTTTTAAGACTCATCCCAAAAATGCCTTCATCAAAGATTTCGGGCTTCGAATTCTCTTCACTTTGCAGACATTGAAGCCGGATTGGGACTCGTTGAAGGCTGCTGCAGTCTTTTGGGATTGTGATAGCCATACATTCAACTTTTCGGCTATGAAATGGTGCCGACCGTTGATGATTTTGGGGCCATTTTGGGTATGCCTTTGGCCGGTCGGATTGCCGTCCCCAAGTATTACCGCAGTGTTATTGATTCTTAGGTTGACATTCTGAATCTCTCTGTCGGAGAAGTGAAGAAGATGATGCACGGGACCGTTGTTGACATAACTGATCTTCCGATGTTTTTCAGTTTGCATTCGGAAGATGTCGCGGTTCAGTCCTTTAAGAGAAATTCCATGGCTGTCTGCCTTTTCAGCAAGGTTTTGTTTGTCACCCCTCTAGGTACTGCGGATGCGCAGTTGGCTGAGATAGTGTTGCAGGCGAAAGGACAGCGATTTAGCATAGTTCCACTTATTGTAGGAGAGACCTTGTATGGTTTGGACGAGTTGCACCGTACAGGTGAGATGCGACGAGGAAGCCCCTTGCTTTTGACCATATTGCTTCGGGAGCATTTCAGGCTTTATGCGGCGGATGGCGACCTTTCTCCTTTTGCTGTTCATAGGCGACGGTTGTTGATTAGGGATTTGACCGAAGAGGGTTGGAGGAGATTTTTTGCTTCTCGCCTTACAGCTGACATTGAATGGTGTCCTTGGGGTCTTCGCCCTTTTGTGGAGTGGACCTTTGGTTTCCAGCATGTGGTTTTACCCGGATTGAGGGACTCTTCGTGTTATCAGCCAGAACGGGTTTTGAGACAGTTCGGTCGTCAGCAAATAATTCCTTTTCCGAGGAATGGGGTACTTCGTCCAGTTTTTTATATGGGTCCGGACTTCTCGAATGAGCTTCAGTTGGCTTGAGGAGATGATCGTGACCGTTGGGTTTCCGCTCCATTGCACCGGGGCAGCATTTTTCTTCCCGAGAGTTACTTGGATCATTTGCTTGGTACCGTCTACCGTGGCATTACTTGGGTAGATTCTCTTCGGGCGGAGTTGCTAGGAAGGGATTTTGAGCCTAGCAGTGCTTTGAGGTACAAGGAAGCTGCTGCTGATGTGAACAACATCCTGACCGATCCTTTCGGTACTCCTTTGGATGACTTTTATGCTCGGAGGCGCTCGGTTGCGCAAAAGATATCGGTCCGTATCAGTGTCCCTAGGCCTCCCAAAAAGAGTAAGATTGATGGTCGTTCGGGTGGTCCTTCAAAGGCCAAGAGAAAATTAGATTTTTCTTAGTACCCCCAAGAGATTGCAATTAAAATAGACCACTTGTTAGGATTTAATGTTTTAATTCTTTTATTAGCTCAACATTTTCATTGTAATGATAAGAATGATTTAGTGAATGAATAAAAATTGCATCTCGTTTATTTGAAATGGTTTGGGTATTTGTTTACGTTTTAGACCACACCCGAAGGTTGCCTACGTTCCTCCAGTGTAGAGGCTCAGGTCTCCGTAGTTCAAACAAACGAAGACCATTTATTTATTTTTTTGTGCACCCTGTTTTTTTCCTAGACCGCCCTTTCGGGTTTTCAATCTAGCGGGCTTCTTTTTTTTTGCACGTGCTCTAATTTTTGCCTAGGCCACCTTTGCGGGTTTTCAACCTAGCGAGCTTTTTTTTTTTTTTTATGGTCTTCGTTTATTAGACGTAAAACCTCTTCAATTTGTCGAGGTTGACTTCCTTTGGCAGTTGATCTCCGTCTAAGTCTACGAGTCGGACTGCACCGCCGCTTAGTATCTTCTTGACTACGTACGGACCAATCCATCGGGGTCCCCATTTTCCAAGGGGGTTCATGGCATTAGGAGGGTGTTGTCTTATTACCAAATCTCCCACACTGATGTTTCGGGGCTTCACCTTTTTGTTGAAAGCCCTAGGCATTCTTTGTTGATAGGCCCTCGTACGTTTGATTGCCCTTAGCCTTTTCTCGTCGAGTAGGGCTAACTGTTCATATCGACTTTGCATCCAATCGACTTCATTGACTTGGTTCTCGAGGAGGACCCGCAGGGACGGAACTTCGAGTTCTATTGGTAGCACAGCTTCGGAACCATATACCAGTGCATAAGGAGTTTCTCCAGTCGCTGTCCGTATTGACGTGCGGTAGCCCCATAATGCTAGAGGTAACTTTTTGGGCCAATCCCTTCCAGTAGAGGCCATTTTCTTCACAATGGTCTCGATTGCCTTATTAGCTGTCTCGACCGCGCCGTTTGCTTGAGGGCGGTATGTAGATGACTTGTGTTTAGTAATCTTGTATTCTACCAGGAGTGTGTCCATGTCTTTCTCGAAGTGAGATCCATTGTCTGAGATGATCTCATGAGGAACGCCGTATCCGCACATGATGTGGGTTTTCACGAATTCGGCCACTTTCTTGGCGTTGAGAACTCGGTAAGCCTGTGCTTCGACCCATTTTGTAAAATAGTCCACGGCTACAAGGACGAAAGATTTTCCATTGCTTCCAGTAGGGTGAACTTTGCCGATGATGTCTATGCCCCAACAAGAGAAAGGCCAAGGCGCGGTCATATTGTAAAGCTGTGAGGGTGGAGCGTGCTGTAGATTGGCATGGAATTGGCATTTGGCGCACCTCTTGACTTTCTCGATGCAGTCCCTTTCCATGGTACTCCAATAATAACCCATGCGGAGTATCTCCTTGGCCAACATAAACCCGTTTATGTGAGGCCCACATTCACCTTCGTGGATCTCATGCATTATTTCTTGAGCTTCGGTCTCATTTGCACATAGGGGATTGACCCCCTCGCGGTGCCTTTTGTAGACTCTGTCCCCAATCAGTACATATCGGTAGGCTAGTCTTTGCAATGCCATTCGAGACTTCTTATTGCTGTTCTCGGGATAGGTACCATCCTTGAGGAAACTCATGATATCCGTGTACCACGAGGAGTTTGTTTGGACCTCGTTGATCTCGATACCCATGCAGTATGCCGGACTGTTCCTTCGGGAAATTTTGAAGGGTTTCACCATTTTACCCTCAGGTATTTCGACCAGTGAAGCGATGGTGGCTAGTCCATCGGCGAAACGGTTCTTGTCCCTTGGTAGGCAATTAAAGGTGATTTCTTGAAATTGTTCAACCAACTCCTCGAGATGTTGACCATACCGTTGCAGGGTCGAGTCTTGAATAGTCCATTTTCCAGATGTCTGATTGATGATGAGCAAGGAATCACCGAATACTTCTAAACTTGTGACATTTCTTTCGAGGGCTGCTTCGAGCCCCGCTATGCAAGCTTCGTACTCAGCGGTGTTGTTAGTGGCTTCAAATTCGAGGCGGATTGCAATTGGAGTATACATATCCTTTGGATCAACGAGTAACATCCCTATGCCATATCCATGCTTATTGGCTGCGCCATCGAAAAAAAGTTCCCACTTATTTTCCTCTGTTGTGGCGCAAATTAAATGCTCGTCGGGGAACTGTATATCTTCCCCCTTCACTTCGTCACACGGAAATTCAGCAAGCTGATCACTGAACACTTTCCCCCTGATGGATTTGAGTGTGACGTAAGTGATTTCGTAGCCGGCGAGCATGAAATACCATTTGGCTATTCTTGTTAACATGAAAGGCTTCTCGAAGATGTAGCGGAACGGGTCCACTTTTTCTACCAACTTGATTGGGAAGGCCTCCATATAATGCTTGAGCTTTTGAGTAACCCAAACCAATGCAGCACAAGACTTCTCTAAGACAGAGTAGTTCTTTTCAGCTCCTTGAAACCGTCGGCTGACAACGTAGATGGCATTTTCTTTTGTGGAATCTCGCTGTTCTTGTGCTAACATAGCCCCTAGGGCTTCATCATTGACAGTGAGATAGAGCAAGAGAGTCTTCTCTTCGTGTGGTGGAACCAAAACTGGAGGGCATGTCAAGTAATGCTTCACTTAGTCGAGGGCTTGTTGGCACGCATCGGTCCATTCTAGAGCCACATTCTTTTTCAGTAGCTTGAAGATTGGCTCACACATGGAGGTGAGTTGGTGTACAAACCGACTGATGTATTGAAGTCTGTCCACGAAACCTTTGATTTCTTTCTGCGTCCTTGGGGGAGGCATGTCAATGGTTGCCTTGATCTTGGAGGGATCAGCTTCAATTCCTCTCTCAGTGACCATGTAACCAAGAACCTTTCCTCTGATGACCCCAAAAGTGCACTTTGCGGGATTGAGTCTCATCTTGTGTTGTCAAAGCCTTTCAAAGAATTTGCGAAGATCGATCAAATGTTGACCATTGGTTCCTTTCGAATGGATGATCATGTCGTCTACATAGACCTCGATCTCTTTATGAATCATATCGTGGAATAGATCCGTAACAGCCCTCTGGTAGGTAGCCCCAGCGTTCCTTAGTCCGAACGGCATGACTGTGTAGCAGAAGGTCCCCCACGGAGTTGTGAAGGCTGTCTTGTGTTGATCCTCTTCAGACATGAGAATCTGATTGTAACTGACAAAACCATCCACAAATGAGCGGACTTCATAGTTGGCAGTTGAATCGACGAGCATGTCGATGTTTGGTAGTGGAAAATCATCTTTCGGGGAAGCTTTGTTCAAATCCCGGAAGTCCACACAAACTCGAACCTTGCCGTTTGCCTTTCTGACTGTCACAATGTTGGCTAGCCAAGTCGGATACTTAATGACTTTGATGAAACCCACACTGAGGAGCTTTTCAATCTCTTCTTTGACTTGTAGAGACCATTCTGGCTTGATCTTTCTGAGCTTCTGCTTTACTAGCTTGGCGTCCTCTCTGATCGGAATTTTGTGCTCTGCGACCTTTCTGTCCAAACCTGGCATGTCTTTATATGACCATGCGAATACATCCACAAATTCTCTGAGCAGTGCAGTCAGTTTGTCTTTGTCTTCCCCCTTGAAGAAGCTGCCAATCTTTGTTTCTTTCGGCTCTTCGTCGGTACCCAGATTAACAGTATGCAATTCTTCATCAGCCCGTGGACCATTTTCACCACGACAACGAACCTGTTGAGCTAGTTCATTTAGGTATGTTATGTTTTCGTGGTCTATTTCATCATAATTTGAATCGTTATTAACTTGTTCATTAAGTTTGTTATTAGTTAATTCATCATTTATGATGTTTGCAATCTCGGGGTACTCAGAAATATCAAATTTTTCATTAGCAAAGAAAGGAAACACACGCTTAGCTATTGCCTCCATATCCTCTTGGGTGAGGGCATTAGAAACACTCTCGGACCCGAAAGTAAGTGTGAGCCGCTCTTCCTTTGTTGCTGTACGGGGTATGCAACCCATTTCTCAGACCAAGAAATCTTCGGACACTAAGGGCCCCTTCGTTGAATACCAGTTGTTGATTGGCTCGGAGCTTGGCTGAATCTCGCTAATAGATAGGCTCTCCATTTCTGTGTTGTCGGAGATGGCGTTGACTTGACAATCGTCCATGATGGCAAATTCTTCGAACATGGAGGCTAGATCGGATAGTTCTTCCCCCACGGTAACCTCTACCTCGGACTCTATAGTCACTTTTTTGCCCCACCACTCTCGGGGTGACATTGGAGTAGGCTCCCTTTCTTGTGTCGGTATTTCACAATCAGTGAAGATCTCGAGACCGGGCTTTCTGACGCCCTCATCGTTAACCCACGGTTCGGGAAAGATCATGTACGGGACATCTTCCTCTTGGCGAACAAAATAACCGTTTAGTGTATTGCGGTAAGGTCTCAAGTCAGGGATTTCATATTGTCAACCTTCTTTGCGAGCTTAGGTCCTTTGATTCTTGACTGCTTGCTCATACTTCAAGTCATCCTTGGTAGGATCGTATCCCAGACCAAACTTGTTCTTGACAAAAGGAACTACCACAGGGTGCAATATCCCCTGTTGATGCTTCCCTAGACCTAAACCGAGAAAGTGATTCATGTTCCTCATCATGCGGAGGACTTTAGGATTGCCGGGGGCCCACTGTCTGTTTCCCCCTTCTTTGTCAATGGTGTTGACGCCGGAGAGAGTGGCATCTTCTATCCCGTGTTGGACTTGGTGAACTGGTTTCCCCCCACTTCTGTGGATGGTGACATTCTCGGCCATGATGGTGACTATCTCGTCCCCATTTCTGATCTTGACACACTGATGGAGAGTGGAAGGCACAGCATTGGAACTGTAGATCCAAGGTCGGCCCAGAAGTAAGTTGAATGAAGCAGGGACGTCAAGTACTTGGAATGGGACGGACATGATCATGCTTCCAAATTCGATATCAACTTCTAACATTCCCATGACTGTACGGGCAGTGCTGTCATACCCTCTAATGACATGTGCAGAGGGTTGTAAATCGGAGCTTTTCAGCCCCAGTATGCCCATGACTCGGCTAGGCATTAAGTTGAGTGCAGAGCCACCGTATACTAGAACCCTTGAGATGGGTCTCCCCCTTGCCCTTACTTTGAGGTAGATGGCTTCATTGTGTTCGGACCCAAATGGCGGGAGGTCCATGTCGGCAAAAGTGATGACATTGCCGAAGTGAATGTGACCTATCATTGCCGTGAGGTCCTCGAGAGTCGTGTCGGGAGAGACTGATGTGTCATCCAAGTTCTTGATGACGAGGTCTCGGTGTCTCTTTGATGATGCAATAAGGTCCCAGATGGATATGTTGGCTTGCGTCTTCTTGAGCTGTGTTAACAAAGGATCTTCGGGTATGTCGCGTGCTTGCGATCTTTGAGAAGAGGTGCTGGTTGCTGCAGTATTGGGAGGGATTGTGCTCGTTGTTACTCGGCCACTGCGAGTGAGCACGTTCACGGTCCCTTGTAGCTTCTTATTCCTATTCTCTAAGACTTCCCTCATAATCTCATCATAAGTCACAACATAACAAGAATTATCAAGTTTATTCATATCATCGGAGCCCTCATTCACAATTGGGATCGAATGAGTGGTTCCTTCAAACTCTCCTACGTCTATTACATTGACACCACCCTCATTAGGGATTATGAATTCCTTCTTGTCTATGAGGTCTTGGATTGTGTTGCGGATGGAGAAGCAATCCTCGGTGAGGTGGCCGGTGCATTGATGGTAGTCACACCATTTGTGGTGAGCATGATTGGGACGGAGCGGTTGTGGTTGCTTGTACCCTTGAAGAGGGGTGATTTGTCCCTTGGCCTTTAGAGCTTCATAGGCCTCGGTGATGGTCATGCCGTTGAGAGGAGTGTAGATGTGGTCGTTTTAGAACCGCTTGCCTTGTGGTGGGGGAACCTTCTTGTAATTCCCCTTGTCAGTAGTAACGGCATTGACAGAAGCCTCTTTGTTTGAACTAGAGGCGGCCTTGTATCGGTAAGTAGGAGTGGCCTTTTTAATCTCCTTGAGCAAGTCATCCATGCGTACCCCCGCCTCATACATTTGGGAGAAGTCGAAGTAGCAAGCCCCACTTAGGTGGGTGCGGAGATCAATCTTGAGACACTTGAGAAAGATGTCCATTTGCTCTTTTGTGTTTGTCCTTTCAACAATTTCAGAGAGCTTGTCATTCCATCTCCTTGTGAAGTCAATGAAGGACTCGTTGTCTCTTTGAGTGGTGTTCTCGAGCTCTTTCCTTGTGGGCCGGTGAGTGGTGTTGCCTTGATATTGATTCTTGAAGGCAAGCATAGCGGCATCCCAATCAAGACGGACAGTGAGCGGGAGAGTTGCATACCAATCCTTGGCCGCCCCCTCGAGGGTGAGAGGAAAGCATTGAGCCATAACTTTTGGGGAGACCTTCTTCGGAACCATAGGCCAAATGTAAGTCTCGATGTGGGCCATCGGGCATGAGTTGCCCTTAAACTTGCTAATGTCGGGCATCTTTAATTTGTCGGGAAGAGCGGCCATCGTGCTCATGAGGATGGATGACTGATAAAGGCTTGTGTTGGAGCCTTTTCCCATGTTGAGGCCGTCGAATTTCTGATCAATGTAGGCCATGATGGAATCGACCATTTTGGGGTCGTTGTTGTCGGTGCTTGGTCCCCCCACTTTTTGGGTACGGGCACTGACATATGGGCTTTCAAACAAACCATTGGTCCACTCGGATTCCTCATTGTCATTAACCCCCTTGTTCTTGGAGAGTTTGAGGAGCTTGGCTTTCAGTTGGTCAACCTCGGCCTCGTGGGCCTCCCTTTGACTGTCGACATGAGCTTGCCACAAGGCTTCTTTGGTTTGCGCCTCGTTGTTGAGAGTGGTGATTTGTTGTTGGAGTGTTTGAACCATGGCTGAAAGCTGTTCGAGAGTCATGGCGTTGTTGGTGTTGGAGTCGCCGGCCATTGATGATGTAGAATCTGTTGGAGTGATCGGTTCACGGACAAGCCTGTTGGATGAATCTCTGTAGATGCGGAGAGTACCAATCGGACCTATAATTGGAGAAGTAGCCCTTGTCAGTCTTGGTTCACACTTTCGGTCCATGAGGAGGTTGAGAACACACAGTTGGGCACACGACTCGAACCACATAAGAAAAAGACTCTTTTTTTTTATTATTTATAAGTCGGAGGGAATGGATCCCTTTTGGGGTTTCTAAGAAGATAATGGAATCGTCACACTAATATATAGACCATCTCGCGGTCCCATATACTCATCGGATTCCATCACGTTTGTGAATCCTACATGTGTCGGGATTAAACTAAATTAATGTAGTAAAGCATACATGCGGGGACGGATTTTTATTTTCGTCCAAAATAACCACTTTTGGGGACGGATTTTTATTGCGTCCGTTTCAACAAGTTGGCATGTATGATTTGAAGACATTAGTTTAGGGAAATCTCGGTACATGGAAACCGACTTGAGTCACGGAGTGTTAGACCCTAACTAGAATTGTGTGGTTTGTGCTCGGCTTGAATATGAGGCTTAAAGGTCACCCCCAGCATGTAGTCATGAACTACGCCACGGGCTGAGGTTTACCGCTTCGAAAGAGCCAAGGTCGAGTGGAGCTTGAAACTTTCTAGGACGGGCCTCGACGGGTTTGGGGTTGGACTTGTACGACTCGATAGTGAGCAGTTTATAGGAGTAATGTGCACGTAGTGCGAGGTCTATCACGTGACAAAAAAAAAAAAATTTTTTTGAAAAGAAAAGATAAGAACACATAAACACATAAATTACAACTCCCGAATCACCCGGGTGACCGGTAAATAAAAACATAAAATTAAACAGTCCAAGGGTTCAATTCTGTTCTGATGCAGGCAACTGTGCCCACACCCCACTGTTCTGTCCAGTCACTGAAACCTATTCTTGCCTGGAAATTGGCCCAGAAGCGCGCGCCTCGGGCTAGTGTTGTGGGAAGTGCGCGATTGGCGCATAGAAACTGGGAGGCGCCCGCTTCTGGGCTCACCTGTCAGATCATCAGAAACTTACGGACTCAGGGGATTGCCCTGGTCCTGATTGTGTGATGGAACCTCTGCAGTGTTTGTTAGCACGAAATAATAGGAAGAATAGGAAGAACACATGGAAGGCGGGCGATTCTGGAATTTGACGCGGGACGCGCGCGCTTTAGACCATGAAGGTCCGAGGCGCGCGCCTCCCATGTCAATTTCCAGAATGCCCAGAAAAGTGAATTATGAACAGAAACACAAGTTTAACCCTCAAGCAATCCCCAGCGGAGTCGCCACTGTAGATACCCCAGGAAAGCCCCACTTGGCTAGAGCGGTGAATTATCCTAGGATGTCTAATTGTGTTTTAGAGTCGCCACCCATGTTTTTGAGGAACGTAAGAAAACCTAATGTTTATGAACTTAAGTTTGATTTACGAAAACAGAGATTCTTTGGGATGAGGGGTTCGGGGGTTAGGTTACGAAATGGGAAGTACTTAAACACCCATTTCGCCCGAGCAAAGTCGGTCTTGTTTGTTCATAATTCACTTTTTAAGATAAATGTGTTCTTCCTATTAAAATGATGATAAAAAAAGGGGTTTTAGAGTTTGAAATGTAGGGAGATGACTCCTAGGCCAATTCAATGTAATGAAAGGACCGTTGGTGTCATGTCCCAAATGGTTTTGGGTGATTGCACATTTGATTGAAGAAGAAGAAGAAGAAGAAGAAGAAGAAGAAGAAGAAGAAGAAGAAGAAGAAGAAGAAGAAGAAGAGAAATGTTTAAGACCTTTACCTATAGTATCCTTCAAAAAGAACCTCTTGTAAAGCCTTGAAGAAGAGGGTGATTACTTTGTTGAAGAAGTCCCAAGAAGAAGTCTAGGAAATAAGTGAATAAAAAGGTTTGAAAGTAATGATGTCCAAGGTCCTCCTCCAATGATGGATTGGAGGGGTTTTTATAGTTGAAAAGTGACTATTTTTGGAACCAAACGGAGTCTCCAAGAAATCTTTCCCAGGCAAAATCATGTATAATGAGCAAGGGAGAGATTCTTGGGCAGAATCTGTAACTGACACGCCCCAGAAGCGCGCGCATCCCACCTAGGCGGCGGAAAGCGCGCGCGTCTGGCCTCAAGGGGCGGAGGCGCGCGACTCTGAGAAGCAATTTTTGACAGAATGGACTAGAAAGTTAGAACTTTTATTCAGTTTAGTCCCGGTACTTAACGAAGTCCGTCTGGAACTTAACCAAAGTAACAGAAACTAACAGGAAACACTTAAAAGAGGGAGAAACACAAAATCAAGTGTGCAATCGGGGTGAGCGGTCCAAGGCGGGGTGTCTACAGCGGGCGCCTCTGCCCATCTTCCTCTAACGGTCGCGCCTCCCGAGTAGGTAGCCCAATGCGCGCGCTTCTGGGCATTTTCCAGAAACAGAACAGTGCACAGAAACAGAACAGTTTGGACAGTGTGTGGGCACCGGGCCTGCACATAAACTCTTTTACTTTCTGTTTATTTTATCGGTCACACGGGTGACTCGAAAGTTGTAAATATGTGCTTATTTGTTTTTTTTTCTTTTCTTTAAAAAATAAAAAAATAAAAATTGTCACTTGGCTTGACCTCACACTACATGCACATATTCCTATGAATTGCTCACTATCGAGTTGCACAAGTTCATAACCCCAAACCCGTCGAGGCCCGTCCTAGAGAGTTTCAAGCTCCACCCGACCTTGACTCTCTCGAAGCAGTAAACCTCAACCCGTGGCGTAGTTCATGACTACATGCCGGGGTGACCTTAAGCCTCTCTTTAACCGAGCACAAGCCAACACAATTCTAGTTAGGGTCTACCACTTCGTGACCAAGTCGGTTTTCATGTGTCGAGATTTCCCTAAACTAATGTCTTCAAATCATACATGCCGTTTCCAAAAGAAACAAGTGGTTATTATGGACGAAATAAAACTCCATCCCCAAGTGGTTATTATGGACGAAATAAAACTCCATCCCCGCATGTATGCTTTATGACATTAATTTAGTTTAATCACGTCACATGTAGGTAATACAAGCATGGTGGAATCCGATGAGTATATGGGACCGCGAGAAGGTCTATATACTAGTGTGACGATTCCTCTATTTTTCTAGAAACTCCAAAAAGGACTCCGTCCTTCCGACTTTTGTAAATAAATACATAAAAAAAATGAGTCTTTTCCTTTATGTGGTTGAGTCTTTTTCTTGTTTGTGGGTCGAATAATTTTACCCAAAAGGTGTTTGTGGGGCCATCCTAAGATCAACCGTGTTCTTTCACTAGGTCCAATGGCTTCCAACGGCAACAACAACAAGGGTGAGAACATTTCCGTGTCCAATGAAAGGCTCTTCAACATAATAAGAGCCATGGGGGAACAAATGGATAGACTTGTCGAGGATGCCCGCCGCAAGGACGATTTATGGCAAGCCCATTTTGATCTCGAGAGGAGAATTCACGAGGAAGAGGTTTTCGAACTTAAGGCCTGTCTGCAAGAGTTCACCGACAACAAGGCAAGGGTCAACAGTAAAGCATGCTCAAGTGGTCCGCCCCTCAAAAGCCAAAAAAGTGACGCCAACAACCGACTTTTCACTCCTCTCCTAGGAATGACCCAAGCCGAAGCATTTGAAGCTTTGGTAGAAAATGGAAAGGTTAAGCCTTTAGAAGGATACAAGCTGAAGGGGATACGTAAAAATCATGCACATGATAAATGGTGCGGCTACCACAAGCATAGTGGCCATACTACCGAAGGGTGCTTCTCTCTCCAAAACATCATCCAAGATTTGATCTACAATGGTGAATTTACCGTGGGTGAAGAGAAACTCATCAAAGAAGAGGCTTGGTTTTGAAATGGGGCTTCAACAAGAGATCATGTTACAAGGAGGACTACAACAACAAGGACGACGACAACAATCTATGTTTCTCTTTCTCTACCTAGAAATAGGACTTTAAAAAAAAAAAAAAAAGAGTCAAAAGTCCTCTTATGTGTGCATTAAGTTTTCTTCCTTCTCATCAATGTTAATGAGTCATCAAATAAAAGTCGTTCTTGTCCCAATACACTCTTCCAAGTTGTTTAATTTAATTCTTGGCAAAATGATGAAAAGATGTCTTGACAAGTTTTAGAACGAAGGCCATCACTTGAACGCCTAGGGGCTAAACATCGTGATGAAGGCAACAACATCAACAACAACATCAACGACGAATCCAAGACATCAAGCATGGAGAAAAATCAAGCAAAGTTTTCAAAGGGGGATTAAAAAAAAAATTGCTAGGTTAACTCTTCAAAACAACCTAGGCAAAAGTTAGAGCACAAAAAAAAAAAAAAATCCCCCTCATTCGAAGGAGTTCACAACAACAACATCATTCCTCCACCAATAAAGGACAAATCAAAAATTCATCACAACGAAAGGAGAATCCACAAGAACTACGGTGACCTGAGCCTCTACACTGGATGAACGTAGGCAACCTGCGGGTCCAGTCTCATGCAAGAAAGAAGATATGTTTAGCCCCAGTGCGTTATGGTGATTGACCTTCATCTCGAACTTGTCAAGACATCTTTGTACGAGTCATTTGCCAATGAATTAATCAACTTAAGATTGGACAACTTTCCTAGATTTGAAATCGTTTCACATTCCTTGTCGAGTCTAGGGGCTTTTTATCTTTCAGCAGTACTCCCAATTTCTAGCAATCAAATTGGGGCTTTACTTCTCTTCTCTCTTAATGACTTACTTGCCTTTGTAAGTCATTCAATAAATAAAAATACAAGTCAATACTAGGAACCACTTCCCTAGTCAAGTCAATGTCACTCATCATTAGTGATAAAAGGTCTCCACCGCAAAATCACATGTCTCTCACCCTCAGCTAGAGTCAATGCACACTTCCTCATTAATCGAGTCAAAAGGAAGACGCAAAAGAGATAACCGCTAGATTGAAAACCCGAAAGGGCGGTCTAGGCAAAAAACATGGTGCACCATAAAAAAAAATGAGAGAGTGAGAGAGAGAGAAGGGAAAGAGAAATGGAGATCCCCGGCCTCTAAAGAAGACAAGTTATACATTGAATCTCCTCAGAAGTCAATTCGCCACCGAGTCAACTTCGGGATTGCAAAAAGCTCGATAGGATACTGTGAATACCCCTTTCCGCATGCGGGCGACGCACGGGAAGTCTTTCTTTTATTTATCTTTATTTTTATCTTTTCTATGGGATTAGGATATTCAAGTTGGCATTTAACTTTATTAAGAGTCTCCATGTTGTTTTATCGAGCTAAAACATTGAGAAAAGCTTAACAGAGAGGGTTCGGGGGTCAAGTTACTACAAGAGAAGAATATCAAGTTATCACTCCTATCGCCCAATAGATCGAACTTTCTATCATGATGAATGTGTTGGTAGTGTGTTTGTGATTGAGACTGTATCCGAAGATTTCCTACGTTCCTCTCGTGATGAGAAGCTCAGGTCAGCGTAGTTCGCACATAATTGGAATAGAGAGAAGAAGCGGGATCATGCATAATGAAGGGGGAGGAGAAAGAATTCTACAAAATGATCACATCCTAGAATAATGATTATACTATTGATAAGATCAATGTGTATTCATCATATTCATCATTGGAGAATTACTGATCATGGGAATATTTACCTAAAGTTTAGGGTTTAGAAGTAGTTCCTAGATCTCGTTGATCATCATCGGCTATGCATTATAAGTAGGGATTAAAACATTAGATCTAGCATGTTCAATCTAACATAGTAATAAGAACATCATGAAACATGTATGAAATAACACATAAGCATGAAGATCGCTACCCTAGATACAGAGCATATTATGAATTCTAGTAAGAACATGAAGAACACGTTATGAATCATATAAATATAGATGTATAAACATAATGAAACTAGCATAAATCAGATCTAAACTAAAAAAACATGTAGAATTCTCACCAATCTTGACAAGAACGAAGTCGAATCTCTTGCGCGGATTCGCCGGACCTTCGGGATTGCTAGAAAGGCTTAGAGAGAGAGTTCTGCAGTTATTTTTGGCTGTGGAACTCGGGGGAGAGAATTGTATTGAAATTATGAACTGAGGTCACCTATTTATAGGAAAAGTAGACCTGGAAGAAGTGGCCACCCGGACGAAAGAGTGGCCGCCCGGCCGGTCTAATTGGATTGGCTCGATTCCCGAGGTTTTGATCAATCTGGACTCCTGAGAACTCCTAGTTAATGTCTATCTTCGATCCCTCATCCGATCAGTCGAGAACATCTTCTTATCTGGGCTTTTCGGGAAATTCCGGATAAGTCCTGCGCAGCTCATAAATACCTGGGAGGTCCCTGTGAGTTCTAGAATGCCTAATAACTCATTTTCAGGTTAGGTACTAACAGTATCCCCTCGGCGATGTTTCTTGCAAGGCATGGAGGGTCGTCGATTAAGAAAGGAACCGATCTGAAACATGAGTTCCAAATCGAGGGAGAAAGTGAGAAAGAATGTGACCAAGTTGGTCGAGCGGCTGAACCTATGTCAGGCTACCTACGTATCCAAATGGAATTAAGCAGGTCGTAGTTCAGGATCTGGGGAGAAAGAAACGAGACATCTTCTTTCGCTGAGGATAGATGTAAGCAATATAGTCGAGGACTCTACTGGGGAAAGGAAGGAAGGCCATACGCACGGTACGACAAGAAGATTAAGAATCGAGAACAGAATTAGGGATGAATTCTAACTTCCTATTGGAGCACGCGTAATCGCATAATTTCTTCGACGAACTACGGTACCAAGCGAGGAATGATCCTCAGGATTCGCAGAAATTTAGTAAACTACGGTGCCAAGCGAGGAATGATCCTCAAGCTCGCAGAATTTTGATAGACTACGGTGCCAAGCGAGGAATGATCCTCAAGCTCGCAGAATTTTGATAAACTACGGTGCCAAGCGAGGAATGATCCTCAAGCTCGCAGAATTTTGATAAACTACGGTGCCAAGCGAGGAATGATCCTCAAGCTCGCAGAATTTTGATAGACTATGGTGCCAAGCGAGGAATGATCCTTAAGCTCGCATAAATTTTGAAATTTACTGAAGTCTTCCGGACCCAATTGTTTTATTTTGGTAATTTACTGAAGTCTTCCGGACCCAATTGATTAATTTTGGAAATTTACTGAAGTCTTCTAGACCCAATTGATTAATTTTTGGAAATTTACTGGAGTCTTCCGGACCCTATTGATTAATTTTGGAAATTTACTGAAGTCTTCCGGACCCAATTGATTAATTTTGGAATTTACTAAAGTCTTCCGGACCCTATTGATTAATTTTGGAATTTACTGAAGTCTTTCGGACCCTATTGATTAATTTTGGAATTTACTGAAGTCTTCCGGACCCTATTGATTAATTTTGGAATTTTACTGAAGTCTTCCGGACCCAATTGATTAATTTTGGAAATTTACTGGAGTCTTCCGTACCCAATTGATTAATTTTGCAATTTACTGAAGTCTTCCGGACCCTATTGATTAATTTTGGTCAAATTCTAGTTAAATTTGGCTAAGGGTGCTAACAAGCATTAAAAATAAGCTGAGGGGCTAAATTGCGAATTCTGGCGCCTGAGGGAAAAATTGGCCGCGTGGCCAGTCCTTCTGATTGGCTGGGATTAGTTGATGAGGATCGTTGATGGGCGCGCGAGATGGAGAGCTGAGATCGTGCCACATCGCCTGGAGACACTGGCCGCGCGGCTAGTCCCTTCGCTGGACAAACCCTACAAACAGCCGCCGGCTGTTGCTGTCATCTTCACTTTCTTCTTTCTTTTGTCGAGTTTTGAGAGAGAAAAGAGAGATTTTGAGATATTTTGTCATTATTGCAATGGATCTTGAGTATATTTTTGGTGCGGGACAACCATATGAACAAGGTGGCGGTGTGGTACCATAATTTGAGCAAGGTGAGGGCGCGGGGCCTCAATTTGAACAAGGTGAAGGCGCGGGGCCACATCAACAACGGGCGAGGATGGCTTCTCGAAATTTCCATCCCGATGAATGGCAATTCACGGTGGGACAACACTTTGACTTGTACGTGGGCACCAACAGACATTGGTCCGGAGGGAGACTGATGGAGACGAAGGAGGTACCGATCTCGCTTTATTGTCTTTGGGTATTTTATGTCTTTTATTTCATACTTGTTGTACTATTTTAAGACTGCGTTAAATTAAATTAATCGTTCATGATTATTTAATTTTCTTGGGATTGTTGATTATTTTGGGGGCGGGAAATATATGCGCAAATAAATAAAATGAAGCATGCACCTACACTTTAATTTACAGCACATAATTTATATTATTAGTTGGGTAACGTACCTTTGATGTGTTTACCTGCAGAGGATGAAATCTCGTGGGTCCACTAGGGCAGTGGCCGAGATGTGGCAGAGGTTACCGCCGGATGATGCGGTGAAGGAGAGGATTCGGGCTTTGGGCTTCGGTCCATTTTTTTATGTTGTACGGGCTGTAGAGGGGACCCAGAAGGTGATGGGTCTGGTTGAGGTGATGAGGGAGTATTGGTGGGACACTACCCACACATTCCATTTTAGTTGGGGAGAGGCGACCGTTACTCCGACCAACTTTACTGCTATTACGGGGCTCATGTTTACAGATGTGGAGCTACCTTTCGATGAGTCCTTGTCTGCGGACCCACACCGTCAGGTGGATTTGATCGGGATGCCGTTGGGCAAGGGTGTGAAGGGAAACGGCTTTGAGGCGGGTTGTCTGAGGACCTTGGTGGAGGAGGCTATCCGGGATTATGTTGAGGGCATCAGCGATACTGACTGCCTGGTAAGGGCTATCCTGTGGTACAGCTTGTCACAGACCTTGTTCCCGAGTGCTGGGACCTTTTGTCGGTTTTCTCTGCTGGGTGCTCTAGCTGATTTGGAGCAGGCGAGTCATGTTTCTTGGGGCGGAGCCAGGCTGGCGGAGATGTACAGGGCCTTGGATGTCTGTTCGAGGTCTAGTACCTCGTCTTTCGATTGCTTCCAGTTTGCCTTTGAGGTATGTCTCTGACTCTTCTATTATTTCCTATCCGTCTTTTGTTTTAGAACTGCTTTTGAACTGAAATGCTGCTTTTCTCCACAGGTGTGGGTCTATGAGCTGTTCCATATTGCTCCTTTTGGCGTGTAGGGGGTCAAGGAAGTCCCGGTTATGAGGTTCTGGGCCAAGAGGAACCGGTTGGAGGGCCGCGGCAAGGCCAGGAAGACTCCCGATCTGGGGATTTTTACTACGAAGTTAAGTGGTCCGCTGCATGAGGACTTCTAGCTCTTCCCTTGGTCGGATATATAGCTGGCAGGGGTCGGTCAGGCTCAGGATTTCACTGCTTCCCGCTTTTTTTTTACGGGGTTGACTGGGGATGCCATGTACCTTGGTGAGAGAGTCTGCAGGCAGGATAGCAGACATCATATGTTATGGGCCCCGAGTGAGCCTCCGAGGGACATGCTGTATCCGGCTAGGCTGAGGAGGAGTGGTGACTACCGGTTCAGGACTCCGGCCCATTTGTACCAGAGTGGGGCCGACTATGCGTGGTTTGTGGAGCACGTGCTGTTGAGTCCACATGTTTTGGCGAGGAGGCAGGCTGGTGCCTATCTGGCTGGCTCGAGTAGAGGAGCTAGATATGGTATGGATATGCCGTGGTTCCCTGACAGTATTTGGATGCAGCGGGGAGGCGTTGAGGTGGACTTTGACCTGACTCCTACTGAGGCCGATGAGGTTACTGGGGTCCAGCTTCCTCCACTTAGAGCTACGGTATAATATCCTTTGCTTTTTCATTTTTGCACACACTTTTTAGACTTGTATCTAAACAGAGTTCATCTGTCCCAGGTGACCTGGGAGGCCTATATCCGCTCTGTTCATCGGGGCAATATTTTTGAGAGGCTATTCCGGAGCTTGGCCGCTGCTTGAACCTGCCGTCGGGATGATGTGGTGCTGCCTCAGCGTAGAGAGAGGTCCCCCACGGAGGCTGAGAGTTCGAGGTCTATCCGGAATAGGAGTCGGGAGCTGGTGGGTCCCGCCGTACGGAGCAAGGTGGAAAGGATGATGATGTGGACATCGAGGATTCTGACTCGGACTAGATGTAGTCCTTTTATTTCCTGCATTTTGTTAGAGAAAGAGAGAGAGAGGAGGAGCAGACAAACATATTTATGGTTAATATTTTATTTGCTTTTGGTATGTAATTAATTAGTATTTTATTTACATGTTTTTATATTTAGTACGATGCATGAGCCCTAGGGGTAAGATGGGGGTTATACACTATTAGGTAGTTCCATCCATCTTTGTCGAACCTTTTTGTGGTTCGTGACCTTTGAAATGTCTGAAATGGGTCCATTTCGGATTTTGTTGGGGATGGACTTGCAATCTGTCTGGACCGGCTTATGTGGACGCGTGGCCAACCATGGGGAAGGACTCGCCGCTCCGCTAATCCCTGGTTTGACATGATTTTCGTCAGATTTTTCCTTGTATGATCAGGATTTGAACTCCCTACTCTATTTAATCAGCAGTCTCGCAGAGAGACGAGACAGACAACAGTTTTTCTTCCTTTTGCTCTAGATTTTGATCCTTCCATGCCTTTCTGATGGATAGACACCCTAGGATTTCTGAGGAGAGGCAGCGCTACTTCATCAAGAGTTTGAAGATCTGGGTTGGGAAGCTTTCGAGGACAACTCATGCAAACTTTGATAGGAGATTCGGAATTAAGTGCCTTTGGTCCTTGTATAGGGTTAAGTCCGATGAGAACCTGATTCGTGCTGCTGCTAAATTCTGGGACAACGAGAATCATGTTTTCAACTTTTCTTATAATGAAATCACTCCAACGTATGAATATTTTGCAGCTCTTTGTGGTGCGATAGTGACGGATAGGGTAGCCATGCCGCAGTACCAAGTGCCTGCAGAACTTAGGGTTTCCCAACTGCTAAGGATTTTTGTTGAAGAGGCTAGGGGTTTGCTGTTGGATGGTGATGTTAATCTTTGTGGACTTCCCATCCGGTTCATTAATAGCACGGTTGATTCTGACACGGCTCTGGATTGTTTGGCACTTTGTTTGTTTGCCTCGGTATTGTTTCCACCTTACGTAGGAGTAGCTACCATGGGTTGTCTTGACATGGTGGACCAGGCTCGAGCCAATTGCAGTATTGTCCCTTGCTTGCTTGCTTGGGGAGACTTTTCATGGTATTGGAGAGTTAGCTTCAGGAGCTCGAAAGATGTCCAGAGGAAGTACCCGACTATTAACCTTGTGGTTGCAGGAGAAGTTACGAGTTTTGGAGGAACCTGTCGGACCAGTATTACCTTGGGTTTGCCAGAGCAGGCGCATAAAGCAGCTATTTGCAGGTATGGCCCGTTCTGCATGGGTGACATATATGGCATAGATGAGTACGGCTTAGATCAAATGGATGGTGCCTCATTGGGGGGTTATCAGAGCACGGTGGGCTCAGAGTGGTCTCTGCATTATTCGGGTCCCTGCCTTTGAAGAGACTACTTACTACTATGCAGTACGGGTGTGCCGTCAGTACGGGATGCCTCAGATTATACCCTCTTCATGGGACGAGACTTGTAGCATGGTTAATGCCAGGATAATCTCCATGACTGCTGGGGTCGCCGTGCTATTGGAGAAGTGCTGGTCTTATGCTCTCATGCCTAGCATTCTCTGTATACAGTGACCACATGACATACTTCTGTCTCGAGAATACTTGGACTGGTACCAGACAACTTTGGGTAATATGGGACACAATCTGAGACGACAAAGACGTAGGGTAGTGGTCCCTTATGTCTCGAGCAGACGCTTGAGGGAGGACGAGCATGTATAACGGGAGGTAGAGACCGAGTTGGCCCAGCTAGCACCTACTGAGAGGAATAGAAAGAGAGAAGGACCAAGTGGGGTAACTCAGTTGAGGAAGACTTTATTTGCGGATCCTACTAAACGGGCTAGACGCGGGCGAAGAGACAAGAAGTCAAAGGAAGAAGAGGAAGATGAGGAGGAGAGAGAGTGACTCCGAGTATCCAACCACGGTCGTTGCAGACACATAGTTTAGATTTTAGTTTGTTTTAGTTTCTTTAAATTTTATAGCAGGTTATTTATTCGCAGGTTCTTTCGAGCTTTGACTCATCAAATAAATGTTAACGTGTAGTGACTTGTGGAAATAGAGATTTTGCTTTAGTAATAAACAGATTGTTTGCTTTATTTGAAATTTTGCTCAAACCAGATTTGGATTTTTATTTATTTTTGAGATCGCACCATTGAAGGCTGCCTACGTTCCCCTTTTACAAGTAGGGCTAAGGGGCTCAGATCACCGTAGTTCATTTCTGATTGTAGAAAGGGAAGATAGAAAGAGGGAAGTAAAGAGAATAATAATTTTTTATTTTTTTACAAGGGGGAGGGCTGTTGTAGAAGACCGTCGATGGCGAGCAGGACTGCTGATGGAGAGAGATTGCTGTTTGGAGAGTACTGCTTGTGGAGAAGGACCGTAGTGGCCAGTTGTAGTAGCAGCGGAGATTGTATACCTTAACTGGGAGGAGGCCATCGTCGTCCGTGTACACCCAATCTTCGTTTTGCTTGGTCAAGTGATCTGTCTCGATGAGTAATCGAACTTCTTCTTTCAACTCTTGACATTCGTCCGTACTATGCCCTTCATTCTGGTGATAAGAACACATTCAGTTTGGTTCAGAAACCTGTAGTGTCGGAGTAAGACCAAATTCTTGCGTCGGCTGTAGTTTACCAATCTTTACCAGTGCTTTGAACATGAGGCCCAACTGTAGATCCGAGCTTGTGCAATGTTGAAAGATGATGGGGGCCCCACTTTGTGACTCAAACCTCCCGTGTGTTGTCGTAAGGACGGGGTATTCACTAAGTGGCTCTTTAGTTGAGTTAGAGCCAACTCACATTTCTGATTCCAAAATTCTTCTGAGCAATTCTGTAATTCTTTGAGGAGCGGGTCTCCTGCTATTGTGAGGCGACTGGTGTAGCGTAGCAGACCTATGAGTTTGGTCCTTTCATTCTCTTGATGAGGAGATGACATTGTTATTAACTCTCTGACTTTCTCGGGGTCGGCTTTGAATTTTTGCCGTAGGTCCTCAATGTGTCGGCCGTAGGGTCTCTTAGAGTGCAACACTAGGTCGTCTAGGTAGACGTCTGTATCTGATGGTGACTCTCTTGGCATGTGGTAAGAGATGCCAATGCCTTTCCTCTCTAGGAACCTATTGACGTGACAATAACTACCCCATGGCGTGTGAAAGAGTATTTTCTAGCCTGTTCGTACCGCGGCGGGTATCCGATTTTTACCGGCGAAACCTTCAAGGAATGATCGGACGTCTCTGTCTTTGGTGGCTTTTAATAGTGCGTTTAAGTCAAACGGCGGGAATTTATGTTTGGGGCTCAATTCGTTGAGACTCCTGATGTCTACGTGAACCGTCACCTTCTTTTTGTACTTCTCTACAGAGATGATGTCTAGTAACCACCTTGGCCAGTATGCGAACTTGATGAAGTCTCTCTGTAGCAGTTTTTCTATTTCTATCACCGCGCGAGGAGACCATTCGGGCTTGACTGGCAGCATTACTTGCTTTACTGACCCGATGTCTGGCGTTGTCACTTGTTCCCATTTTCTGTCTGGCATATCATCACAGGACCATGCAAAGATGTCTTCATATTCTCTGAGCAGTTGAATCAGCGCTTCCCGCTCTTCGCTTTGAAAGAAGCTCCCAATCTGAGTCCACTTCGGCTTGTCATGTCTTCCCAGATTCATACATGTTAACACCTCATCGGCAGCTTGGGCTCGGCTTTCCCTTTGATTCATAACCTTCTCTGAGATTTCTCGGATGTATTTGTCATTTAGTTCGTTTGTGTCTGCCTCTTTTAATGAATCGTTATTAACTATTTGTATATCATTAGATTGATTACTTAATTTATCATTTATAAGAGCGGCTATAGCAGGATACTCGAAAAGATTGAGACTTTCAATTAATGCACGAGAAAAGACAGTGTTTGCGATGACATCGTAGTCTTTTGACTTGAGGTCATTAGACTTAGATGGAGACACGAACTTATAAGTGAGAAAGGGGGACCTAACTGTCTTAGGGGGAATTGACTCATTAGGGGGTGAGCGGACCAGCCCCAAATTCTCTATAGCAGTAGTCACAGGTCTGTATTCAATAACAGCCACGATGTCATCCCCTAGGCTCAAGTGCTGGAACAAATATTGGCCGTCCCATAGTTCTGTTTCCTTAGCTTCACCGACCAACGGTTCATCGAGTGACACAAATTCAGTATCGTAAGTCAGGTCTTTGTTCACTTTGATGCAGTACTCATTCTGGATGGTAGTAACTCTGCCAGCAGTCTTTTGAGGTTCCATATACCTTAGCTCTAGATTGGCCCGGTCTAACTCGACTTCTCTGAAGATTTCAAAACCTTTTTGCAGCTTTCTGTTGTGGTCGAACCATGGCTCTGCGAACTCGAAGTTTGAATATTCTTCACCTTCTTTCACATAGTAACTGTTGAGTGAAAGGTGGTAAGGTTTCATATCAGACTTCTTGTAAGGGAGTTGCTTCTTCTTAAGTACCTCTATCTGTTTCTGCTCTGCTTTGTCAGTGGGAGTAAGTGCGTACCCTAACCCGAACAGGCCTCTGTGGTCTACTTCCTCAGTTAAATGTGTGGGACCTTGTAAGTTCTTACCTAGCCCCAGCCCCGGTATGAAGCCCATGTTTCGAAGTATCTTGTAGACGGGTTGCACTTTGTCAGAAGTTCTGGTGAGATCGTTATCACATATCTGATCTTGCGCCACTATTTCGAACCCACTGAAGAGTCGCGGTCTTCCTCGTGCTGGATCTGTAGTACGGGTATTCCTTTCGTGTCGGTGCCTTGTGCTGTTACTAGGTAACTGTAGATAACTCTCACCTCATTCCCTGACTGGAATTTAACACACTGATGCAGAGAGGACGGAACGGCATTAGATTTGTGAAGCCAAGGCCGTCCTAACAGGATGGTGAAGGAGGACGGTATGTCGATCACTTGGAAATCCGTGGACAGATTTTGCGTCCCCACGGAGATGGGTAGAATAACAATTCCCAACACTGATCTACATGTGGAGTCATAATCCTTGATTGTCTGTTTGGAGGGTCTTAGAGTGGTTGCATCTATACCCACCACATCTATCATTCGTGACGGTAGTACATTGATGGTGGATCCGTTGTCCACAATGGCTCGAGGGATTTTCTTCCCACTGATTTCGATTGTGATGTGCAGAGGTTCATTATGATCAATGCCAAATGGAGGTTCATCGAGCTCTGAAAAGGTAATGATATTCCCGAAGTGAATGTTTCCGATCATTTATGTGACATTCTCGAGAGTGGTGTCTGATGGGACCATAGTAGCGGCCAAGTTCTTCTTGAGCATTTGGAGATGAGCTAGAGACGAGGTGAGTAGGGACCACAGGGAGATGTGAGCTTGTGTTTGCTTAACCTGCGTGAGGATGGGATCCTCTTTCTCGGGGTTTAACGGTTCTGAATCTTTATTGAAAGCCTTCTTTGTACCCTTGGGGTCTGACTGATAGATCTGTCCGGACCTTGTGAGTGGTTGATTTATGCTCGCATGTCGTATGGAGACTATGGCATTTTTGCGGATTCTGCGAAGATCGGCTATAGATATTGGTGGAGATTTGAGTGTGCCGGAGTCGCAATCTCCTAAGAGAGAAGCTTCTAAACCTAATTCATCTAATGACAGCATATAACAAGAAGAATTACTATCATTAATGAATTTTGAAGTACAACCTATTTCATCATCACTATAAAACTCGGAGTCTGCCACAATAGGTTCGGTTAGATCACCAATGTTTATTGCTATACTATTTTCATCTAAAGAGAGCCTAGGGTCTTCTATGGAACCCTCATGAATGAGCTTCAAGATGTCCTTCTTCAGGGTAAAGCACTCTCTTGTTCTATGTCCAGTGGCTTGATGATAGTGGCAGTATTTCCAAACATCGCTTCCCATGTGCATAGAATAACGCTTGAGTTGTCTGAGGAGCCCTTTGTTCACAAGGTCACAGAGAAATTTCTTCATTGAGATCTTCAATTGATCGATGCAGTCCTCGAGTTCTAGCATGGTGATTTGATCAATCTCTACCATATTAATATCCACGGTGATAATTTTCCTTGGGTCCGCGATGATGCTGTCCTTGATGAGCCTCTGTACAATCTGCTTGATGGTGAAGCACTCGTTGTTGGTGTGTCCGGACACTCTATGGTAGTAGAAAAACTTAGACATGTCACATCCATTCCTGGGCCATTGGAATCTACGTTCCGAGGGAGTTATTGCCCCAATCTTGACTAGTCCTCTGAATAGAGCATTCATGTCTAGCCCCAGTTCGGCAAAGGCATCTACCATTTCTAGAATACTAATGTCACCTCCGATGAGCTCGACCATGTTGACGCCACCATTGTTAGGGAGCGGGTTTGCTATGGTGTTTGGACCTTTAGGCTTCTCAATCTTTCCATCGGCCATGAGCTTTTGGATGACTCGCTTGAGATGGATGCAGTCGTCGGTGACGTGCCCGATGTGCTTGTGATACTTGCATAACTTGGTTGCATCAAGATTAGCCTTCTTGTTAAATGGTTCGAAGTTCTCAAGTGGCTTGATCAAGCCCTTCTTTATCAACACCTCAAAGACTTTGCTAGTAGGCATGCCGAAGTCATCGAAATGGTCTTCTTTCAGGGGGGAAGGTACTAGTAACTGCTTGGACATCAAAGGTGGAGTTGTCTTGGACCATACTGTAGACACCCCGCCTTGGACCGCTCACCCCGATTGCACACTTGATTTTGTGTTTCTCCCTCTTTTAAGTGTTTCCTGTTAGTTTCTGTTACTTGGGTTAAGTTCCAGACGGACTTCGTTAAGTCCCGGGACTAAACTGAATAACAGTTCTAACTTTCTAGTCCATTCTGTCAAAAATTGCTTCTCAGAGTCGCGCGCCTCCGCCCCTTGAGGTCAGACGCGCGCGCCTTCCGCCGCCTAGGTGGGATGTGCGCTTCTGGGGCGTGTCAGTTACAGATTCTGCCCAAGAATCTCTCCCTTGCTCATTATACATGAATTTGCCCGGGAAAGATTTCTTGGAGACTCCGTTTGGCTCCAAAAACAGTCACTTTTCAACTATAAAAACCCCTCCAATCCATCATTGGAGGAGGACTTTGGACATCATTACTTTCAAACCTTTTTATTCACTTCTTTCCTAGACTTCTTGGGACTTCTTCAACAAAGTAATCACCCTCTTCTTCAAGGCTTTACAAGAGGTTCTTTTTTAAGGATACAATAGGTAAAAGTCTTAAATATTTCTCCTCTCCTTCTTCTTTTTCTTCTTCTTCAATCAAATGTGCAATCACCCAAAACCATTTGGGACATGACACCAACGGTCCTTTCATTACATTGAATTGGCCTAGGAGTCATCTCCCTACATTTCAAACTCTAAAACCCCTTTTTATCATCATTTTAATAAGAAGAACACATTTATCTTAAAAAGTGAATTATGAACAAACAAGACCGACTTTGCTCGGGCGAAATGGGTGTTTAAGTACTTCCCATTTCGTAACCTAACCCCCGAACCCCTCATCCCAAAGAATCTCTATTTTCGTAAATCAAACTTAGGCTCATAAACATTAGGTTTTCTTACGTTCCTCAAAAACGTGGGTGGCGACTCTAAAACACAATTAGACATCCTAGGATAATTCACCGCTCTAGCCAAGTGGGGCTTTCCCGGGGTATCTACAGTGGCGACTCTGCTGGGGATGCTTGAGGGTTAAACTTGTGTTTCTATTTATAATTCACTTTTCTGGCCATTCTGGAAATTGACATGGGAAGCGCGCGCCTCAGACCTTCATGGTCCAAAGCGCGCGCGTCCCGAGTCAAATTCCAGAATCGCCCGCCTTCCATGTGTTCTTCCTATTCTTCCTATTATTTCGTGCTAACAAACATTGCAGGGGTTCCATCACACAATCAGGACCAGGGCAATCCCTTGAGTCCGTAAGTTTCTGATGATCTGACAGGTGAGCTCAGAAGCGGGCGCCTCCCAGTTTCTATGCGCCAGTCGCGCGCTTCCCACAACACTAGCCCGAGGCGCGCGCTTCTGGGCCAATTTCCAGGGCAAGAACAGGTTTCAGTGACTGGACAGAACAGTGGGGTGTGGGCACAGTTGCCTGCATCAGAACATAATTGAACCCTTGGACTGTTTAATTTTATGTTTTTATTTACCGGTCACACGGGTGATTCGGGAGTTGTAATTTATGTGTTTATGTGTTCTTATCTTTTCTTTTCAAAAAAATAAAAATAAAATTTTTTTGTCACGTGATAGACCTCACACTACGCGCACAATTCTTATCAACTGCTCACTATCGAGTCGCACAAGTCCAACCCCAAACCCGTCGAGGCCCGTCCTAGAAAGTTTCAAGCTCCACTCGACCTTGGCTCTTTCGAAGCGGTAAACCTCAGCCCGTGGCGTAGTTCATGACTACATGCCGGGGGTGACCTTTAAACCTCATATTCAAGCCGAGCACAAACCACACAATTCTAGTTAGGATCTAACACTCCGTGACTCAAGTCGGTTTCCATGTACCGAGATTTCCCTAAACTAATGTCTTCAAATCATACATGCCAACTTGTTGAAACGGATGCAATAAAAATCCGTCCCCAAAAGGTGGTTATTTTGGACAAAAATAAAAATCCGTCCCCGCATGTATGCTTTACTACATTAATTTAGTTTAATCCCGACACATATAGGATTTTCAAACGTGATGGAATCTGATGAGTATATGGGACCGCGAGATGGTCTATATACTAGTGTGACGATTCCATTATCTTCTTAGAAACCCCAAAAGGGATCCATTCCCTCCGACTTATAAATAATAAAAAAAAAGAGTCTTTTTCTTATGTGGTTCGAGTCGTGTGCCCAACTGTGTGTTCTCAACCTCCTCATGGACCGAAAGTGTGAACCAAGACTGACAAGGGCTACTTCTCCAATTATAGGTCCGATCGGTACTCTCCGCATCTACAGAGATTCATCCAACAGGCTTGTCCGTGAACCGATCACTCCAACAGCTTCTACATCATCAATGGCCGGCGACTCCAACACCAACAACGCCATGACTCTCGAACAGCTTTCAGCCATGGTTCAAACACTCCAACAACAAATCACCACTCTCAACAACGAGGCTCAAACCAAAGAAGCCTTGTGGCAAGCTCATGTCGACAGTCAAAGGGAGGCCCAGGAGGCCGAGGTTGACCAACTGAAAGCCAAGCTCCTCAAACTCTCCAAGAACAAGGGGGTTAATTACATTGAGGAATCCGAGTGGACCAATGGTTTGTTTGAAAGCCCATATGTCAGTGCCCGTACCAAAAAAGTGGGGGGACCAAGCACCGACAACAACAACCCCAAAATGGTCGATTCCATCATGGCCTACAATGATCAGAAATTCGACGGCCTCAACATGGGAAAAGGCTCCAACACAAGCCTTTATCAGTCATCCATCCTCATGAGCAAGATGGCCGCTCTTCCCGACAAATTCAAGATGCCCGACATTAGCAAGTTTAAGGGAAACTCATGCCCGATGGCCCACATCGAGACTTACATTTGGGCTATGGTTCCGAAGAAGGTCTCCCCAAAAGTTATGGCTCAATGCTTTCCTCTCACCCTCGAGGGGGCGGCCAAGGATTGGTATGCAACTCTCCCGCTCATTGTCCGTCTTGATTGGGATGCCGCTATGCTTGCCTTCAAGAATCAATATCAAGGCAACACCACTCACCGGCCCACAAGGAAAGAGCTCGAGAACACCACTCAAAGAGATAACGAGTCCTTCATTGACTTCACAAGGAGATGGAATGACAATCTCTCTGAAATTGTTGAAAGGCCAAACACAAAAGAGCAAATGGACATCTTTCTCAAGTGTCTCAAGATTGATCTCCGCACCCACCTAAGTGGGGCTTGCTACTCCGACTTCTCCCAAATGTATGAGGCGGGTGTACGCATGGATGACTTGCTCAAGGAGATTAAAAAGGCCACTCCTACTTACCGATACAAGGCCGCCTCTAGTTCAAACAAAGAGGCTTCTGTCAATGCCGTTACTACTGACAAGGGGAATTACAAGAAGGTTCCCCCACCACAAGGCAAGCGGTTCCAAAACGACCGCGTCTACACTCCTCTCAACGGCATGACCATCACCGAGGCCTATGAAGCTCTAAAGGCCAAGGGACAAATCACCCCTCTTCAAGGGTACAAGCAACCGCAACCGCTCTGTCCCAATCATGCTCACCACAAATGGTGTGACTACCATCAATGCACCGGCCACCTCACCGAGGATTGCTTCTCCATCCGCAACACAATCCAAGACCTCATAGACAAGAAGGAATTCATAATCCCTAATGAGGGTGGTGTCAATGTAATAGACGTAGGAGAGTTTGAAGGAACCACTCATTCGATCCCAATTGTGAATGAGGGCTCCGATGATATGAATAAACTTGATAATTCTTGTTATGTTGTGACTTATGATGAGATTATAAGGGAAGTCTTAGAGAATAGGAAGAAGAAGCTACAAGGGACCGTGAACGTGCTCACTCGCAGTGGCCGAGTAACAACGAGCACAATCCCTCCCAATACTGCAGCAACCAACACCTCTTCTCAAAGATCGCAAGCACGCGACATACCCGAAGATCCTTTGTTAACACAGCTCAAGAAGATGCAAGCCAACATATCCATCTGGGACCTTATTGCATCATCAAAGAGACACCGAGACCTCGTCATCAAGAACTTGGATGACACATCAGTCTCTCCCGACACGACTCCCGAGGACCTCACGGCAATGATAGGTCACATTCACTTCGGCAATGTCATCACTTTTGCCGACATGGACCTCCCGCCATTTGGGTCCGAACACAATGAAGCCATCTACCTCAAAGTAAGGGCAAGGGGGAGACCCATCTCAAGGGTTCTAGTAGACGGTGGCTCTGCACTCAACTTAATGCCTAGCCGAGTCATGGGCATACTGGGGCTCAAAAGCTCCGATTTACAACCCTTCGCACAAGTCATTAGAGGGTATGACAGCACTGCCCGTACAGTCATGGGAATGTTAGAAGTTGATATCGAATTTGGAAGCATGATCATGTCCGTCCCATTCCAAGTACTTGACGTCCCTGCTTCATTCAACTTACTTCTGGGCCGACCTTGGATCCACAGTTCCAATGCTGTGCCTTCCACTCTCCATCAGTGTGTCAAGATCAGAAATGGGGACGAGATAGTCACCATCATGGCCAAGAATGTCACCATCCATAGAAGTGGGGGGCAACTAGTTCACCAAGTCCAACACGGGATAGAAGATGCCACTCTCTCCGGCGTCAACACCATTGACAAAGAAGGGGGAAACATACAGTGGACCCCCGGCAATCCTAAAGTCCTCTGCATGATGAGGAACATGAATCACTTTCCCGGTTTAGGCCTAGGGAAGCATCAACAGGGGATATTGCACCCCGTGGTAGTTCCTTTTGTCAAGAACAAGTTTGGTCTGGGATACGAGCCTACCAAGGATGACTTGAAATACGAGCAAGCAATCCAAAATCAAAGGACCCAAGCTCGCAAAGAAGGTCGACAATATGAAATCCCTGACTTGAGACCTTACCGCAACACACTAAACGGTTATTTTGTTCGCCAAGGGGAAGATGTCCCGTACATGATCTTTCCCGAACCGTGGGTTAACGACAAGGGCGTCAGAAAGCCCGGTCTCGAGATCTTCACTGATTGTGAAATACCGACACAAGAAAGGGAGCCTACTCCAATGTCACCCCGAGAGTGGTGGGGCAAGAAAGTGACTATAGAGTCCGAGGTAGAGGTTACCGTGGGGGAAGAACTATCCGATCTAGCCTCCATGTTCGAAGAATTTGCCATCATGGACGATTGTCAAGTCAACGCCATCTCCGACAACACAGAAATGGAGAGCCCATCTATTAGCGAGATTCAGCCAAGCTCCGAGCCAATCAACAACTGGTATTCAACGAAGGGGCCCTTAGTGTCCGAAGATTTCTTGGTCCAAGAAATGGGTTGCATACCCCGTACAGCAACAAAGGAAGAGCAGCTCACACTTACTTTCGAGTCCGAGAGTGTTTCTAATGCCCTCACCCAAGAGGATATGGAGGCAATAGCCGAGCGTGTGTTTCCTTTCTTTGCTAATGAAAAATTTGATATTTCTGAGTACCCCGAGATTGCAAACATCATAAATGATTAATTAACTAATAACGAACTTAATGAACAAGTTAATAACGATTCAAATTATGATGAAATAGACCACGAAAACATAACATACCTAAATGAACTAGCTCAACAGGTTCGTTGTCGTGGTGAAAATGGTCCAGGGGCTGATGAAGAATTGCATACTGTTAATCTGGGTACCGATGAAGAGCCGAAAGAAACAAAGATTGGCAGCTTCTTCAAGGGGGAAGACAAAGACAAACTGACTGCACTGCTCAGAGAATTTGTGGATGTATTCGCATGGTCATACAAAGACATGCCGGGTTTGGACAGAAAGGTCGCAGAGCACAGAATTCCGATCAAAGAGGACGCCAAGCCAGTAAAGCAGAAGCTCAGAAAGATCAAGCCAGAATGGTCTCTACAAGTCAAATAAGAGATTGAAAAGCTCCTCAGTGTGGGTTTCATCAAAGTCATTGAGTATCCGACTTGGCTAGCCAACATTGTGACAGTCAGAAAGGCAAACGGCAAGGTTCGAGTTTGTGTGGACTTCCGGGATTTGAACAAAGCTTCCCCGAAAGATGATTTTCCACTACCAAACATCGACATGCTCGTCGATTCAACTGCCAACTATGAAGTCCGCTCATTTGTGGACGGTTTTGCCGGTTACAATCAGATTCTCATGTCTGAAGAGGATCAACACAAGACAGCCTTCACAACTCCGTGGGGGACCTTCTGCTACACAGTCATGCCGTTCGGACTAAGGAACGCTGGGGCCACCTACCAGAGGGCTGTTATGGATCTATTCCACGATATGATTCATAAAGAGATCAAGGTCTATGTAGACGACATGATCATCCATTCGAAAGGAACCAATGGTCAACATTTGATCGATCTTCGCAAATTCTTTGAAAGGCTTCGACAACACAAGATGAGACTCAATCCCGCAAAGTGCACTTTTGGGGTCATCAGAGGAAAGGTTCTTGGTTACATGGTCACTGAGAGAGGAATTGAAGCCGATCCCTCCAAGATCAAGGCAATCATTGACATGCCTCCCCCAAGGACGCAGAAAGAAATCAAAGGTTTCATGGGCAGACTTCAATACATCAGTCGGTTTGTGTACCAACTCACCTCCATGTGTGAGCCAATCTTCAAGCTACTGAAAAATAATGTGGCTCTAGAATGGACCGATACGTGCCAACAAGCCCTCGACCAAGTGAAGCATTACTTGACATGCCCTCCAGTTTTGGTTCCACCACACGAAGAGAAGCCTCTCTTGCTCTATCTCACTATCAATGATGAAGCCTTAGGGGCTATGTTAGCACAAGAACAGCGAGATTCCACAAAATAAAATGCCATCTACTTTGTCAGCCGACGGTTTCAAGGAGCTGAAAAGAACTACTCTGTCTTAGAGAAGTCTTCTGCTGCATTGGTTTGGGTTACTCAAAAGCTCAAGCATTACATGGAGGCCTTCCCAATCAAGTTGGTAGCAAAAGTGGACCCACTCCGCTACATATTCGAGAAGCCTTTCATGTCAACAAGAATTGCCAAATGATATTTCATGCTCGCCGGCTACGATATCACTTACGTCACACTCAAATTCATCAGGGGGAAAGTGTTCAGTGATCAGCTTGCTGAATTTCCGTGTGACGAAGTGAAGGGGGAAGATATACAGTTCCCCGACGAGCATTTAATTTGCGCCACAACAGAGGAAAATAAGTGGGAACTTTTTTTCGATGGCGCAGCCAATAAGCATGGATATGGCATAGGGATGTTACTCGTTGATCCAAAGGACATGTATACTCCAATCGCCATCCGCCTCGAATTTGAAGCCACTAACAACACCGCTGAGTACGAAGCTTGCATAGCGGGGCTCGAAGCAGCCCTCGAAAGAAATGTCACAAGTTAAGAAGTATTCGGTGATTCCTTGCTCATCATCAATCAGACATCTGGAAAATGGAAGATTCAAGACTCGACCCTGCAATTGTATGGTCAACATCTCGAGGAGTTGGTTGAACAATTTCAAGAAATCACCTTCAATTACCTACCAAGGGACAAGAACTGTTTCGCCGATGCACTAGCCACCATCGCTTCACTGGTCGAAATACCTGAGGGTAAAATGGTGAAACCCTTCAAAATTTCCCGAAGGAACAGTCCGGCATACTGCATGGGTATCGAGATCAACGAGGTCCAAACAAACTCCCCATGGTACGCGGATATCATGAGTTTCCTCAAGGATGGTACCTATCCCGAGAACAGCAATAAGAAGTCTCGAATGGCATTGCAAAGACTAGCCTCCCGATATGTACTGATTGGGGACAGAGTCTACAAAAGGCACCATGAGGGGGTCAATCTCCTATGTGCAAATGAGACCGAAGCTCAAGAAATAATGCATGAGATCCACGAAGGTGAATGTGGGCCTCACATGAACGGGTTTATGTTGGCCAAGAAGATACTCCGCATGGGTTATTATTGGAGTACCATGGAAAGGGACTGTATCGAGAAAGTCAAGAGGTGCGCCAAATGCCAATTCCATGCCAATCTACAGCACGCTCCAACCTCACAGCTTTACAATATGACCACGCCTTGGCCTTTCTCTTGTTGGGGCATAGACATCATCGGCAAATTTCACCCTACTGGAAGCAACGGACAATCTTTCGTCCTTGTAGCCGTGGACTATTTTACAAAATGGGTCGAAGCACAGGCTTACCGAGTTCTCAACGCCAAGAAAGTGGCCGAATTCGTGAAAACCCACATCATGTGCCGATACGGCGTTCCTCATGAGATCATCTCAGACAATGGCTCTCACTTCGAGAAAGAGGTGGACACACTCCTGGTAGAATACAAGATTACTAAACACAAGTCATCTCCATACCGCCATCAAGCAAACGGCGCGGTCGAGGCAGCTAATAAGACAATCGAGACCATTGTGAAGAAAATGGCCTCCACTGGAAGGGATTGGCCCGAAAAGTTACCTCTAGAATTATGGGGCTATCGCACGTCAATACGGACAGCGACTGGAGAAACTCCTTATGCACTGGTATATGGTTCCGAAGCTGTACTACCAATAGAGCTTGAAGTTCCATCCCTGCGGGTCCTCCTCGAGAACCAAGTCAATGAAGTCGATTGGATGTAAAGTCGATATGAACAGCTAGCCCTACTCGACGAGAAAAGACTAAGGGAAATCGAACGTACGAGGGCCTATCAACAAAGAATGTCTAGGGCTTTCAACAAAAAGGTGAAGCCCCGAAACATCAGTGTGGGAGATTTGGTCCTAAGACAACACCCTCCTAAAGCCATGAACCCTCTTGGAAAATGGGGACCCCGATGGATTGGTCCGTACGTAGTCAAGAAGATACTAAGCGGCGGTGCAGTCCGACTCGTGGATTTAGACGGAGATCAGCTGCCAAAGGAAGTCAACCTCGACAAATTGAAGAGATTTTACGTCTAATAAACGAAGACCAAAAAAAAAAAAAAAAAAAGAGCTCGCTAGGTTGAAAACCCGCAAGGGCGGTCTAGGCATAAATTAGAGCACGTGCAAAAAAAGAAGCCCGCTAGATTGAAAACCCGCAAGGGAGGTCTAGGCAAAAAACAGGGTGCACACAAAAAAAAAAAAAATAGTCTTCGTTTGTTTGAACTACGGAGACCTGAGCCTTTACACTGGGGAACGTAGGCAACCTTCGGGTGCGGTCTAAAACATAAACAAATACCCAAATCATTTTGAAATTAACGAGATGCAATTTTTATTCATTCACTAAATCATTCTTATCATTACAATGAAAATGTTGAGCTATTAAAAGACATAAAACATTAAATCCTAAACAAGTGGTCTATTTTAATTGCAATCTCTTGGGGGTACTAGGAAAAATCTATTTTTCTCTTGGCCTTTGAAGGACCACCCGAACGACCATCAATCCTACTCTTCTTAGGAGGCCTAGGGACACTGATGCGGACCGATATCTTCTGAGCAACTGAGCGCCTCCGAGCATAAAAGTCATCCAAAGGGGTACCGAAAGGGTCGGTCAGAATGTTGTTCACATCAGCAGCAGCTTCCTTGTACCTCAAAGCACTGCTGGGCTCAAAATCCCTTCCTAGCAACTCAACCCGAAGAGCATCTACCCAAGTAATGCCACGGTAGACGGTACCAAGCAAATAATCCAAGTAACTCTCGGGAAGAAAAATACTGCCCCGGTGCAATGGAGCGGAAACCCAACGGTCACGATCATCTGCCCAAGCCAACTGAAGCTCATTCGAGAAGTCCGGACCCATGTAAGAAACTGGACGAAGTGCCCTATTCTTCGGGAAAGGAATTATTTGCTGACGACCGAACTGTCTCAAAACCCGTTCTGGCTGATAAAACGAAGAGTCCCTCAATCCGGGTAAAACCACATGCTGAAAACCGAAGGTCCACTCCACAAAAGGGCGAAGACCCCAAGGACACCATTCAATGTCAGCTGTAAGGCGAGAAGCAAAAAATCTCCTCCAACCCTCTTCGGTCAAATCTCTAATCAGCAACCGACGCCTATGAACAGCAAAAGGAGAAAGGTCGCCATCCAACGCATAAAGCCTGAAATGCTCCCGAAGCCATATGGTCAAAAGCAATGGGCTTCCCCGTCGCATCTCGCCCGTACGGTGCAATTCGTCCAAACCATGCAAGGACTCTCCTACAATGAGCGGAATTATGCTAAACCACTGTCCTTTCGCCTGCAACACAATTTCAGCCAACTGCGCATCCGCAGTACCCAGGGGAGTAACAAACAAAACCTCGCTGAAAAGGCAGATAGCCATGGCATTTCTCTTAAAGGATTGAACCACGACATCTTCCGAATGCAAACTGAAAAACATCGGAAGCTCAGTTATGTCAACAACGGTCCCGTGCATCATCTTCTTCACTTCTCCAATAGGGAGATTCAGAATATCAACCCAAGAATCAAAAACACCACGGTGATACTTGGGGACGGCAATCCGACCGGCCAAAGGCATACCCAAAATGGCCCCAAAATCATCAACGGTCGGCACCATTTCATTAGCCGAAAAGTTGAATGTATGGCTATCACAATCCCAAAAGGCTGTAGCAGCCTTCAACAAGTCCCAATCCGGGTTCAATGTCCGCAAAGTGAAGAGAATTCGAAGCCAGAAATCTTTGATGAAGCATTTTTGGGATGAGTCTTAAAAGAATACACGAAGGTCGACAAATCCTTCTCGTAACTCTTGACAACCTTGGCATCAAGGCTAAAAAGGTTGGAGGCCATGGGAAAGAAGGTTATAAGAAAGATTGGGTAATAGAATGGTGTTCAAAAATGACAGAAAATTGCTGTTGGAATCGAATTGTCGACCAGAAGCTGATATTATAGCTGTTGGGGGATCTTTTGGTCAGCAAATATCAGGCCCTGAATTTCGCCTCCCAGAGGCGCGCGCCTCCCGACACCGGTATACAAGGCGCGCGCGTCCCGTATCCAAGAGAGGAAGCGCCCGCGTCCCAGATGGAAGATGCTCCAGAAACAGCCTTTGTCAGTTCAAGAAGGAAGTCCAGGCACGTTCAAACGCCTTCTATCTACAGAAAAGATCAATCCCACCAACAAGAGAAGCTCAAAACGACGGCAGCAAGCACTCGGAAGGGCACACATTAATTTGGTCCGCCCTTAAGGCAGGTCTAAAAACTGAAATAGGATAGAAACTCACACTCAAAGTAGGGTGTCTTTCATCTTTCTGAAAAGATCAGTTTTTACAATTCATCCCAAGCACAAAGCATTCCGCAGTCAACTGTGCCCGCACCCCATCAAAAGTCAAAGTCAAACAGTCAACATCAAAATACGACTCACGACAACAACTTGGTCCGGGATGATCCACGGAATCACTTCTTCTTCATCAAACAAGATCTACATACGTTCAAAGCAAACGGTCTTCCGGGTCCCGTACCTCAGGAATCGGTCCTCCGGGTCCCGCACCTCAGGAAACGGTCCTCCGGGTCCCGCACCTCAGCAAACGGTCCTCCGGGTCCCGCACCTCAGCAAACGGTCCTCCGGGACCCGCACCTCAGCAAACGGTCCTCCGGGTCCCGCACCTCAGGAAACGGTCCTCCGGGTCCCGCACCTCAGGAAACGGTCCTCCGGGTCCCGCACCTCAGCAAACGGTCCTCCGGGACCCGCACCTCAGCAAACGGTCCTCCGGGTCCCGCACCTCAGCAAACGGTCCTCCGGGTCCCGCACCTCAGCAAACGGTCCTCCCGGTCCCGCACTTCAGCAAACGGTCCTCCGGGTCCCGCACCTCAGCAAACGGATCTCGCTCTCAGCAAACAGGTCCCGCTTCCAGCTAACGGATCTCGATATCAGCAAACAGATCCTACTTCCAGCAAACAAATCCCGCTTCCAGCAAACGGATCCCGCTATTGGCAAAGCCGCTCACACAGGGAGTGCACCCTTATCTCTCAAAGCCGCTCACACAGGGAGCGCACCTCTATCCTCCGCAATTTCAAATTCCTGCTTTTATCGAGTCTTTTTCTTTTCTTGGTGATGTCCTAGGCGGATGTCTGTCTTTCGTCGGCGCGTTTGCTTCGCAATCCACGCCGCCGAGGGGCTCTGTAGATACCCCGCCTGTTGGGTTTTGATGCATCATGCGCAGCGGAATAAACAGATAAAATCAAACACCCAACAGCCAGTATCTGTGCATGTTGATTAAATTAAATACAAGATGAAAGAAACATACCCTTGAAGATCGAATCCATGAACATGGACTTTAAGGTGCTAAAGGAAACACCCTCCATCGGTATCCACACATCGAACGGACTCAAGAACGCTTCTTGATTTGACTGCTAGATCCTTAGGCTTTAAAAACATGATTGAAGAACCATTCTTCAATCTCCCTTTGATTATTATGGTTTGATGATGAACAAAAATCAAACCCTAATAACCTAAGTATAATATGTGTTTTTCTCTCTCCAAGAAACTCTTGTTGATTTCCAAAATCAATGCCTAAGGCTTAGTTTCCGGCTGAAGAGAACACATAATATAAACTGGGAGAAACCTAATTCCATTAGGTTAAAGGATTCCTTTCCCATAAAGAAATCTGACAAAAACTCGTCAGCGGACAAACTATCCGTACGGCTAGTCCAAACTATCCGTACGGCTGGTTTTTCCACTTCCCAGTTTTTCTCGTTTTTTGTGCCAAGTAAGATCCGTTCTGTGTGTGTGACCCAATAGTATTATACTATGTTGGCAACGAGTCCGAAGACCTCGTAAATCATAAGCGAACTCTAGCAAGCCATTATGACTACCCAAATAGTATAACTTTGAAAGCCCAAAGTTACCTTATAAAACATATCATAATCCCTTTGTCACGCGATATCATATTGGACATAAGTCATGATCCACGTCAACTTATGTTGTCCAATGCTTTCTCGATCCCGAGTAGATTTATATGAGCAAATAACATTGAACGCTTCAATTCATTTGGGTACGGCCGTACACTTTTATCAATCTCACTCATCGAGTGGCCAAGCAGATATCTCTCTTGAGAGAGGGACAAATCCCATCTTAACTTATCATTCTTCCCTACAGGAATCCGATTATGCCAATCGTAGCCTTTATAACCACCCGGTTAGGGGTAGCGTTTGAGTACGTCAAACATAATGTTCATCATGTGGAAGACTATGATAATCTCAGGTCTAAGGATGAATGATATAACTGTTATGAGATTTAATTATGACATTTGACCATGACATAAATCTCATAACGGGTCTATCCAGTACTTGTTCTCCAACATATACCCACAAGTTTAATCCGCATCCTATGCGTTATAATCATCATATGATTATCCATCAAACTCATGCTAGCCCTTCATAAGTTCTAGGGACAATGATTATTATAATAAACATGCAAAAGATATAATAATCGGGTTTGTTATCTCTATAACAATGAAGCTATGATATAACGCATAGGCCTTTCTCAAGGGCCTAGGGCATAATATCCAACAATCTCCCACTTGCACTAGGCCCAATCAAAGTGTATCCAATACCCATTGAGCTTAGTTATGATCTCCATCATAATTGCAAACGAGCTTACGTAGGATAATTATCCTTGTTATTATCATAAGGTATTTTGCATATTTTGACATCTCCCATCTTTGACGATTTATCGAGTAAGATAGAAATGTCTGAGTATATGTTTAGATAAGATATTAGTCGCTTGACTTGTGTAATAATGATTATTGACACAATGAAGGTACATTAAATTAGTGACTCTAGAAACGATTTCTAGTTTACTAATTAGAATCTTAATCTTAACATTTTTCTAGTTGCATCTCATGCCACTAGATACTTAACCTTTTGTAGAATATTAATGGTATACTTAGAACTCTTCTAACACCATTATTAAACTTAGACATGTATTTATACTGCAATATTTATCTTTGATGGTTTGTAAGAATGCATCTTTGTAACTATTTACAGGATCATTTTATATTCCATCAAAGATCAAGAACGCATCCTTTAGTTCCTTTTAGAGAACATAAGAGTGTTTCTTAACTAGTGACTCTCACTAGGATCCGATTGGTATTATCTCATCATACTCCAAGTATATGAGACATCCGGTCTTAGTACATTAACATGACTTACATGATAGATCCAATTGCCGAAGCATATGGAATCCTAATCATGTACTCTTGCTCATTAGTCTTCCAGTAAGACTAAATCTTGCAAAGATTAATGCCATTAGACTTTTGCAAGTGACCTCTCCAAGAGTCTTGCATAGTGAACCTTTCACTATATTGTCAATATTAGTACTTTGACTTTAACCAAACAACGTTTTAGACTTATGTTCATAAATCTAAATTCCAATGATATAGGTGGCTTTTATTCAAGTCTTTCATTTAGAAACTCTTTCAAAATGATTTATATATCAACCATATATATATTAGACTATGAATAAAATTACGCTCCCACTAAATTTATTGTAATCACAAGTCTCATCCTTGATGAATTCAAACTCTTTGAATACTACATCAAAATGAAATTTCACTCCAAATAGTTTTCTTCAATCCATCTCATGAATTTCTGCAACTTGCATATTTTATTAGAATTTTATGAATCAATCAAAACTTTTAGGTTGTATCAAACACATCCTAATGTAAGTTCCTGTTAAGGAATATAGTTTTGACATACGTCTATCATATTACATATTCGAAATATGAAGTCATGACAATTAGAATTCTAATAACATTAAGCATGACTACGGGTGATGAAGTTTCATCATAATCGACATTATGAATTAACTTTTCTCAATTAGTCTTGCTTAATCAATATACACTTTTAGATTTTATGACTCCAAGTCATTGATCTAAATCCGGAGCGGACTTTGCATCTTGATAGGTAATAGGTCAATCATTCCCAATGATATCTTCCCTATTACTTTCTATTACGAGAAATCAATATTTCTTGTTATAGATAGTATCCTATCAGTTGTGCAAATTTCTTGTGTATACTTGAACGAATTTCTACAACTCCTTGTGAAACTTTGTTCAATCTCCATCTTAGGTTCCAAGTCAATTTTGGGTCTCGAACTCTTCGAGATACATTTTACTCCCACTAGTTCTTTAGAGATAAACGATTTATCTAGAAAGTGCTATTTAGAGTGACAAACGATTTGTACTCTAAAGGGTGTAAAATTAATATCATTAAGATATCCCATAAAATACATTTATTAGATTTAGGTGTGATTTTGTGCAAGACAAAACTTTTCTCAAAAGTATCATATCACAAATCTTTATGAAAGACAAACCAAGTTTTCTTTCATTCCATATCTTATATGGTATAACGAACCTACTTAGACGAATCTCAATTTAGTGTAATCGCAGCTGTTTCCAGCACTAAATCCAGAAGGATAATTAAAGATCAGTTTGACTTATTATGAGACGAAAAACTGTGTTTTACAGACAATCTGTAAACTTCTGGAACATCATCCATACGGCTGCTGTTTCCAGATTCTGTTTTTCTTAAATTGCAGACTTTCTGCAGAATTCTCATCGAGTCCAAGGCTCAAATATTCATTACTTTGATCTAATCAGAGTACATCAATACTTTTGCCATGAGGTGTTGAAATCCTTTTAAGCATTGTTACTTTAATAAACTACATACATCAAAATGTATAAGTTCAAAAGAGTACTTCCTCTTACTACTATTAGTAAAAGATATCTTGATCAATTTCTAAGATTCACATCTATCACATGATTCGAAATCATATGAATTTAAAAGTCCGTCCCATAGAATTTTAGATATGTGTTTCTTATCATTTGATATAGACATTAATGCTTTTTAAGAATGTAATGATTATATCCTTATATTCAGATTTCCATTATTTACGTTATGCTCATTATTTTGTTCTTCCAAGATAAGGATATTAAGTCCCATTATATGATTAGCAATACAATAAGGCAAATCATATTTGATGGAACACTTTCTTATTCGAAATAAGAAATATCCATAATCTTCTAATGAAGAAACCAAAATAATATTTCTACTTAAAATAAGAACATAGCACCATTTGTTCAAAACAAATATGAACTTATTAGATAAAGACACTTCGCAAGTTCCTATGACTAATGTTGCAACCATTGCATCATTATTGCCACATAGGTTAATCTTTACACTTACAAGTAGAATTTTAACATAAATACTTGAAGTGGTAGTCCAACTACCTTTCCTTTTGATCTTTTAATTCAAATTGTAATTTCACCAATGGTCAATCCTATTGCCAATGTACAAATTACATTCTTTGGATTTAGGTTTTAGCCACAAATATTTCCTTTAGGCTTGACAACTATTGTCTTCCCTTTATCTTAAATCCTTTGTCCTTATTAACCTTTAGAGTTTGAGAGGGTTTCCATTTGATATTAAGACATAGCATTTTAAACATCAAATGTCGCTCATGAATCAATGTCAAATCCGTTGTTAGTTCCAAACTAACTTGATTACCGAGCCATCTAAGGTAATTAATATGTCTCTCCATGTTCGAAACACGAGAACTTATTAATATACCTTTCAGTCATCGCATGAATGTTAGGCTCTAGTCAAACTCAAACTCTTCTTGCCTTTCTTGCTTGTAGGAACGCTTCCTACGTGATTGCTTATCACATAAGCATTCATATGTTTTAGATACTTCCAAAGTTCCAAACACATGATAGCAAGTCGTAGGACGATCGACATCTATAGAATCATCCACATATTTCTAATCAATGTCTTTGTCCACCTTTAAGGCATTAGTTTTCTCAGAAATAGGATTTATTAAGAATTCATAACTTCCGATCTTGCTTTAGAACAATTCTTAAGCTCATGACTAGGCCATGGAAGTTAATCTTATTCTTCTTAAAGTGGGGTTTATCGCAGTAATTATACATGATTATAGTTTAAGACATTCTACAAAATATGCAAATAAATATACACATATATTTCATACCATTATCATTTAGAGACATTTAATGTATTTCATAAATACTCCCACTAAATTATACACCTTCAATTGTAATATAATTTAAGTAGGCTAAGATCCGTATTTCACCCAACTTTGAGTCGGCTAGGGCACGACTGCTCAAAATCAAGTTATTTAGGTAGATAACTCTTTATCAATCACATCATATGTGACTCTTAGATCTTTTATGAGATTGTTAGACATCTTATGTCAAACATGTTTTAATCTCATCTGTGCCTTAGGCCCAAAACTGTTTTGATAGCCCAATTAAGTCAAACCATTTTAAACGTATAGGAAACTCTGATTCCTCATCTTGCTCATAAATAAATAGAATTAATGCACTTACGCTAGGGCGTAACCCACATAAAACTACCCACGTACTCACAAGTGTTTTAATCATGGATTGGCACAAGACTTAAGTTTTTAAGAAGGTTTATTACATAGAGATATGCATCATATATTTAATTATGTCAAACATAATATAATATAGTCTTTGCATAACTGATGTTAACTAATCCAATTAATTAACAGAAGCAAAATCTTGTGATTTAATTACGAAGCAACATAATGGGGACGGAATCTAAATTATCTGTAAACATTTTACAGATTGGATATTTCATTCGCATTCCCAGAAACAAGGCGTGAGCCTGCCATTGGTCCATGCAATGAATTAATCCAAATTTAGTTTCTTTCTCTTGCAAACAATTTGCACTTTGTATGGGGATAAATTCTGAAACTTTGAGATTACACTAACCTTAAACTCCTTTAAGATTATGATCTCAGTAACTGTCTGGACTTATGAACTGAAATCTGTTTCAGGAAACACAGTTTCCAAAACCTGCCGTCTGAAACAGATCAGAATCAGTAATGCCCAAACCATCCGTACGGATGTTTCTGGAAGCATCCAGATTTATCCGTACAGCTCTTTCATACACGTCACATAAACTCTGAACTCTTCAGAATTCTGAAACTGTATCCGCAGAGTATCTTGAAATTGAAAGCACAAACCGCACAGCCGAAACTAAGCCAAAAGGCATCCACATTTCCGTGCTAAGATCAAGAAAACAAGCAACTTCTCTATACTGTCGAAACTAAGCCAAAAGGCATCCACATTCCCGTATAGATTGGATACTTGTTTCAAGATCTTTCATTGTCTCTTAATCTCACAGATTACAGCAGTTCTAAACTCTTTAGAACTCTGATTTCTGCAATTCCTTTTGAATTCTTCGGCCGAAAACTGTTTCAGGAAACACGGTTTCGAAAACCAGCCGTCTGAAAGCAGTTTCCAGTTTCCAGATTCGAATTCTGTAAACAATTTACAGAATAATCTGAACACCAGAAAGCAAAATCAAATCTGAGAATTTCCAAACTAGCCGTACGGATCAGTTTGGCATCATCCAAACCATCCGTACGGATCCATTGGTAGGATCCCAGATTGCCAGGTTTTTCAGAATTTCAGAAATTCGACCAAATCCAATATCATGTTTGTACATGATCAGATTACAGAAACATGAATTTACAGATTACGAATTTAATTAGATCTAATCAATATCATGAATAAACAATTTATTATATATATAAATTAGATCTAAATTATCAATACACATAATCCAATTATTTATTGATAATCCCAACATGCAGTTATTCATATAGATCAAATCAATATAATAATCACATAATCCCCATGTCATGCTCATAAACCTTTATATCTCATATATAAAACTCAAATCACGCATTCATCTTATTATCATGTAGATATTATATAATCGAATTAAACAATTTCAACATGACATACTAAAATAATCAACAACGAACGGGGCTCTGATACCACTGTTGGGTTTTGATGCATCATGCGCAGCGGAATAAACAGATAAAATCAAACACCCAAGAGCCCGGATCCGTGCATGTTGATTAAATTAAATACAAGATGAAAGAAACATACCCTTGAAGATCGAATCCATGAACACGGACTTTAAGGTGCTAAAGGAAACACCATCCATCGATATCCACACATCGAACGGACTCAAGAACGCTTCTTGATTTGACTGCTAGATCCTTAGGCTTTAAAAACATGATTGAAGAACCATTCTTCAATCTCCCTTTGATTATTATGGTTTGATGATGAACAAAAATCAAACCCTAATAACCTAAGTATAATATGTGTTTTTCTCTCTCCAAGAAACTCTTGTTGATTTCCAAAATCAATGCCTAAGGCTTAGTTTTCGGCTGAAGAGAACACAGAATATAAACTGGGAGAAACCTAATTCCATTAGGTTAAAGGATTCCTTTCCCATAAAGAAATCTGACAAAAACTCGTCAGCGGACAAACTATCCGTACGGCTAGTCCAAACTATCCGTACGGCTGGTTTTTCCACTTCCCAGTTTTTCTCGTTTTTCGTGCCAAGTAAGATCCGTTCTGCGTGTGTGACCCAATAGGATTATACTATGTTGGCAACGAGTCCGAAGACCTCGTAAATCATAAGCGGACTCTAGCAAGCCATTATGACTACCCAAATAGTATAACTTTGAAAGCCCAAAGTTACCTTATAGAACATATCATAATCCCTTTGTCACGCGATATCATATTGGACATAAGTCCTGGTCCACGTCAACTTATGTTGTCCAATGCTTTCTCGATCCCGAGTAGATTTATATGAGCAAATAACATTGAACGCTTCAATTCATTTGGGTACGGCCGTACACTTTTATCAATCTCACTCATCGAGTGGCCAAGCAGATATCTCTCTTGAGAGAGGGACAAATCCCATCTTGACTTATCATTCTTCCCTACAGGAATCCGATTATGCCAATCGTAGCCTTTATAACCACCCGGTTAGGGGTAGCGTTTGAGTACGTCAAACATAATGTTCATCATGTGGAAGACTATGATAATCTCAGGTCTAAGGATGAATGATATAACTGTTATGAGATTTAATTATGACATTTGACCATGACATAAATCTCATAACGGGTCTATCCAGTACTTGTTCTCCAACATATACCCACAAGTTTAATCCGCATCCTATGCCCTATAATCATCATATGATTATCCATCAAACTCATGCTAGCCCTTCATAAGTTCTAGGGACAATGCTTATTATAATAAACATTCAAAAGATATAATAATCGGGTTTGTTATCTCTATAACAATGAAGCTATGATATAACGCATAGGCCTTTCTCAAGGGCCTAGGGCATAATATCCAACACCGCCTTGGACCGCTCACCCCGATTGCACACTTGATTTTGTGTTTCTCCCTCTTTTAAGTGTTTCCTGTTAGTTTCTGTTACTTTGGTTAAGTTCCAGACGGACTTCGTTAAGTCCCGGGACTAAACTGAATAACAGTTCTAACTTTCTAGTCCATTCTGTCAAAAATTGCTTCTCAGAGTCGCGTGCCTCCGCCCCTTGAGGCCAGACGCGCGCGTCTTCCGCCGCCTAGGTGGGATGCGCGCGCTTTTGGGGCGTGTCAGTTACAGATTCTGCCCAAGAATCTCTCCCTTGCTCATTATACATGATTTTGCCCGGGAAAGATTTCTTGGAGACTCCGTTTCGCTCCAAAAACAGTCATTTTTCAACTATAAAAACCCCTCCAATACATCATTGGAGGAGGACTTTGGACATCATTACTTTCAAACCTTTTTATTCACTTCTTTCCTAGACTTCTTGGGACTTCTTCAACAAAGTAATCACCCTCTTCTTCAAGGCTTTACAAGAGGTTCTTTTTGAAAGATACAATAGGTAAAGGTCTTAAATATTTCTCCTCTCCTTCTTCTTCTTCTTCTTCTTCAATCAAATGTGCAATCACCCAAAACCATTTGGGACATGACACCAACGGTCCTTTCATTACATTGAATTGGCCTAGGAGTCATCTCCCTACATTTCAAACTCTAAAACCCCTTTTTATCATCATTTTAATAAGAAGAACACATTTATCTTAAAAAGTGAATTATGAACAAACAAGACCGACTTTGCTCGGGCGAAATGGGTGTTTAAGTACTTCCCATTTCGTAACCTAACCCCCGAACCCCTCATCCAAAAGAATCTCTGTTTTCGTAAATCAAACTTAGGCTCATAAACATTAGGTTTTCTTACGTTCCTCAAAAACGTGGGTGGCGACTCTAAAACACAATTAGACATCCTAGGATAATTCACCGCTCTAGCCAAGTGGGGCTTTCCCGGGGTATCTACACATACTCACTTGACAGGCCACCTCTTTAGCTTTAGGAGTGGCATTTGTCAGAGCTTTGTAGCAGAATAAGGTATTTCCACTTTTGGTAGTTTCTTTAACAATACCAGTAATGCCGGCCTCATCTCTGACCCCAGCATCGACCATTTCCCGCAGATCGGGAAAGCAACCATTGCCAATTACCACCCTAATCTCGGGAAACAAGCACTTGAAGAAGATTTGATTTTGTTCCTTTGCCTTAGGAGGGTATTGAACTTCCGCTAGCTTGTGATTCCATCTCTTGTAGAAGTCACAGATAGGCTCACCGGGCCTCTACACGGTGTTCTCTAAATCAGTACGGTTGACGTGCCAATCTAGGTTCAACTGATACTTCTCGCAGAAAGTAGTGGTGATTTGTTCCCATGTCTCTCGTTCGGAGGGATCCAAACTCAAGAACCAACGGAGAGCAATTCCATCCAAAGTGGTGTGGAAGACTCGGGCCATTTGCTCATTGGTGCAGTCACGGGCTCTCATGGCTAGCACATAACTGTCGAGATGAGTCTTGGGACAAGTAATACCATGAAATGTAGAGACCTTCGGCATCTTGACGTCTCTAGGTAGAGCACCCACATTTCTTGAGTCAATGGTTTTGACTATCGGGGCGGATTGCTTGGAGACTGTGTCGGATAGCTTGCGGATCTGTTCTTGCATGGCAACCACTAGAGGGTGATTGGAGAAATCTGTGCTACCATAGGCTTGAGCAGCGGGAGAAGTAATGGAGAATGTGGGCACGGCGGCACCGATACTCAACGGCAGTGAAGGCGGTGGAAACTTGGTAGAGGACAAGTAAGTACCCATCAATTCTGGTGACGGCTCATACGGACCCTTGCTTGAGGTTACTTTAGTACCAAAATCAGGAGGAGGGACCCTTTGGTAGTTAGGCACCTTGAGAGGGATAGAATCATCATTGGTGGGGTAAGTTGCAGGCATTATTTCGTCTTGGACGAAGATCACTTCTTCATTGTGGAAGCTAGTTTCTACACCCTTCTTCTTCATCTCAGTATGAAGATGATCTTTGAGCTCTTGGTTGACCCTTTCTAGAGACTTGCTTCGATCCTCAAGCTTGGAGATCTGTAGCATGAGGTTGGTGAAGAAAACATGGGGAGGTGGCGGAATGTCCGAGGGCTTAATGCTGGCGGTGATCTCTGGATCGGCAAAAGCGGAGACTGGTGGAGCGGAGACATTAGGAGTGGTAGGCTCTAATGATGGAGACATCGTTGATGCAGAAACTGAAGACTGAGTTGCGGAGGGCTTGACCGTTGAAGACGACCACCAGAATGGGCCCAAACTTGCTTCTCTGTAGAGGTAGCGGACGAGAGGTTTTGGAACGGGACAAGGCTCATGCAGTGTATTTTGTTATTTACAAAACAATGTATTATTAGTCCTAATGGTTGGAAGGGGTACCTCTTTTTGGGTTACTACCTACAAAACCTGGATCAGTGGAGGTCATCACTACGTCTATGGACCCCTCGTTTTTCACCTGTATTGCACCTCCTAAACGGACAATTTGGGCGAGGGTCCTATAGGGCAAGCGACTTCCACTGACCTACGGATCCTAGCGACTAACCCTTGTTTAAAGGCATTTAACGTAACGTTTGTGTTACGTCCGTTAAGTTTTTAACGAGTTGAGATCCTTGTACAAAGTATCACTCGGCTTACTATATGCACACCCTTGTAGGGAATTTCATTTTTTTTGTGCTTTTTTCTCTCGAAGGATCTCGACTCATTAAAGACTTAACGGATTACGGCATGAACGACACGTTAATTGTCTATAAAGAAAAGCTAGTCAAACCAACCGGTCAACTTTGGAGTGTCCTAAACTCTGTGAGTGCATGGTTTCGAAATAAACAAAGGATTAACCTCGACTACTTCACAAGTGAAAACAGTGAGTTAGATAGCCCGGGTGCCACGAAGATAGAGGCGACAGGATCACCAAAATCTGTGCACTCAGCGGAGTATCCAGTAGGGTGTGCATTGTGACACAGACCTAGTGGTAGTGTGCGGACAAAAACTAGTTATTTTTTAGGGAGAAAACAAAAAGTTTTTGTATTTACATGGATGCAATGCAAAACAATTAGAAAAGAAGTTAAGATGTTAACGCACTACAGTACAAGGGAAGTAAATATGTACAAGAGATAAAGTACAGGGGGAAAAGAAGCAAGTAAGAATACAATCATGATATTGACGAAAGTTTTACCTTCTATGTTTGAAGATGTTCAAAGCTAGTCCCCAGCAGAGTCGCCACTGTGAATACCCCTTTCCGCATGCGGGCGACGCACGGGAAGTCTTTCTTTTATTTATCTTTATTTTTATCTTTTCTATGGGATTAGGATATTCAAGTTGGCATTTAACTTTATTAAGAGTCGCCACGTTGTTTTATCGAGCTAAACATTGACAAAAACCTTAACAGAGAGGGTTCGGGGGTCAAGTTACGACAAGAGAAGAATATCAAGTTATCACTCTTATCGAGCTAAACATTGAGAAAAGCTTAAGGGAGCACCCTGAAAAGGTGTAAGGTCTCTTATTCACTTAATACCCTGAAAAGCTGTGACACCCTGAAAAGGTGTTTGGAACTTGGAATTGACGGAATGGAATTAGGACCACAAATCTTTGAATAGTTAACTTCATTCGTTACATGCAGTTAGTATTTTAAATAATGTCCGATCTTTGAAATTATCAATTGAGTCCGTTCTTTCGGTCACTTCTCCTTAGCTATCGGAGAAGTCCGTATGAACTTACTGAGCATTGTTCGCTCACCCTTTCTCTAATAATCTTTTTCAGGTAACGACTTAAAGAGGTAGACGGATCGCTAGATGAAGCTGTCCGTGTCAGTTATATTAAGACTTTATGGTTTATTTTGTTTAGCTAGTGGTTGTACTGGCTTTGAAGACTTAGCATTTAATTCGCTTCCGCATTTATTGTTGAATTGATGGTTTGAGACTAGCCGTTGGGCTGTTTAAGTGGGATTTTGTAAGATAACTATTGGTATTTCCATGTTTTTATGGATTTGTCTACTTTATGAAAATCTGGGTCGTTACAGTTGGTATTTGTAACGACCCGAGCCCGCAGACCCAACCCGCCACATAGGTACCACACACTAGCCCACCAAGCATCTCCTCAATTGGGTCAACCACAGCCCATCACAGGCCTCCAAAAGTCCAATGGATGATTTGATGCTTAGTAGGAGTGTATGGGCCTTCTATATAGCACACTCAATTCCCACATATTTCCGATGTGGGATGGGGGATATCACAAAAGGTGCGGCTTTTGAGCTTCAAGCACTAGTTGCATCCGAAGATCCATCTTTAGTTCAACTCAAGAAAAATCAAGCAAGCATACCCATTTAGGACCTTATCACACCAAGACCTTATCATCCGCGACCTCGACGGCACCACAAGACATTACTGCATTTGGGTACCAACCACAATGAGGCCATTCATCTCCCCAGGCGTCGTGAGATTCTGTTGAAGCAACGCCCTTCAATCTAAAGGTTGTGGTCTTGAGGGGCCAGCTTCGCTATTTTGAGGCCGTGTTGTTGTTCTCCTCCGTCGTCCATAAATTTGCGTAACCTCCGGTGGAGGCCCTCTTGAGCGCGTATGCATGCCTCCCCCATGAGGTTGTGGTGGAGGTGGAGGGAGTCTTTGAGTTTGAGCAGAGTTATTGGCCACGTTCTGTGGCGGATCTGGGTCGCCTTCTGGCGTAAAACTTGCTGCTTGACCGTCTGTCGGTATTTCAGCCATGGGGAGATTGTGATTATCTGGACTAAAAGGTTCTCTGATCGAACGTTTCCCGGCAATGGAACCAAACTAATGCTGCAAGAAACGTACCAGATCAGCCTTCGTCCAACGGTTCGGATAATCCCAGCAAGAAGAAGCTCCTCGATCGGATCTACACACGCGAAATAAGAACACGTAAACTAGCCGGGGATTCACCGGCGAAGGCCATCCGGCGTGAGAATAAGAATCCGTTTATGTGAGATAAAACAAAGAGAAATCAATTGACTAGAGTAAGAGCCAAGAAAATTCGTTACCCATTTATCGTATGAGGGCCTGTTTATATACGCTGGTGAATTAGTCCTGACTTGTTAAAGAAGTCATGGAGTCCGTTTTGGTGTAGAACTCGTATATTAGAAAGGTAGAATCATGATAAGGATTGTAATCATCGTTCCCATGTAGAAGAGGTCTCCTTGTTAAGTAAGGACGCCCTTTAGTTATGTATAATTCGAACTCTATATGCAGACTCCTCTTTGTACTAGGAGAGTAATGTAGTTACTGAAGAATAGAGATAAGCCGGCTTTCATTACCTAACTCGGCTCGTTATAGAGGCCGAGCTAGGCGTAGTAGGATGATCTCCGCCGATACCGTCTGTCTCGGCCTAGTCCAGGCCGGCATACTCGGCTTAGGTGATGCCGAGGTATCAGGATCATACTGGACCGTAAATCATGGGCCTCTTGTACATGGGGCTTTATTGGGTATAGGTCCAAAGTTCATGGAACCCATTTACCAAGTCGGTTTATGTCGTTCAGTTACAATATATAGTAACTAATACTAATAATAGTATTTTTTGAAGTTATTCCCTCTGTCTCAGGGTAAGAGTCATAATTTCTATTTTAGTATATCCTAGAGTAAGAGACTCTTTCTTAAAATGGCAAAAAATCTTTACTATTCATCCCATTCATTTTTCTCATTCGTTTCTTTTATACTCACAACACCAATCAATTTACTATTCCCTCACTCTCATTCTCTCTCTTACTTTACTTTTACACTCATAACACTTAAATCACTTCCACCATTTTTTATTCTCCGTGCATTTGAGAGGTAGGACTCTTACTCTGAGACGGAGGGAGTACTACTTAGATAACCATTATCTTTTAATTTACTATTTAAGCTCATAATTACTATATTGTTAACTATAATTAAAACATTATTTTCTCAATCGGTCAAGAGTAAAAATTGACATCATTATGGAACAAGCGAAGTAAATTTTTTAAAAAATTATAAATTTATTCTTAACCAATATTATTAACCAATCTTAATATCTATTTTATACTATAGTAACTAAACTATTTTCACTCTTTTTTTTTTTTTTTTAAGCAAACTATTTTCACCATTATTAAAAAATAAAAAATAGCTTTAAATCTGGCTGAGATAATATTGATTAGTTTATATTTATTTAAAATATTTAATAATTATATAATGTAATTATAAATATCTAAAGTAGGGATGACCAAACTGGACCGGAACCGGAACCGGAGAAGCACGGAACCGGAGCGAACCGGCGAATAAACCGGAACCGGAACCGCCATTCATCCAGGCCGGTTACGGTTCACATAAATGGCGAACTAAATCGGAACCGGACCGGAAATCCCTTGTTTTTCAATGATTTTTAACTTGTTTATTTATTATTGACAGGAACCGGATTGTGGTAACTGGAACCGGTGGTTCCGAACCGGAACCGAAACCGGCGTTTGCCATCCCTAATCTAAAGCATGAAAGAAAACACCCGTGCGAGGGTTAATCCCTAGTGAAACTGAAAATTGGCCGCCGTCAATAGAGAATTAGAGCCCGTAAACCCCCAAACCCTAGTTCCCTAATCTATATAACCAACCCCCTTTCTCTTTTCTAAACTTCAACTATCCGCCCCCGCCCCCGCCCCCGCCCCCGCCCGCCGCCTGGATTCTACATCCTATTGTTTTACGTTTGGATTTCTTTGCCTATCTTCTGCAATTTCTCTTAATTTGTTCTTTTTGCTTTAAATCTGGTTGAGATAATATTGATTAGTGTGTGTATGTCCTTCAATTCGTGTTAATTTATTTGATTTTTAGGTTTAGATCTGTTGAATGATGGTGCCGTTGATGAAATCTTGAAGGCTTGTTTCTCAAAACATTCGCAGTGGCCGCCTGATTCGAGCTTTCGCCTTCGCCAGGCTTGAGAGCTCTTGATGCTCATCTCCTTCCTTGGATGTCTGAGGCACCCTTTTTTTTTATCAGAAATTAATTTTGATTTTTTTTTTGTTGGGGACGGTCTGCCCCTTTAGCATGAATTCAATTGCTCAAGGGAAGAATCTTGTCCCCTTGAAAGCAATTTCTCCATCCTTTCACTTTGTCAGCAAATCATTTTTTACGTATTTGCTGATCATTTCTGGATGGAAAATTTCTAATTGATTAGTTGGGAATTTTGATTTGTTGATTTTTTTAATTTGTGTTTATTTAATCTATGATGATAAACTGAAGGCTTGTTTCTCAGAAACATTCGCAGTGGCCGCCTAAGATCTTTCGCCTTCGCCAGGCTTGAGAGATAATGCTGCTCTATTCCTTCCTTGGATGTCTGAGATTTTTATTTTATTGTTTATTTATTATTTCGAAATAGTATACGTATATTTTACTTATTTAAAGATCTGCAGTTTGATTATTTCTTCCCCTTCTTATTTTAAGGAATTGCAAATTTCTTCGTTTTTTCTGTTTTCGTTCATTGACATAATGAGATAAACAAGTCCTAATTCTATGTTCGATCCGAAATTAAAATTGTGTTTTTGTATGAATAAATAGTCAGACTTCAACTGAAGTTATAAAATAGAGTTACAAAATTTTCATTACAAATAGTATTAATAAATGATTAGATTAAATGATTGGATGTTATATTTATGGAATTACAGCTTGTTAATATAATGTTCAGTTATATTTTTTTTTGAAAGAATTTACATTTTCATAGAACAATTTAACTTTTATATTGATCTCCAACCAAATTAAATTTATTTTTTAAGTTTATTATGACTTCAATTTCAATTATAAGAAAAATAGTATTCTTTCAGTTTCAAAATGATATTTACACTTTTTTATTCATTTTATTCAAGAATATAGATTCTTGTTTTATACTACGCTTGTTGTGTTTTAATATACTTTGTTTTATTTTGAATTTACAAAAATGAGTATTGTCACAAATTAATAAAATGATTGAAAAAATGATGTGTTGTGAGTGTAGATATTTTAGTGAGAGAAATAAAGTGAGGTAAAGAATAGTAAGTAGATATTTGTTGTGAGTATGACAAATGGGTTTCACTATTTATAATATAGATCAAAACATTTTTTGAAGTAATGCATTGACATGCAATGAGTACAAATTTAAAGATGGCCATCCACAATAATCGGTGGCTTATCCCACATAGTAGGTAATACAATGACTATTACAAATACATAAGAAATGTAAGAAGAGCGGTGATCAAAGATGGCGTTCATGCATAAAGTTGTGCAAGCATTTTCGATCTTCCCTTTTGTACCTCCGATATCAATGCCTTTGCAATGCATAGCTTCTTTGAGCTTAGCGTGGAGATTGCCATATATCGGCATTTACGAAAGAGTAAATATAAAGTCACAAAAAGTGCTATAAAATGTGGCTTACAAAATAATGATTCAAAATTCTATTGGGGTTTTTAAATAAAGTGTGTCGGGTCAATAATCGATGCAACCAATAAAATATCGTCATCTCACTTTGTATCCATCATTTTGTAAACTTCTTTTGTTCCCATAATGCAAAAAAATGCTTTCACAAATGTGAGAATAAAATTAGTCAAACATTATCTCAATAATATTCTTATTCACTTATTCAAAATCTAAAATAAAAGAAAGGAGGTAAAAAAAACCATACAGCTAGATTTAAGAATACAATGATTTAAGTATGGCTGTTACACGAACCGAGCTGGCTCGAGCTCGGCTCGTGAAAGCTCGAGTGAGCTCGAGGGGTAGCTCGAGTCGAGCTCGAACTGATTGTCAAGCTCGTTTTTGTTATCGAGCCGACCGCGTTCGGTTCGTTTAGCTCGTTAAAAGCTCGAGTTTGGCTCGATAAGCTCATTAAAAGTGAATTTTTGTTTTCGGACGGCTCGAACTCGGCTCGATATGCTCGAATTCGGCTCGATAAGCTCGTTAAGGCCATATTGTTCTTAAAAAATGTCTAAGCTTGAGCTCGGCTCGTTAAAACTCGAGTTCGATATCGACTCGAGTTGTTCGCGAGCAGCTAGCGAGCTCGATTCGACTAGAGCTCGAATAAGCAAATGGGCTTGAGCTCGATAAAAGCTCCAGCTCGATAAGTTTTAAACGAGCTCGGGCTCGACACCCCAAAGCTCGACTCGGATCGGCTCGTTTACAGCCCTAGATTTAAGGCTTCTGAGTTTGCGATAAATCGAAAATCAAACTTTTCAAGCACTTTCATCCTCCTTTTAAGGATAATTGTCGGAAAAAACAAGACTACAACAAGAGAGATAATGCAAAGGCTTTTACAAATGAGAGAATAAAATTCGTCAAACACTATTTCAACAATATTCTTATTCACTTCAAAATCTAGAATATAATGATTTAAGGTTTCTGAGTTAGCGATAAATCGCCAACCAAACTTTTCAAGCACTCTCATCCTCCTTTTAAGGATAATTGTCCGAAAAAACAAGGCTTCCAGAAGAGAGATAATGCAAAGGCTTTGACAAATGAGAGAATAAATTTAGTCAAACAATATTTCAACAATATTCTTATTCACTTATTCAAAATCTAATGAAAAAACAGAAGGAAAAAAAACCATACCGCTAGATTTGGAAGTAGATTTAGAGAAAGTGATATCTGTTTAAATCTAAATCCGAATATAGATCAAGAAAATATTTAATTGAAAGAAAACCTACAAATCAATAGAAGAAATTGAGATGGATGTGAGACCATACTCCCTTTGGTCCATATTAATTGACGTTTTGGATTGCACACTTCTTAAGAAGTGTAGTGTAGTTTAACGAGAGGCAATTTTGGTACTACACCAGAATTGCCCCTCGTTAATTGTTCTTTTTGTTAATGATCAAAGTTGGTGAGGGTAACACCTCATAAATGCCACCTCCAACAATTCTACTCCACATCATACATCCAATCTCCCTCTCACCTCCAATGTATTGTACATTGTGCAGTTGTGTCCCATGCCCTAAACAAAGATTGCAACTCTTCACTTTCTCTAAACGTATGTTTTAATTTCCAAGAAAGCATTATAGTTTTCCCTCACTTCCTTTACAATTTTAGGGGTAAAATTGGAAGTTAAGATGGTTTTAACTTAAAAAACGACATATATTTTGGATCAATTTTTAAGTCTAAAAGCGACAGATATTTTGGATCGAAAGAAGTAATAATATAAAATGCACTAATTAATTTTAACTTTCATTTGTAAGGATATTTGTTTTGCTACTAAAAAAACTTACGATATTTATTATGTTATACGAAAATAGTATTTCACTAAAAAATAACAAAAATAATACGTGTTCACAATGCAATTCTTTATTTTTTCAACAACTCTACTCGGTTTCTTTCAATAGCTTAATTTTCAATATAAGCTTGTGCAACTCGATTTGAAATACTTTTGATGTTTATCAACATTTTTTTGTGTTAGCGGTGTAATTTCATATATCATTTTTCTTCTTTAATATTTTACCATTTTATTCATATTTTGTGTTGGTTACTTAATAATTTATGTTGTCATCATTTGTTTTCTTTTTTGTTTTATTTTCTTGTTACTCATTGGTTTTGGGGATGAAGTTGGAGCAAGTTGACTATTATCACTCAATTTGATTACAATTTTATGAGATGAAGATGATATTGGCGTACTTAAGTACGAGTCCTACTATTTGCATAATTTTTTATTAAAATAATGTGTAAATAACCTAGAAATACTAAAAAGTTGTTTAAACATGAAAAGAATATAGTAATAATTAGGCAATAATTGCCTCTTTTTTGTTTTCTTTTTCATGAGATGGGAATTTCTATTTGCACAATTTTTTTCTACGAACACAAACTTATTGTTATTTTTTGTACAAAAGCTACAGTTAATTTTTCTATACACACTCATAAACATAAAATTTCCAATTAGGTAGGAAAACTCGTGGATACGAGGCGTTGCGGGAGAACACATCAATGTTCTTCCCGAAGCGTAACTTGACCTCCGGACTCCGAATCCTATATTTTTTGGTTTTTTCATTATTAAGTGCCAAATTCTAACAATGTGGCGACTCTTTATTTTTCTAATCCGTCCCACTATTACTTTGAGCGATTCATTTTCAAAAACCCGATTTTCATTGAGGAATTTTGGGAGCGTTATCTCACAGGCAAGCGCACCAAAAAAGGAGGGCACTTGCACCCAACATACACAAAAGAAAGAGAACTTCTGTAAATCTGGTGCGAATGCACCAAAAAGAAAAAAGAGTGGGGCGCGCCACCGAACTTCATATCAGCCATATTTTGCTTCCTTTATTGGCCAAGAATTGTAAATCCTTTCCCTATTTTGAGATGCATTTTACTCTAATATAAATAGAATACTCTGGCAGCCATATTAGAGACACTTTATTCAAGACTTCAATGTTGTAAACAATATTTTCATCAATTCAATCCAGGTTTTGATATTCTTTAATTTATTTCTTGTTCTTGATATTATGAGTATGAATAGCTAAATTTCTAGATTCATGGATTATTAGTAATAAATATTTGATCTCTATGCTATTGATTTAATCCATTCAATTTAATTCTTGTACATCAAAATATTCTTCATGTTAGTTTTAGGATTTCAATTATATGTTAAGATATAAATTGGCCTTTTAACGATTGGTAATATATTACTGCACTAGCGTGGGTGATTATACGTTGACCACTATTTTGATGATTAGATTCAGTTAAAGACCTAGAGGAAGTCAAATGGATCTAGGTTCATGTGTTCTTGGATGCTTCATGAATTTCTTACATGTTATATAGACATAGCGGAAAGTATGACATAATGGAAATAATATGGTTGCAAATCGCATACCAAACCGTCCCCACTCTTACTGTAGTGAACGAACCTGAGAATGAGATTGATCTTGTTATTATGAGCATAGCATAGAGTAAAGGTACTTGTGAACCCAATTCATGAATATATTCGTTAATCTTGATTTAATATTTGATTTTATTTGTATCTTAGTTTACTTTTAATTATTGCTTTAGTAGTTATAAATAAATCAAAAACGAAACCCCCAATCATTTACTTTTCTGTTTTAGTTTCATTCTTGTTATTCTTCAAGTCTCTATGGAATCTGTTGGGTTTTGCACAATCATGCGTAGCGGAATAAACCTAAAAGCCTAGATCCGTTCAAGATGATTAAATTAATATGGAGGTGAATTTAGAATACTAACTATGATGATGCTTTAAAAATTTTGGATCTTGAATCTTTGTTCTTCGCGCTCTTGAATCACGATCGCAGGAACACGCTTTGAATTAGTGAACCACGAACTTGAAGGAGTTGATATCAACGCCCTCTATGTGTATCCACACACGAACGAATATCAAGAACACTTCTTGATCCGGACTGCTAGATCCAAAGTGGCTATATGAAAACTAGGGTTCTTGTTCTTGATGAAGAAGAAGACTAGTTTTTCTCTTTTGGAGGCTTAAAATATTTATTACAATAATCACTTATGACCTAAGGTTTTGAGAGGGGTATTTATACTTTTAAAACCCAACTAGTTTAGGTTCCAAAGTCTAATTCTCGTCAAAACTCGGAGTCAAAAATAAAAATCCCGTCAACCAAGAGGTCCGACCGGGTAGCACTAAGGGTCCGACCGGATCCCCTAGGGTCCGACCGGGTATGGACATAGGTCCGCCCGGATCTCACCTAGGGCCCGGCCGGGTCCACTCCTGTTCCGAATTTCCTCTTAAAATCAAATTTTATGACTTTCCAATTTAGCCATTTTTGGATTCGTTATTTTGTGTGTGACCCCATAGGATTATATTATGTTGGGAATGTTATCAAAACCATTTGATAACATAAATCATGAGCGGACTCTAGCAAGCCATCATGACTACCTGTAGATACCCCGGGGGAACCCACAACTTGGCTAGAGCCCGTGAATTATCCTAGGATGTCTATTTGATTTTAGAAAGTAGAGTCGCCACTTATGTTTTAGAGGAACATAAGAAAAACCTAATAATTTAGCCTAAGTTTTGTTACGAAAACCAGAGATTCAGGAAGAGACGGGTTCGGGGGTTAGGTTACGGAGTGGGAAGTACTTAAACACCCACTTCGCCTGGCTAAAGCCGGTATTGCTACTTTTGGTGTTCTAAGAATAAAAAGTCCTTCTTTTATTAATAAAAATTTGTGCTAACAATTACATTGAGTAGAAAAAGGGGAATTACAAAGGGGAAATTAAAATAGAGTTTAAAATGTTGAAAGATAACCTTGACCAAACTTCAATAGTGAAGTGACCTTTTTGGTCATGTTCCCTTTTATGGGGATTGCATACACTTTAGAAAAGATGAAGAAAAGAAGTAAAAGATTTTTTTTTAGAAAATTAGAGTAAGTGAATAAAACAAGAACAATGACTTAGAAGAAGAAGGTGGACATCTTACCTATGATTGAAGGAGGAAGAACCAAATTGCCTATAGTAAGGACCTTGAAGATGAACTCTGTGTATTTAGAGTGTTCTTGAGTCAAGAATTGTTGATCTTTTTGTGTCAAGAGAGTCCTCCTTTCCATGGTTGAATTAAGAGGTATTTATAGGTGTAGGGAGAGTGTTTGAGGTCACAAAGATGGCCTTTCCCCGGATCAAGCATGGAGTAATGGCCAAGGGGGTTACAAATTAGAAAAAGAGGGAAAAATGGCAAAATATGAGATTCTGGAGGTGGGAAGCGCGCACGTCCCACCCCTTATGGGAAGCGCACACCTTCCACAAAGGAGGGCAAAGGCGCGCACATCCCACCTTTAGAAAATCTATATTTTAGCCAAAAACTTAACCTCGTTATGCAGTTAAGTGCTGAAACTAAAAAAATCTGTCAAAAACTTAACGAACACCATGAAAGTCAACAAAAACAAATGAAACAAAGACTCAAGGTTGAATTTGTCGTAGTCAAGTCCAAGACTAACCGAGTAAGTCAAGAACTTAACGAAAAGTAACGAAAGTTAACAAAAAGTAACAAAACTTAACAGAAAAGAGGAAGACAGAGAATGTGCATGCAATCGGGACATGTGAGGTCCAAGGAGGGGTGTCTACAGAGCCCATCGACGAAAGAAAGACAACCGCTGAGGGCATCGACGAGAGAAAATAAAGACTCGATAAAACCAGGAATTTGAAATTACAAAGGTGGTGATTTCAGTGGTTCACAATGGACCAAATTTCAGTTTGGAGCCGCATTTGCTGTTTGGATCCGCGCTTGCTGTTTTGCTATTTGAAGCCGCAATTGCTATGCTATTTGGAGCCGCATTGGCTATGCTATTCGGAGCCGCATTTGCTATTTTGCTATTTGAAGTCGCACTTGCTATGCTGTTTGGAGCCGCATTTGCTATTTTTCTGTTTGAAGCCGCACTTGCTATGCTGTTTGGAGCCGCATTTGCTATGCTGTTTGGAGCCGCATTTGTTGTGGTACCTGTTATGTGTGTGTAGACACCCCGCCTTGGACCTCTCACTTCCCGATTGCATACACATTTCTTTGTCTTCCTCTTTTCTGTTAAGTTTTGTTACTTTTCGTTAACTTTCATTACTTTTCGTTAAGTTCTCAACTTACTCCATTAGTCTTGGATTTGACTAAGTGACAAAGTAAACCTTGAGTCTTTGTTTCACTTGTTTTTCGTTGACTTTCGTGGTGTTCGTTAAGTTTCTGACTGATCTCGTTAGTTTTGGGACTTAACTGCATAACAGGGTTAACTTTTGGGCTGAAATTTGGATTCCCTGAAGATGGGAGGAGCGCGTCTCCGCCCTCCTTTATGGGATGCTCGCGCCTCCCATATGGGGGGCGGGAGGTGCGCGCTTCCCACCTCCAGAATCCCAGATTTTGCCAAATTTCCCTCATTTTCTGATTTGTAACCCCCAAAGCCATTATGGCTTGGCTTGATCTGGGGAAGGGCCATCTTTGTGACCACAAAAACCTTACCTAACACCTATAAAAACCCCTCCAATCCATCATTGGAGGGGGACTTTTCCTTTTCACTCTCTTAACAAAAAGGGACTTTTCTTTTGACTCTCTCAACAAAAGGGCACTTTTCTTTCACTCTCTTAACAAAAGGAGGAAGAATTCTTGAATCAAAAACACTTTAAAACACATAAAATCCATTTTCAAAGAGTGGTCACTATAGACAATTTGGTTCTTCCCCATTCAAGCACAAGGTACAATGTTCATTCTCTTATAAACTTTTAATCTTATCTTTATTTTCTCTCCTTGTTAAAGTCTTTTTATTACATTCTTCATCTTTAATGTGTATGCAATCTTCATAAAAGGGATACAACGAAAAGGCCACTTCACAATTGAAGTTTGGCCAAGGTTACATCCCAACATTCCAAATTCCACTTTAATTTTCATTTCATTTCTTCATGTAATTGTTTGGCATAATTATTACATCTAATCTTTTAGCATAAATTAATAAATAAAAACAATTCTCTTTTATTTCCTTTTAATTTTCCCCTTTCTTTCCATTGTAATTGTTAGCACTTCTTACATTAATAATTGAATGACTTTTCTTTTTAGTATTAGAACACCAAAAGTAGCAAGACCCGCGTAAGCGGGGCGGAGTGGGTGTTTAAGTACTTCCCACTCCGTCACCTAACCCCCGAACCCCTCATCTCAAGAATCTTTGGTTTCGTAATCAATAAAAAAGGCTATTTTCTTAGGTTTTCTCGCGTTCCTCTAAAACGTGGGTGGCGACTCTTAAAATCATTTAGACATCCTAGGTTAATTCACCGCTCTAGCCAAGCCGTGGTTTCCCGGGGTATCTACAGTGGCGACTCCGCTGGGGACATAGACGGTTAAACTTGCATTTTCTGCTTTTGGTGTTCTTATATCTGTTTTCTGGGCATTCTGGTAAAAAGGGTAGGAAGCGCGCGCCTCCGGCCTTCTTGGCCTAAAGCGTGCGCGTCCGACCCTTATTACTAGAATCGCCCACCTTCCATCTTGTCCTTCAAATTTCATATTTCTATGCTAACAAGTTTCTGCAGGGGAAAGTTACATAATTTGGGACCAGGGCAATCCCCTGAGTCCGCGGTTTCTTCTGACATTCTGATAGGTACCCCAGATGCGTGCGCCTCCCACAGTCATGGCGCAATGCGCGCGCTTTCCACGTAACTGACCTGAGTCGTGCGCTTCTGGGCCATTTTCCAGAACAGAACAGTAAACAGAACAGTGAATAGAATGGGCAGTTTTGACAGTGTGTGGGCACCGGGCCTGCATACACCCCCCTTTTAGTTTTGTTTATTCATTTTTATCGGTCACACGGGTGATTCGAAAGTTGTAAATTACGTGCTTATTTGTTTTTTTTTATTTCCTTTGAAAAAAATATATTTTTGTCACTTGTTAGACCTCACACTACGCGCACAATTCTTATCAACTGCTCACTATCGAGTCGCACAAGTCCAACCTCAAACCCGTCGAGGCCCGTCCTAGGAAGTTTCAAGATCCACCCGACCTTGACTCTTCCGAAGCGGTAAACCTCAGCCCGTGGCGTAGTTAACGACTACATGCCGGGGGTGACCTTTAAGCCTCATATTTAAGCCGAGCACAAACCACACAATTCTAGTTAGGGTCTAACACTCCGTGACCAAGTCGGTTTTCATGTACCGAGATTTCCCTAAACTAATGTCATCAAATCATACATGACGTTTCCAAAAGAAACAAATAGTTTTTATGGGACAAAATAAAACTCCGTCCCCAAAGTGGTTATTTTGGACGAAAATAAAAAAATCCGTCCCCGCATGTATGTTTTATGACATTAATTTAGTTTAATCCCGTCACATGTAGGTATCACAAGCGTGGTGGAATCTGATGAGTATATGGGACCGCAAGATGGTCTATATACTAGTGTGACGATTCCACTATTTTTCTAGAAACCCCAAAAAGGACTATGTCCTTCTGACTTTGTAAATAAATAAATAATAAAAAAAAAGAGTCATTTTTCTTATGTGGTTGAGTCTTTTTCCTTTGTTCGTGGGTTAATTATTTTACTCAAAATATGTTTGTGGGGCCAACCTAAGATCGACCGTGTTCTCTCAATAGGTCCAATGGCTTCCAACGGCAACAAGGGTGAGAACATCTCCGTGTCCAACGAAAGGCTCTTCAACATAATAAGAGCCATGGGGGAACAAATAGATAGACTTGTCGAGGATGCCCGCTGCAAGGATGATTTATGGCAAACCCGTCTTGATCTCGAGAGGAGAATTCATAAGGAAAAAGTGTCCGAACTTAAGGCCCGTTAACGGGAGTTCACCGACAACAAGGCAAAGGTCAACGGTAAGGCATGTTCAAGTGGCTCGCCTCTCAAAAGTCACAAAGGTTCTACCAACGACTGTGTCTACACTCCCCTCCAAGGTATGACCGTCACCAAGGCCTATGAAGATCTCAAAGCAAATGGACAAATTTCTCCTCTCCAAGGGTACAAGCAACCACAACCATTGCGTCGCAACCATGCCCACCACAAGTGGTGTGACTATCACCTATGCAGCGGTCACCTCACCGAGGATTGCTTCTCCATCCGCAATATCATCCAAGACTTGATTGACAATGGTGAGTTTACCGTGGTTGAAGAAGAAAAGTTAGAGAGTGAGAACATGCAAAAGGAAGGGGCTCAGATTTGAAATAGAGTCTCAACAAGAGATCATGCCGCAAGGAAGGCTACAACGACAATGGGGACTACTACAACAATCTCCGTTTCTCTTTCTCTACCTAGTAATAGGAATAAAAAAAAAAGAGTCAAAGTCCTCTTTAGTGTGCATTAAAGTTTTCTCTCGTTCCATGTTCAATGTCGAGTCTTATTTTCAAATAAAAGTCGTTCTTGTCCTCATACACTCCTCCAAGTTGTTCAATTTAATTCTTGGCAAAATGATGAAAAAATGTCTAAACACGTTTTAGAATGAAGGCCATCGCTTGAACGCCTAGGGGCTAAACATCGACGACGGCATCAACAACGACGAAATCAAGACAAAGAAAGGTGGAGCAACAATCATGAAGCAAAATTTTCAAAAAGGGGATTAAAAAAAAATAGCTCGCTAGGTTGAAATCCTCAAATCAACCTAGGCAAAAGTTAGAGTACAAAAAAAAAAAAAAAATCCCCCTCAATCAAAGAAGTACAAGATCAACATCATTCTACCGATGAAGGACGAAGCAACAACCATCTCAACGAATGGAGCATCTACAAGAACTACGGTGACCTGAGCCTCTACACTGGAGGAACGTAGGCAACCTTCGGGTCCGGTCTCATGCAAGAACGAAGATATGTTTAGCCCTAGTGCGTTATGGTGATTGGCCTTCATCTCGAACTTGTCAAGACATCTTTGTACGAGTCATTTGCCAATGAATTAATCACCTCAATATTGAACGACTTTCTTAGAATTGAAATCATTTCACGTCCTTGTCGAGTCTAGGGGTTTCTCTTCTTTTTGCGATACTCCCAGTTTCTCGCAATCAAACTGGGGATTTCTTTATCTTCTCTCTTAATGACTTACTTTCCTTCGTGAGTCATTCAAAAAAAATCTATACATACATGAAGTCAATACTAGGGACACTTCCATAGTTGAGTCAATGTCACTCATCATTAGTGGCAAAAGGTCTCCACCTCAAAATCACATGTCTCTCATCCTCAGCTAGGGTCTATGCACACTTCCTCATTAATTGAGTCAAAAAAAAATAAAGACGCAAAAGAGATGCCCGCTATATTGAAAACCCGAAAAGGGCGGTCTAGGCAAAAAACAGGGTGCGTCATAATTTTTTTTTGAGAGAGTGAGAGAGAGAGAAGGGGAAAGAAAAATGGAGATATCCGGCCTTTAAGGAAGACAACTGCACAAGTTTTACATTGGGTCTCCTCAGCAAGTCAATTCTCCACCGAGTCAACTTTGGGATTGCAAAAGGCTCGACAAGATATGGCACCATCAAAGGTTGTCTTGGGTTATTGGCATCATTCTCCAGCAGTGTGCATTTTTGGGTTCATGAAAAGAAGGCCCGTGGTAACCAAGACCCATCCGAGAACGAGCCCATCATAAAAGGGCACAAGGTTACACAAATAATCCCTAGCTAGTCAATTGGCTTGGATAGGAAATAGCAACAACATGTGTCTCACTTTTCAAAGCTTCTTCAAGTATGTGCTTCTAAAGTACGCCGAAAGTCTCCCGAGAAATGGAGTAGCTCTTTCCATGTCCTCTCATATTTGTTCCCTCGCACGAGGATGAGTCACTCTTACTTTGCTCAACAAATGATGACGCCCTAGGGGATATGTGACTCAAGAACAAGGGCTTCTTTTGCCTCATTTGACAATCAATAAGCCCTAGGGGCTATGCTTGAGAAAGATGTGTGAGACTATCCGCAAAGTCTCTCAAAAGGGATATAAAAAAGACCTCTTGTCATGTGTGCCCGTGCTCGTTCCCCCAATCAAGGATGGACCTTTCTCGCAATCAATGGTGGCACTCTAGGGGCTACGGTCAAGTCTTAAAGGCTCCTTCGGTAAGAAGTAATTCACTTCAATGTCCCCAGCAACATTTGAAGCTTCATACCGGAAGGTCTCAAGGGGCTTCGCAATCTACAAATCTTTTGGGCCACGGCTTTACAGTAATTCAAGCAAAGGGAAATATTGGGGATTCGTAATTAACAAGCTTTTGGGAAGTGGTACCCGAGCAATGCAATTTGGGAGTAGTCTTATGGCTCCATGAAAGGGATCAAACTTCAATAGTCCCTCAACACTTCCAGTCAAAAGGCCTCTTGGTTTTAAATGAAGGCTCCGAGGATATGAATGAATTTGATGATTCTTGTTAGAACTCACAGCGAGACTCTGAAGGAAGTCTTAGAGAAAAGGAAAAAGATTCAATATGCTAGACTCACCCGCCTGAGTTATAGCGGACAATGCCAATATGTTAACTCTATAAGCAGAGTTACGGCCAATCCCAATGTTTCTGCAATACAGCACCCCCTTCTCCAAGATCAAAAGCACAGGCTGCATCCGAAGATCCGCCATCGGTTCAACTCAAGAAGACTCGAGCAAACATACCGTTTGAGACTTTATCACACCAAGACCTTATCATCTGCAACAACATCACCATCTCCCATGAGACGTCTCCCGAAGACCGTACTACATTTTCAACATGGACCTTCCGCCATTTGGGTATCAACCACAAAAAAGGGCCATCCATCTCCAAACAAGAGAAAGAAGGAGATCGCCTTCAAGAGTTCTACCCAATAGCGCCATCCGCTCCCAACATAATGCTAAGCCGATTCCAAGAAAATTTGAGGCTTCACACCGAAAGGTCTCCACATCCCGCCATCTACAAACTTGATAAGCCCATGACATTTGGGGCTTAGCAATCTCTCAAAGCTTGGTATCAATGATCTTCTCTTGGGGCTTTCCCACGTCGACAACAAAAGACAATTTATTTGAATGGGCTAAGAGTTGATTCATCTTGGGGCTTCATAAGCCACTCAAAGTTCAGCATTCGAGGGGCTTTACAGTCAGCAACCCCTTGGCACCAATAGTCCTTTTGAAGCCCCATAAACGACAAATCTCTTGGGGCTAGACATCAATTTTCGTTGGACACCGCGGCGACAACATTCAAGCGAGGCAATCCGGACTTCGATCGAACATGACTTGATCTTGGGTTGGCTTTACAAACACACAAGGGTTAAAATGGTTCACCCACGAACTAAAAGAAAAAAAAAATCTTTTTGTCACATGTTTGCATATTCTTTCCCTTCTAATCTAAAAAAAAAATCTTTTTATTTTTCTCCTTCTATGTGCAAAAGTATGTGCTTTACTTTGCTTTGATCCTAGCGTCTCCTCCAGCATTCTCCATCATCCTTGAACTACGCTGGTCTGATTCTCTTAAAGGGATATGTAGGCAGCCTTTTGGCACGACCAACCCATCATCCAGAATACCATCTCGCCAACACTCCTTCAAAGGCAAGAACAATTCATCACTATCAACATCATCATTCTCCATCCAAAGCATGGACATTCTTCATCAAAAGCATCAACATCCTTCAGCAATCCATCCCTAATCAAGCGGCAATGGTAAGTGAATGTATGAACATCATTCATCTCAAGCAATCTCCGCTTTCAAAAATCACTTCACACACAGAATCACTTTACTTCTCTCTCATACAAACTGCTTTCAAATCACATCACACCACAAGCACAATTTCCCTCATAACTGCCATTTCACATCCCATACATGTCACAAGCACATATACCTGCAAAGCACACACTTAACAGGTACCACCACAAGGTCAACAACATCTATAACTCAAGACACTCCATCCCCAGCAGAAAGTGATCCGCCGTCAACTACGCCTGCATCCCACAGAGTCAAACAATTACAGTTCAATGACAACAACTAGGTCCATGGTGAGCCGCAAAATCACCACCTTTCCATCAAGTAACACAACAATATCACATATAGGCAGACGGAGCCTCGGATCCCGCCATCAGCAAACGGATCCCACATCAGCAAACGGGTCCCGCATCAGCAAACGGATCCCGCATCAGCAAACGGATCCCGCTCCAGCAAACGGATCCCGCCATCAGCAAACGGATCCCGCCTTAGCAAATGGATCCCGCATTAGCAAACGGATCCCGCTTCAGCAAACGGATCCCGCCATCAGCAAACGGATCCCGCCTTAGCAAACGGATCCCGCATCAGCAAACAGATCCCGCATCAGCATACGGATCCCGTATCAGCAAATGGATCCCACTTCAGTAAACGGATCCCGCCATTAGCAAACGGATCCCGCTTCAGCAAACGGATCGCGCTTCAGCAAACGGATCCCGCTTCAGTAAACAGATCCCGTCATTAGCAAACGGATCCCGCATCAGCAAATGGATCCCGCTTCAGCAAACGGATCCCGCTTCAGCAAAATGGATCCCGCTATATCCTTTCTATATCAATAAAGCCGCTCACACAAGGAGCGCACCCCTATCCTTCGCAATTTCAAATTCATGTTTTATCGAGTCTTTGTTTTCTCTTGTCGATGTCCTTGGCGGTTGTCTTTCTTTCGTCGACGCGTTTTTCTTCGCAATCCACGTCGCCGAGGGGCTCTGTAGACACCCCGCCTTGGACCTCTCACGTCCCGATTGCATACACATTTCTTTGTCTTCCTCTTTTCTGTTAAGTTTTGTTACTTTTCGTTACTTTCCGTTAAGTTCTCGACTTACTCCGTTAGTCTTGGATTTGACTAAGTGACAAATTCAACCTTGAGTCTTTGTTTCACTTGTTTTTTGTTGACTTTCGTGGTGTTCGTTAAGTTTCTGACTGATCTCGTTAGTTTTGGGACTTAACTGCATAACAGGGTTAACTTTTGGGCTGAAATTTGGATTCCCTGAAGATGGGAGGAGCGCGTCTCCGCCCTCCTTTATGGGATGCTCGCGCCTCCCATATGGGGGGCGGGAGGTGCGCGCTTCCCACCTCCAGAATCCCAGATTTTGCCAAATTTCCCTCATTTTCTGATTTGTAACCCCCAAAGCCATTATGGCTTGGCTTGATCTGGGGAAGGGCCATCTTTGTGACCACAAAAACCTTACCTAACACCTATAAAAACCCCTCCAATCCATCATTGGAGGGAGACTTTTCCTTTTCACTCTCTTAACAAAAAGGGACTTTTCTTTTGACTCTCTCAACAAAAGGGCACTTTTCTTTTCACTCTCTTAACAAAAGGAGGAAGAATTCTTGAATCAAAAACACTTTAAAACACATAAAATCCATTTTCAAAGAGTGGTCATTATAAACAATTTGGTTCTTCCCCATTCAAGCACAAGGTACAATGTTCATTCTCTTATAAACTTTTAATCTTATCTTTATTTTCTCTCCTTGTTAAAGTCTTTTTATTACAATCTTCATCTTTAATGTGTATGCAATCTTCATAAAAGGGATACAACCAAAAGGCCACTTCACTATTGAAGTTTGGCCAAGGTTACATCCCAACATTCCAAATTCAACTTTAATTTTCATTTCATTTCTTCATGTAATTGTTTGGCATAATTGTTACATGTAATCTTTTAGCATAAATTAATAAATAAAAACAATTCTCTTTTATTTCCTTTTAATTTCCCCTTTCTTTCCATTGTAATTGTTAGCACTTCTTACATTAATAATTGAAGGACTTTTCTTTTTAGTATTAGAACACCAAAAGTAGCAAGACCCGCGTAAGCGGGGCGGAGTGGGTGTTTAATTACTTCCCACTCCGTCACCTAACCCCCAAACCCCTCATCTCAAGAATCTTTGGTTTCGTAATCAATAAAAAAGGCTATTTTCTTATGTTTTCTCGCGTTCCTCTAAAACGTGGGTAGCGACTCTTAAAATCAATTAAACATCCTAGGTTAATTCACCGCTCTATCCAAGCAGTGGTTTCCCGGGGTATCTACAGTGTGTGCTTTGCAGATATATGTGCTTGTGCGAGAAAATGTGTGAAGTGTGAAATTGTGCTTGTGGTGTGATGTGACTTGAAAGAAGTTTTGCATGAGAGTGGTTTTGAAAGGATGGAGAAATTGATTTTGTGTGCGGTGGTTTTTTTGAGGAAAGTTTCGAATGCATTCATACCTTCACTTACCATTGCTGCTTGATTGGAGATGGATTTCTGATGTCGCGGGAGATGCCTTGATGGAAAATGTTTGTTGTCTTGATGATGATGGAGTATTGGTGAGATGACATTCTTGATGATGGGTTGGTCATGCCAAAAGGCTGCCTACGTATCCCTTGAAGAGAATCAGAACAGCGTAGTTTAAGGGTGATGGAGAGTGCTGGGGAAGAAGCTTAGAGCTAATCAAAATAAAACACATACTTTTTGCACAAGTAAGGAGACAAAGAAAGTTTATTTACAAAGAAAAATAAAAAATCTTTTTGTCGTTTTTTTTTTAGATTAAAAGAATATATACGCTTGCGAGAAAAAGTTTTTTTTTTAAGTTCGTAGGTGAACTATTTTAACCATCGTGTGTTTGTAAAGCCAACCCAAGATCAAGTCATGTTTGGTCGAAGTCCGGATTGCCTCGCTTGAATTCTGTTGTCGTTGTTGTGCCCAACGAAGCGTGATATCTAGCCCCCAGAGATTAGTCGATTATGGGGCTTCAAAAGACTTTCGATACCGAGATGCCAAGGGGTTGCTGATTGTAAAGCCCCTAGAACGCCTTTGATACCGAACTTTGAGTGACTTGCATAGCCCCAAGATAAATCAGCTCTTGGCCCATTCAAATAAATCGCCTTTTGTTGTTGACGTGAGCAAGCCCCAAGAGAAGATTATTGATACCAAGCTTCGAGATATTTCTAAGCCCCAAATGTCATGTACTTGTTGTTTGTGAGCTTCAAGATGGTGGAATGTGAAGACCTTTCGATGTAAAGCCCCAAAAACGTCTTGGAATCGGCTTGGCATTATATTGAGAGTGGATGCACCGTTTGGTAGAACTCTTGATAGTGATCCCCCTCTTACTCTTTTTTGGAGATGAATGGTGGAAGGTCCAAGTCGAAAAGTGTAGCAAGGTCTTCAGAAAATGTCTTGGGAGAGATTGTGGTGTCGTCGAGGTTGCGGATGATAAGGTCTTGGCTTGACAAGGTCCTAAATGGGTATGTTTGCTTGAGTATTCTTGGGTTGAACTAATAACGGATCTTCGGATGTAACCCGTGCCAATGCAGCTTGTGCTTTTTATCTTAGAGAAAGGGGTGCTGAATAGCAGAAACATTGGGTATGGTACCCGCTATAACCCGTTTAAGTGAGTTTAGCATATTGAATATTTTTTCCTTTTCTCTAAGACTTCCTTCATAATCTCGTCGTAAGTCACAACATAACAAGAATCATCAAATTCATTCATAACATTAGAGCCTTCCTTTCAAACCAAAAGACCTTTGACGTGAAGTACTGGGAGACCCTTTAAGCTTGAACCACTCCCCACATTGCATTGCTCAAGTATCATTGCCAAAAAGATTGTCGAAGCCCTTTAAAAAGACTTTCAGTGCCATATTGATAGAGGGAGCTTCAAATGTTGCACATGACTTTGCTAGGGCCATCATTGGGGGAGGTGAAGTGAATTGCATTTTTGCTGAGGGAGCCTTTCAAACTCGAGTCTAGCCCCTAGAGCGCCAGCATCGATTGTAAGTAGAGCAAGAAAGGCCTATCCTTGATTGGGGGAACATGCACGAGCACACATGACAAGAAGGCTGTTCGACATTCCTTTTGAGAGACTTTGAGGATAGTCTCACACATCTTTCTTGAGCGTAGCCCCTAGTGCTCATTAACTGTCAAATGAAGCAAAATAAGCTCTCTTTCTTGAGTCATATAGCCCCTAGGGCGTCCTCATTTGTAGAGCAAAGCAAGAGACTCGTCCTCATGCTAGGGATCAAACATAAAAGGACTTGGCAAGAACTACTCCATTCTCGGGAAGCCTTTTGACATACTTTAGGGGCACATGCTTGAAGAAGCTTGAAAACTGAGTCACACGTTGTTGCCATTTTTGATCTAAAACAATTGGTGCATTGAAGATCATTCGTGAAACCTCCCACCCCAATGTTGACTCGGTGGGGAATTGACTTGCTGAGGAGATTCAATGTAGAACTTGTGTAGTTGTCTTCTTTAGAGGCCGGGGATCTCCATTTCTCTTTCCCTTCTCTCTCTCTCTCACTCTCCAATTTTATTTTTTATGATTCACCCTGTTTTTTGCCTAGACCACCCTTTCGGGTTTTCAATCTAGCGGGCATCCCTTTTGCATCTTCATTTTGACTCGATTAATGAGGAAATGTGCATGGACTCTAGCGAAGGAGGAGATGTGATTTTGCGGTGGAGACCTTTTGTCACTAATGATGAGTGACATTGACTCAACTAGGGAAGTAGCCTCTAGTATTGACTTCATGTATTTATATATTTTTTGAATGACTCACGAAGGCAAGTAAGTCATTAAAAGAGAAGAGAAGGAAAGCCCCAATTTGATTGCGAGAAACTGGAAGTATCGCTGAAGGATAAGAAGCCCATAGACTCGATAAGGAACACAAAGCGACTCCAATTCTAAGAAAGTTATTCAATATTGAGGTGATTAATTCATTAGAAAATGAATCATATAAATATGTCTTGATAAGTTCGAGAACAAGGCCAATCACCTTAACAGACTAGGGCTAAACATATCTTCTTTCCTGCATGATACCGGACCCGAAGGTTTCCTACGTTCCTCCAGTGTAGAGGCTCAGGTCACCGTAGTTCTTGCAGATGCTCTTTTGTTCGAGATGGTTATTGATGTTGCTTCTTCCTTCGTTGGTGGAATGATATTGGTCTTGTACTTCTATGATTGAGGAGGTTTTCTTCTTTTAATCCCCCTTGAAAACTTTGATTGATACTTCTTCATGGTTGTTGCTCCACCTTGTTTAGTTTCTTTTTTTGCCTTGATGCCTTGGCTTCATCATTGATGTTGTTTCCTTCGTTGCGATGTTTAGTCCCTAGGCGTTCAAGTGATAGCCTTCGTTCCAAAACTCGTTTAGACATCTTTTCATCATTTTGCCAAGAATTAAATTGAACAACTTTGAATAGTGTATGGGGACAAGAATGAATTTTATTTGATATGACCGACTCAAACTTTAACATTGATGAGAAGGAAGAAAACTAATGCACACTTAAGAGGACTTTTGACTTTTTTTTAAAACTATGTAGAGAAAGAGAAACGGAGATTGTTGTCGTCGTATTTTAGTTGTAGTTCTCCCTATTTCAAACCCAAGTCGTTCCTTGCTTCACAATTGCCTCTTGCTTGATGAGCTCGCGCATCTTGCGACTCTCTAATGGTTACTCTTCACCCATGGTAAATTCACCATTGTCAATCAAATCTTGGATGACGCCTCGAAGAGAGAATCACTCCTCGGTAGTATGGCCACTATGCTTGTGGTAGTTGCACCATTTACCATGTGCATGGTTCTTTGGTATCTTCTTGGGCTTGTACCCTTCCAAAGTCTTGATCTTTCCACTTGCTACCAAAGTTTCAAATGCTTCGGTTTGGGTCATTCTTAGGAGAGGAGTGAAAACTCGCTTGTCGGCGGCACCTTTGTGGCTTTTGAGGGGAGAGACATTTGAGCATGCATTATCATCGACCTTTGCCTTGTCATTGATGAATTCTTTCAAACGGGCTTTGAGTTCGGAAACCTCTTCCTCGTGAATTCTCTTCTCAAGATCAAAACGGGCTTGCCACAAATCGTCTTTACGGTGGGCATCCTCAGAAAGTCTATCCATTTGTTCCCCCATGGCTCTCATTATGTTGAATAGCTTTTCGTTGGGCATGGAAATATTCTCACCCTTGTTGTTGTTGCCGTTCGAAGCCATTGGACCTATTGGAAGAACACGATTGATCTTAGGATGGCCTCACAAACACCTTTTGAGTAAAATAATTTAACCCATAAACAAGAAAAGGACCCAACCACATATGGAAAAAAGACTTTTTTTTATAAGTCGGAAGGACGTAGTCCTTTTTGGGGTTTCTAGAAAAATTGTGGAATCGTCACACTAGTATATAGACCTTCTCGCGGTCCCATATACTCATCGGATTCCACCACGCTTGTGAATCCTACACATGACGGGATTAAACTAAATTAATGTAGTAAAGCATACATGCGGAGATGGATTTTTATTTTATCCATAATAACCACTTGTTTCTTTTGGAAACAACATGTATGATTTGAGAACATTAGTTTAGGGAAATCTCGACACGTGAAAACCGACTTGGTCACGGAGTGTTAGACCCTAACTAGAATGTGTTGGCTTGTGCTCGGCTAAATAGAGGCTTAAAGGTCACTCCCGACATGTAGTCGTGACGCCACGGGCTGAGGTTTACCACTTCGGAAGAGTCAAGGTCGAGTGGAGCTTGAAACTTTCTAGGACGGGCCTCGACGGGTTTGGGGTTATGGACTTTGTGCGACTCGATAGTGAGCAATTCATAGGAGTTGAAAGTTCATGTAGAGTGAGGTCAAACATATGTAACAATTTATTTTTTTAAAGAAAGAAAAAAAAACAAATAAGCACATAATTACAACTTTTGAATCACCCGTGTGACCGATAAAATAAACAGAACATTAAAGTGGTTATGTGCAGGCCCGGTGCCCACACACTATCAATCATTCTGTTCTGTGCACTGTTCTGTTCCTGGGAAATTACCCAGAAGCGCGCGCATTTGGCAATAAGAGTGAGAGGCGCGCACTTTAGGTGATGAAGGGCAGAGGCGCCCGAATCTGGGTAAAACCAGTAAGTCAGTGGGTTCAGGGGATTTCCCTGACCCTAAATAATAACCTTTTCCTCTGCAGACATTGTTAGCACAGAAACATGGAATTTGAAGGACAAGATGGAAGGCGGGTGATTCTAGTGGTTGGGGTCGGAAGCGTGCGCCTTAGGCTAAGAAGGCCAGAGGCGTACGCTTCCCACCTTTTCCACCAGAATGCCCAGAAAACAAATAAAAGAACACCAAAAGTAAAAACGCAAGTTTAACCCTTTATGTAGTCCCCAGCAGAGTCGCCACTGTAGATACCCCGGGGGAACCCACGGCTAAGCTAGAGCGCGTGAATTATCCTAGGATGTTTATTTGATTTTAAAAAGTAGAGTCGCCACCTATGTTTTAGAGGAATATAAGAAAAACCTAATAATTTAGCCTAAGTTTTGCTACGAAAACCAGAGATTCGAGAAGAGACGGGTTCGGGGGTTAGGTTACGGAGTGGGAAGTACTTAAACACCCACTTCGCCGGGCTAAAGCCGGTCTTGCTACTTTTGGTGTTCTAAGAATAAAAAGTCCTTCTTTTATTAATAAAAAATTGTGCTAACAATTACATTGAGTAGAACAAAAGGGGAATTACAAAGGGGAAATTAAAATAAAGTTTAAAATGTTGGAAGATAACTTTGACCAAACTTCAATAGTGAAGTGGCCTTCTTGGTCATGTTCCCTTTTATGGGGATTGCATACACTTTAGAAAAGATGAAGAAAATAAGTAAAAGAAATTGTTTTAGAAAATTAGAGTAAGTGAATAAAACAAGAACAATGACTTAGAAGAAGAAGGTGGCCATCATACCTATGCTTGAAGGAGGAAGAACCAAATTTCCTATAGTAAGGACCTTGAAGATGAACTTTGTGTATTTAGAGTGTTCTTGAGTCAATAATTGTTGATATTTTTGTGTCAAGAGAGTCCTACTTTCCATGGTAGAATGATGAGGTATTTATATGTTTAGGGAGAGTGTTTGAGGCCACAAAGATGGCCTTTCCCCGGATCAAGCATGGCAAAATCTGAGATTCTGGAGGTGGGAAGCGCGCACGTCCCACCCCCCTATGGGAAGCGCACACCTCCCACAAAGGAGGGCAAAGGCGCGCACGTCCCACCTTCAGAAAATCCATATTTTAGCCCAAAAGTTAACCTCGTTATACAGTTAAGCCCTGAAACTAACGAAATCAGTCAGAAACTTAACGACCACCACAAAAGTCAATAAAAACAAATGATACAAAGACTCAAGGTTGACTTTGTCACTTAGTCAAGTCCAAGACTAACGGAGTAAGTCAAGAACATAACGGAAAGTAACAAAATTTAACAAAAAGTAACAAAACTTAGCAGAAAATAGGAGGACAGAGAATGTGTATGCGATCGGGAGATGAGAGGTCCAAGGTGGGGTGTCTACACTACCCAATTAATATAACTTGTCAAAAGTTCGTAAATCCTATTATAGATAATATCACAATCCCTTTGTCCACGATGTTATTGAGCGTAAGCCATGGTCAATGGTCAACTTACAATGCCCAATACTTTTCTCAATTCCAAATAGTTGATAATACAAATGACATTGATCGTATCAATCCATTTGAGCACGGCCATGCATTTCATCAATACTATTCATCGAGGGGCCCAAGCTTGACACCTCTCACGAAGAGGGACAAATTCCATCTTAACGTAATACACTTCCCTACATAGCTTTGATCATGCCATTTATATCCGTTATAATTACTTGCTTAAGAGTAATGTTTGAATATGCCAAACATGATCTCTACTATGGGAAAATCGTAATAATCTCAGGTCTAAGGATTCAATGGTATAACTATTTTAGAAGTTTAATTATAACATCATGACCATGACATAAACCTCATAGTTGGGTCATGTCCAGTATGTGTTCACCAACACACACCCATAAGTTTAACTTGTATCCCATACACATGATCATCGAATTAAACTTATACTAGTTCTTCATAAGTACTAGGGACGGAGATTATTATAACAAAACATGTAACAACAAATAATAATCTAAAACATCTCTTTACATAAATGAAAAAGTGATAACAAACATCGTCAAACAACGTGCCAATAACATGCCTAGGGCATATACACCAATATATTCGACCCTTGCTTGTGCATACTACTACATCGATGACTAGTGTACTTGCTAGGTTAGTTTAATTAGAGGGAGATTTTTCTCTATCCGAAGGGTTTGTTCTATTGGGGCCTGGGGGTACAGGGTTGTGGTTGTAGATGGTTGTAGCCAACTAAATAGGGATGGCATAACCCAACCTCTCTAGATTCTCAATGTGGCCTTTCATCTTCAAAACATGAGGGCTCACTTCAAAACATGAGGGCTCACTGCTTTCCCTTCAATCATCTTGCATGACATCAAGGCAGCCATGGTATCAAACCTTTCTTGCTTAGCTTGCTCTTGAAACATATATTTCAACTCAGTGCCTATCTCATAGGCATCCAAGTGTTCCAAATCCTTTTGGAGCTCTGAACACATGGTAGCAAGCATAAGACAGCTGACGTCACGAGAATCACTTTTGTGTTTCTTGTGAACATCCTTGTCCTCCCTAGGGGCAGTGGCTTCAGGTTCATCAGGAATAGGCTCCTCACGAATGTACAACTTCTCTTCTTGCCTTAGAACAATTCTAAGGTTTCGGATCCAATCCAGGAAGTTAGTACCATTCTCTTGGAGTTTGTCTTTCTTAAGGATAGATCACAATGATAGGTTGTGAGTGTTTTGAGCCATTATCTATATTTTATGCAAACATATATTAATATGTATTAATACCAATTTTCATAAAAAGATTAATTATTGTATTTCATAAATACTCCCACTAAATTATATAACCTTCAAATACATTAATGTATAATATAATTTATATGGGTTAAGATCCATATTTCAATCAAATTTTGACACCGCGATGGCAAGCTGCTCAAAATTCAAACTGTTTAGGTAGGTAACTTTTACCAATCATATCATATATGACTCTTAGATCCTTTCATGAGATTCTTTTAGACATCATATGTCAAAAGCATGTTTTAATCTCATCTTGTGCCTTAAGCCCAAAACCCTTTTGATATCTTAATTAAGTCAAACCATGATAAACGCATAGGAACCACTCTTTCACTCATCTTGTTCATACAATGATAGAATCAATGCACCCCACGATGGTTAGAGTCCGCACAAAACTACCGTTGTAATCCCAAGTGTCATGGATTGTCACGTGACTTAAATTTTAACAAGAAGGTTCAACACATATAGCATGGTAACACATTAATACGAACATAATATAAACATGTAAAGCATCAGTTAATAATTTAATTAATCCCATTAATTAAAGTATGATTTCTTGCGATTGATTTATGGGGATAAATTCTTAAACACGTAATTGAGAGCATGATTGTACGGTCGAAACTAAGCCAAAAGGCATCCACAATCCCGTATCAAATTTAGAAACTAGAAGAAACAACCATGTAAGGTTGAAACTAAGCCAAAAGACATCCACAATCCCTTACATAAAGTAACTCGATTCTAAATTCTTTTGTCTCATCAATTTATGAATTTGTCCTTGAGATTTATTTTCAAGAAACACGGTTTCTAAAACCAGACATCTGACAAATAAATTCAATCCAAAGTAATTTTGAAATTGACAGTTAATTTCAGGAAACACGGTTTCTAAAACCAGTCATCTGACAATTAAATCCAACTCAAAATATTTACCATTGTGTTTCAATTTTAAACCCTAAAATTTCTTTCCTGATTCAATTAGGATTTGGTGTTCATGATGATCAAATCACCATGTTCATCAAAACCTTGAATAAACAATTTATTCATGAATCTAAGATCATCAACAAATTAATCCAATTAACTTTTGATGATCACAAGGAACATAATAATCAAATTATTATTGCAATCTTAGATCCCACATAAAGTATTTAAACGGTGCGATTTTATGATCTTCATATATCTCATATACATACATAAAATATAAATCACATAAACATCATGAATCTAAATTCAAATAGCATGCTAACACATATAATCCAATTATATTATCAACATGTTATAATTAAAATAATCATAATAATCGGGGCTCTGATACCACTATTGGGTTTTACACAATCATGCGCAGCGGAATAATCCAAAATCCTAGATCCGTTGAAGATGATTAAATTAATACGGAGGTGAATTTAGAATACTAACCATGATGATGCTTTAAAATTTTCGGATCTTGAATCTTTGTTCTTCGCGCTCTTTAATCACGATCGCAGAAACACGCCTTGAATTGGTGAACCACAAACTTGAAAGAGTTGAGATCAACGCCCTCTATGTGTATCCACACACGAACGAATATCAAGAACACTTCTTGATCCGGACTGCTAGATCTAAAGTGGCTATATGAAAACTAGGGTTCTTGTTCTTCAGGAAGAAGAAGACTAGTTTTTCTCTCTTGCAGGCTTACAATATTGATTACAATAATCACTTATGACCTAAGGTTTTGAGAGGGGTATTTATACTTTTAAACCTAACTAGTTTAGGTTCCAAAGTCTAATTCCTGTCAAAACTCAGAGTCAAAAATTGAAATCCCGTCAACCAAGAGGTCCGGCCGGGTAGCACTAAGGGTCCGACCGGGTATGGACATAGTCCGCCCGGATCTCACGTAGGGTCCGGCCGGGTCCACTCCTATTCTGGATTTCCTCTTAAAATCTAATTTTAAGACATTCCAATTTATCCCTTTTCGAATTCGTTCTTTTGTGCGTGACCTCATAGGATTATATTATGTTGGCAATGTTATCAAAACCATTTGATAACATAAATAATGAGTGGACTCTAGCAAGCCATCATGACTACCCAATTAATATAACTTGACAAAAGTTCGTGAATCCTATTATAGATAATATCACAATATCTCTGTCCACGATGTCATTGAGCGTAAGCCATGGTCAATGGTAAACTTACAATGCCCAATACCTTTCTCGATTCCAAATAGTTGATAATACAAATGACATTAATCGTATCAATCCATTTGAGCACGGCCATGAATTTCATTAATACTATTCATCGAGGGGCCCAAGCTTGACATCTCTCACGAAGAGGGAAAAATTCCATCTTGACTTATTACACTTCCATACATATCTTTGATCATGCCAATCATATCTTTTATATATAATTACTTGGTTAAGAGTAACGTTTGAATATGTCAAACATGATCTCCACTATGTGGAAGATTGTAATAATCTCAGGTCTAAAGATTCAATGGTATAACTATTTTAGAGGTTTAATTATGACATCATGACCATGACATAAACCTCATAGGTGGGTCATGTCCAGTATGTGTTCACCAACACACACCCATAAGTTTAACTTGTATCCCATACATATGATCATCACATGATCATCGATTTAAACTTATACTAGTTCTTCATAAGTACTAGGGACGGAGATTATTATAACAAAACATGTAACAACAAATAATAATCTAAAACATCTCTTTATATAAATGAAAAAGTGATAACAAACATTGTCAAACAACGTGCCAATAACATGCTTAGGGCATATACATCGATAGATTCGACCCCTGCTTGTGCACACTACTATATCGATGGCTAGTTTACTTTCTAGGTTAGTTTAATTAGAGAGAGATTTTTCTCTATCAGAAGGGTTTGTTCTGTTGAGGCCTGGGGGTACAGGGTTGTGGTTGTAGATGGTGGTGATGTTTAGCAGTATTAGGAGTTATTAGGATTTTTTTTTAAAAAAAAATATTAACAACGATGATGATTTTATTAAAGACATGATATAGCCAATCAATGCATGCACGATATGAGAGTCCTCCAAGCAGTGAAGGAAAAAAAAAGATCATGAGATGCATGAGGAGGAGATTCAAAACAGAAAAGAACATGAAACACTATTGATTCGGAAAGCATAAGCAACTCATAACACACTATGTAATGTGGAAAAAGAATAGGTGCTCAATGCTCCATGAAATACATCAAAAACCGTGAAATGAAAGCCCAAATCAACGATCATCCTAATAGAAACAACACACAACCAACATAAAAAAACAAAAAAAAACATTGATTGAATGTGAGCAAACCCCTCAATTGCTCTGATCGGCATCACTCTGAGTGCAGTCAACATGATTTGAATTCTCCATATCGCTAATGAATTTTCTAAAATTTTCAAATGCAGTCTTTGTCACGACCCGAAATCTAGGCTCTATTTTATTAGTAATAAATAATTATTAATTATTTAATTGCCTATTTATTTATTTAAATTATTATTTATTTAAATATTTATGTGTTATAATAATTATGCCTAGCATTTTATTTGGGTCATTTGTGCTAGCGTAGTATTGTTGGGTCTTAATTGTTAGTAGGGAGTGTAGCATTTGTGTTAGTAGAAGGGGAGGGGCCTAGATGTAACATTTTGAAATAATTTTCCCCTACTCCCCTCTCCTCCCTCACCTTCTCCCTCACTCTCACCATTCTCCCAGCCAACTCCCTCTCTCTCCTCCATTTGTGGTAAGCTTCTTCTCCTCTTTCTTCTCTCATCATTTTCTTCATCTTCCTCTCATAATCTCTCATTTCTTAAAACGTGAACCTTGTTTAGATCGTCGATAGGATCGCGTAGAATCAAAAATATTTGAAATCCATCAACTTTGAGAAAATCCAAGTAAGTTACTTTTCCCCCATTTTTATGCTAAAATGTTCATATCATGTTTATATGATGCTTGATGTATTATATTTGAAGTTTGGTTGAGATTGGAATTTATTGGGAATTTATTTTGAGTTTTGATTGAAAATGGTGTTTTGATGAAAGTTGGGATTAAACCTTGATCTTTGTTGATAAATGATGTTATCTAGGTCCTCATCCTAGTTATAAGTGGTTGTGGATCATATTTATGCTTGGTGGAAGATTGATGGTGTTTGATTTTGAGTATTTGGTGTTTTGGGTCGAAATTTGGTAATGCCCAGCTCTGTTTTTCCTCCCAGCCCGCAGACCAGGCGCCCGCCCGCCTTGACCTGAGCGCCCGCCTGCACCCCCTTTTCCAGCGACCCAAACCTTCTGGCCAAACAGGCGCCCGCCTGCCTATACCTAGGCGCCCGCCCGCCCGCCTGTTGGGGATTTTGCCCTTTTTGCTTGGTTTAAGACTTAAGGCTTAACTAGTTGAGGTTTATTTCTTCTAATTAACTTAAAATAGCACCGTGGAACACTTATTTAAGTGGAATTGATTATTTTGTGAATAAATGTGTTATGAAATTTATTTAAGTACCGTTTTGGGAATGTTGGGCATCTTTGATGTGCTGTTTATATTGGTTTACCTTTGTGGTGATTTAATTGGATTGGTTCCCTACTTTGGAACCTTAAGTTGTTTATTCATGCTAAATTATTATTACTTAGCATTTATTTGGAAGCCCAGCTGGCATATTTGTTGCATCGGGCGATGGGAAAGATTATAATGGCAAAGCCAAGTCCATTATAATGTTGACCATTGTTTTGCCCCCTTCTTTACCCCTTTTCCAGATTGGCCTTGGAAAGGATAAGTTAGCTTCCTTTGTGAATGTATCTAGCTACCGGTCATGACTTTGTGTCATGGTCCTTGTCCTTTGTGACACTTTTATGGTTATTGGTTCCGGTACCGGGGTTTTCTCTTCGGCTTTCATGCTATTATGAAGATGTTGATTATTGAAACTGCGCAGCGATCCTTTATTTGGATGTTCCGGTTTGGAAAACCTTGGCTATATCCTTTGTTATGTGTTTATTTCCGCTGCTATCTGTTATGTGATAAATGCTATGTGCTATGTGATATTTATTATTGCTTATTGTATATTGCATCATAGCATGTCATGTAGTTGCATTAGTAACTTATTGAGATTTATCTCACCCCCCTTTCTTTTCATCTTTGTTTTTCCTTAACCCCCCCAGGTGCTAAGGATTAGTCTCGCTGATCACGAGAAAGAGGACGTCGAGTGTGGATACATTCTTTTGGGGAAAGTTGTATAGGTTGGTTTACATTATATAAATGTGTAACCTTTTGGGATATTTGGACCAAACATTGACGTCATTAGGATTTGTGTATTTTGTAACTTTGGTGTATAAGCTTATGGAGTTTATACTAGTTTTACCTTGTTGTTCAAGTTGATTTTTAAAACCTTGTGTTATCGCCTTTTGGGTATTAAATGGAATTTTTATCTTCGGTATTTCATAATTTTGGTTTTAAGTCGACGTCCAGATCGCGGTCTCGGGCCCGCGGGGTCCGGGGTCGCGACAGTTGGTATCAGAGCTATGGCATTAGCTCTAAGTATAAGTCTAGGTGCATTAGTATGACCTAGGTGGGTAGTAGTGTGCGGAGTGATTAACGGTTGATGTCTTATGCAGGTAATTACTCGCAATGTCTGGAAGAAGAAACAGAGGAGGTACTAGTGGGGCACAGAATCAGAATGATACAAGGGAAGAAGCCCGTGCCATGTTTCAAGGCATGTTTGAGGCGGCCATGAAGGCCATACATGATCAAGGTCCGAGGGTAGAACAAGCACCACCCCGCTATGGATTGGAGCAATTTCTCAAACTGAAACCGGTTGAATTCAATGGGGAACCCGATGTTCGGAAAGCTGAGTTGTGGATAGAGTCGATGGAGAAGATTTATGATGTGTTTGGTTGCTCGGATGAGGACAAGGTCCGGTTCGCGGCTTATAAGCTTGTGGGAGCCGCCGAGCATTGGTGGAAGGGTGTTAAAGCTACTTGGGATGATACTCACACGGTGTATGCGTAGGAGTTGTTTGTGTGCAAATTCAAGGAGCATTTCATTCCGGTTGTTGATCAAAACCGAAAGGAGATCGAGATACTCAACCTGGAGCAAGGTGTGTTGTCTATAGCACAATACTCGGCTAAGTTCATAGAATTAGCCCGGTATTGCGACTATTTGGTAAGGACCGAGGAACAAAAGGCTATGAGATTCATTCGGGGATTGAAGACCTCCATCCGTACTCAACTTATTGCTCAACGGATTGTGACATTCCAAGATGCGGTGGACCGAGCCTATTTGATAGAGCAAGATATTGGGGAGTACAAAAGGAGAACCGAGATTGTGGGTACGGGTAAACCGGGAAGCCATGCTAAATCTCAACCTCAGCACCGTTTCGACAACCGAGGTAACCCGGGAGCATCATCTCAGTTTAAGGGGAAAACCACACCGAGGAATCCGGGTACTACTCCGGGTATTCAGAATAGGGGACCTTGTACCTTTTGTCAGAAGGTAGGCCATACGGAGGATAGGTGTTGGAAAAAGCAAGGCAAATGCACCAATTGTGGTGAAATGGGGCACTTTGCGAGAGAGTGCACGAGGTACCGAGGTCAGTCATCCGGGTCAGGGGTTGGTACTAATCAGGGTCAGAAAAGGGATGCCGCTGGGAAGCCCAAAGTTCAAGGGAAGGTTTATGCCATGAATCATCAACAAGCTACCGATGATCCATCCGTTATTGGAGGTATTGTTTCTGTGTCTAATGTGAGCGCACGAGCGTTAGTAGATCCAGGATCATCTCATTCATACATTTCTGTGCAATTTGCTTCTATGTTAAATACTGCATTCGAGTCTTTACCGTACGTGCTAGAGGTGTCGACCCCTATAGGAGAATACTTGATTTCTGATCGAGTCTTTCGTGCTTGTGATGTGGTTATTTGTGGTCGTGTCCTTTGTGCGGATTTGGTAGTTCTTCCTATCCAAGACTTTGATGTCATTTTGGGTATGGATTGGTTGAGCAAGTTTCATGCTTCCGTTGATTGCCGTAAGAAAACTGTTACTTTTTCTATTCCCGATGTGCCTAAATTTGTGTTTGAGGCTAGTCCTCTGAGTAGAAAGGTTCGCTTAATTTCTTATATGAAAGCGAGAAAATTATTGCATAGTGGTTGTGAGGGGTATTTGGCTAGTGTTCTTGATACTAGGAAAGAATCCCCTAGTTTTGATAGTGTTTGGGTAGTTCGGGAATTTCCCGATGTTTTCTCTACCGAGTATGATATGCCTCCCGATCGTGAGATTGAGTTTTGTATAGATCTTTTGCCGGGTACGGCTCCGATTTCGAAAGCACCTTATAGGTTAGCTCCCGCAGAATTGAAGGAATTAAAGGTTCAATTGCAAGAGTTGCTTGATCGAGGGTTTATCCGCCCTAGTGTTTCCCCGTGGGGAGCACCGGTTTTATTTGTGCGGAAGAAAGGTGGTTCCTTGAGATTGTGCATCGATTACAAAAAGTTGAATCAGGTCACGGTGAAGAACAAGTATCCTCTACCGCATATTAATGATTTGTTTGATCAGCTTCAAGGGTCCGTGGTTTTCTCTAAACTTGATTTGAGGAGTGGGTACCATCAGTTGAAGGTTCGATCGGAGGATATTCCGAAGACTGCTTTTCGCACTCGTTATGGTCATTATGAGTTCTTGGTTATGCCGTTTGGGTTGACGAACGCGCCGGCCGTGTTTATGGATTTGATGAACCGAGTTTTCCATCCCTATCTTGATTCGTTCGTGGTAGTCTTCATCGACGACATTCTTGTTTATTCGAAATCTCGAGAGGAGCATGAACAACACTTGAGGACAGTTTTATCTGTTCTTGCGAGGGAAAAATTATTTGCGAAGTTCAGTAAATGCGAATTTTGGCTCGAGAAGGTGTCATTTCTGGGTCATGTGATTTCTAAAGACGGGATTGCTGTGGATCCTTCAAAGATAGAGGCAATAGTGGATTGGAAGAGACCTGAATCAGTGACAGAAATTAGAAGCTTTCTGGGTTTAGCCGGTTATTACCGAAGATTTATTGTAGGGTTTTCGAGGATCGCTACTCCGATGACTCAGTTGACCCGGAAGAATGTTCCGTTTGTGTGGACCGAGAAATGTGACAAGAGTTTCGAGGAATTGAAGAAGAGGTTGACTACCGCACCGATCTTGAGTTTGCCTAATGGGAGCGATGGCCTAGTGATTTACAGTGATGCTTCGAAAGAGGGTTTGGGTTGTGTGTTGATGCAGAATGGGAAAGTAATTGCGTATGCTTCGAGGAAGTTGACCCCTAGTGAACAGAATTACCCGACTCATGATATGGAATTAGCGGCTATTGTCTTTGCGTTGCACAAATGGAAGCACTACCTTTATGGGGCGAAGTTTGAGATTTTTACCGATCACAAGAGTTTGAAATACCTTTTCTCCCAGAAAGAGTTGAATAATAGACATCGCCGATGGATGGAATTGTTGAAGGATTATGATTGTACGATTTCTTATCACCCGGGAAAGGCGAATGTGGTAGCCGATGCGATTAGTAGAAAGTCTTATGTGGCTTCGATGATGGTCCGTGAATGGAAAATGCTTGAAGATGTTCGAGATTGGTCTCCTCGTGAATCGAGACATGGGGCTATTTTTGCGATTATTAGGGTGTCTCCGACCCTAATTCAGAGGATAAAGGAAGCTCAGAAAGAAGACCCCGAGTTGGTGAAGGTAATGGGTAAATTGAAGGAAAAGAATTTCGAGGATTTTTCTGTTAGCCCGATTGGAGTGTTGACTTTCCGTGGTCGTTTGTGCGTACCCGATGTTGGTGGAATAAAGAGGCAAGTTTTAGATGAGGGTCACAAATCGAGATATACTATTCATCCGGGTAGTACGAAGATGTATCAGGATTTGAAGCAACAATTTTGGTGGATTAATATGAAAAGGGAAATAGCCGAGTATGTATCGAGGTGTTTAACTTGTCAGCAGGTCAAAGCCGAGCATCAGAGACCCGCGGGATTAATTCAGCCGCTAGAGATTCCGGAATGGAAATGGGAGCATGTGACTATGGATTTCGTTATGGGACTACCTCGTACCCGTAGGAAGTATGACAGTGTTTGGGTAATAGTGGATAGATTGACCAAGAGTGCCCATTTCTTGCCTATTGACATCAGGTATTCGATGGAGAAGCTTGTGACCCTTTATATCGACGAGATTGTGAGATTGCATGGGGTTCCGGTTAGCATTGTGTCAGATCGAGACCCGAGGTTTACTTCTAGATTCTGGAAGGCGTTTCAGGAAGCTTTGGGTACAGATTTGCGATTCAGTACAGCTTTTCATCCCCAGACCGACGGTTAATCCGAGAGGACTATTCAGATTTTGGAGGATATGTATCCAATTGTTTTTCGAAAATTAACTAATGTATCCAAGTGTATCCAATGTATCTAACATCTGGACCCTTGATTTTTTTTTCTAATCTAATGGTTATGATTGGTTCTCACGGTTCTCATATAAAATGGTTCTCACAGGAGCGCGACCCTATATATATATATATATATATATATATAGGGTCGTGCTCCTGTGAGAACCTAAATATCGTGAGAACCGTGAGAACTTGAATACATTAGACTTTTACCTAATGTATCCAATGGTTCACTTGGATACATTAGGTAAAAACTAATGTATCCAATGGTTTACTTGGATACATTGGATACATTACTTGGATACATTAGGTTCTTACCTAATGTATCCAAGTTCTCACGGTTCTCACGATATTTAGGTTCTCATTTGAGCACCTACATATATATATATATATATATATATATATATATATATATATATATTTATATTAAAGTTGGTGGGGAGAGTTATAGTGTTGGCATGTGGAAAAATTATAGAAAAGCTTGCATATGGTGATGCCACATCAATCCTACCAACATAAATATGTGACTTTTCAAATTATTTTTCTTTGCTAATAGTATTAGCTAATACTATTAGTTACTATATAGAATAACTATTGTAGTTAACTATTATAGTAACTATTACTATTATTAGTAATAGTTAACTATTAGAGTTAACTATTACTGATAATAGTAATAGTTACTATAATAGTTAACTCTTACTATTATTAGTAATAGTTAACTATAATAGTTTACAATAGTTAACTATAGTAGTTACCTTATGTAGTAATTAATAGTATTAGCTAATATTAATATTAAGAAAATAATAATTAATTATTAATAGTAAACTATTATTATATTTTATATATTTTAAATTAGAGTTAATTATTAAATAATTAAAAATTATTATTAATTAATAGTATTAGTTAATAATAATTTTTATCATATATATATATATATATATATATATATATATATATATATATATATATATATATATATATATATTAGTTATTGCTATTAATAATAGTATTAGTTAACCATAATTGCTATATAAATTAACTATTATTAATAGTATCAGTTAATAATTATACAATATATGCTAATATTTAGTATTAGCAGTACTCACTCCATTTAAGAGTTAGAGTTCTACTTTCTATTTTAATATATTCTAGAGAGTCTTTCTCAAATTGACAAATTATAAGAAAAGATGAATAGTTTTTTGGACTATATTTTCTTTCTAATGCTTCTATAATTACAAAAAGACCAAACTTACTAACTTATATATTGTCCACTTGCACTATGAATTGTGTTTTGGACATCTATATTATCAGTCCACCTGCAATGTTTACCCATTTTCTATTATTTTTAATAAGTGTGCATAAGCAAAGTAGGACTCTTACTCTAAAAAAAGGGAGTATTAATTAATTATAACAATTAATAGATATAAAAATTATTACTATTAATATTATTAATTAATTAATTTATGATTCTACTAACACATTATATGTACATTATAGAATTTTATATGTACTAATTATAATATGTATATATAATAAAAAATAATTTATTGGAAAATAGCTAATATAATTAAGTCAATCATGTATAGAATTAAAAGTTAATTCTTAATAATAATAAATCATTTTTAATTTCAAATTTTAATTATCATAATAAATACAAATTATATGAAACAAAAGCTAAAAAAAAATAACACAATTGTCCTAAATTTGTATGGAAATGTTTTAATTCATATACAATATACTTATATACCCAAAAATATTATGTTTCTTTATTAAATAAAAATAGCAAAAAAACAAAATAGCAAAAAAATGACAAATTAGTTTCCCGTGCAAAGCACGTGTTACCTACTAGTATAAATAAATGGATAGAGATATGAAGGAAATTTTCTATGGATTGGATTCACATGTATATCATCAATATGCAAAGCTAATAATATTATCAATCAATGTTGGGGATTCATTCGCGCAAGTAAAATTGGGCGTTCACACGTCCTACAATTTAGTATTATCCAAATATTACACTTTTTGCAAAGTCCGCGTAATATTCGAAGAACCCATTAAAACCCTAGGAATATTGAACCTACAATTTCGGTAAGAAATCACTTTGCAAACCTAGATTATATTTTTCAAAGTTCGGACTTTGTATATCTCAATCGATCACTCGAAATCTTTATACACAAATTAGTTAAAAAGTCAATCTAATCTTAGCGTTAAATTGTGGCAAGAAAACTTTTATAAAAACACTTTTGAAGAACCCAACAAAAAGATCAATAATAAAATTAATCAAAGCATAAAGATTCAATACATGTTACCTCCAATCCATAGATGACGAAATTAAGTCTTCATAGAGATAGAAATAATCTCTAGAATTAATAAGGAGGAATGGTAGAATTATTGATGTCTTTTACAATTAATCTAGGCTAGTATTTATAGGAAAAACAAACCTAAACTTAAAAGGAGTTGTAAAATAATAAGGAAAAGAAAAGGATTAGGAAACAAGAATAAAATCCTAACTAAACAAGTAAAGATCTTTCTTTTCCTCCAAGATTTGGACATATTTTTAGGTTCTTCAAGGCTGAATCCGAATTTTCTCTACGGTCCCTGAAATTTTATATTTCCATAAAAATCCTCCAATATTTGTTAAATTCCAGAAAAGCCCCTCAAATTTTGGAAATCCCACAAAAGCCCTCTGAATTTTGGAAATTCCTCTAAGATCTTTGGACTGTGCGGCAACCCAAATTGAGGTGTGCGAATGCCCTCTTAATCTGGGAGGTTTTGGGGGTTTACTCCGGTGTTGTTCCGGCCTAGAACACATTGTAGTAACATATTAAAGAGTGTTTAATATATTATTGGCTTAGCAATTGCCCCCGAATGTAGTTCATGTGTTGAACGAATCAGGTAAACAAGTCTGGGCCATTACTTCTTTCTGTGGGTGCTGTGTTCTTGATCTTGATTGCTATAGGGGGGACCACTAAATTTCCAACAAGTCTGGGCCGTTACTTCTTTCTGAATCCAAGATATCAAACCTATGATTATTTTCATCCGAGGGTGAAGAGATTTCGCTAAGTTATTTAACAACTGTGACAATAACAGCTCTTAGAAAAAAAGTGACAATTCCTTCAAAAATAAAAAAATAGTGACAATTAAATAGTATTTTGATTAATTTTGTTAATAAATTTGTACTAGTACACATTAGGGATGGCCAACGCCGGTTCCGATTCCGGTTCGGCTTTTATGTGAACCTTAACCGGCCCTTGGTTACACCGGTTCCGATTGTCACAATCCGGTTCCGGTCCGGTTCCGCGGCACTTTTTTTTTTTTTTTTTTATCATACAATAATGAATAAACAACTTAAAAATTATTTCACAAGTGATTTTTTTTAAAAAAAAAAGATAAATAAACATTATATTGAAAAACAAAAATAAAATAAATGATAGTATATAAAAGAAAAAAGGGACGGTACCCTTTAAATTTTATTAATTAAAGGCAAATTTACAATGAGGGGGACAACCAACCTTGCCATTTTATAATTAAGGGAGGGTGTTGGTCCCAGAGGGCAACAAGGGTATAGAACCGCTAGAGGGTGGGGGGTGAATAGCGGTCCAAACTTTTTCGAAAAATACCCTTAAAAATCAACCGAGTACTTATCAGTTTGGTCAACTGCGGTTTAAAGCACTTAAACCGAACTAATCAAATGCACAGCGGAGTTTGCGGTATGGCCAAAAGGATAGTTAAAGAGTTGGGCGGTTTGACTCGAGTTGAAAACACTATGATGCATGACACGCCCCCAGGTCCCGGGATCCCCTAATAGAACCTCGAACCTGGATGGGAGTGCCTAACGAGGAACAAGAAACTTAACAAGAAACTGAATGACATCTGTTTAACAAATTGACATGATATATATATACTCTAGAGTAAGGACCTATACTAGCTCACAACACGAGTTCTAGACAAGAAAATTTAAAACCAAACTTAATACATACACAGCGGAAACATGCCTAGCACATAAGCTGGCATTAAGAGTACTATACAAGATGTCTAATGACAACATGAACTGAACAAGACTGTCTACCCCAAAATAAGGAGTTACAAAACCCATAATACATCGTCCTCACCAAATGTAAAAGGACACAAGCCCCAAAATAATCACGACCTGCGAAGTAAGCTCCCAACTATGTCGAGCCTCACTGCGCACTATCCTTCCTTTCCTGGGGGGGGGAAACAAATAAAGGGTGAGATAAATCTCAGTAAGCTATTAGATGCAACTACATGACATGTTATCATGCAATTCAAGTAGATACTCAAGTAATCATATATCAAGTTTCATCAAGTAACAAGTATATGAGAGGATAATCCACTCATCAAGTAGCACATAAAGCTAATCAAGCAAGTTATAAGGATATTGCTTCCTTCCTTATTCCTCCCAAGAATACCATTGTTGTCGTAGCTTGTATTACTTTGACAATCACGATCAATAACAGGAACTGATTATTCAGTATGTATCAGAAGACCCGGTAACCAGTGTCATTCCCAATATCAGTACTCATGATTATTCACGAGGTGTTCAAGACAGGAGTTTAGCATTCACTTAAGTCAGGCTTATTGCTCCAACTAAGGAAGCTATGCCCTTACAATGGCCGGTAGTAAGGGGTCAGGCGGAAATACATTGGGACCCGATTGTCACTTAAACCCCAGCTCTCGCGACAAGCGTGAACCTATACATTTTCGAACAAGCAAGGAGAACCAGCTGGACTCACACAAGAAAGTACAAGTAGATATTTACTTGAACTACGGGAGAAGAACTAATCCAAAAGTAGTGGACTAGCTCAACAAGGAACATGCTTCAAGTAATCAAGAAGTCACCTTGTATCAAGCAAATGTATGCAATGTTTGCACATACACAACAAGAACATGTCTCATACACGTTAGTGCTTACTTATAGCACTTTCTAGTTCACTACCATACATGTGTATTGGTGTCAAGTCAAGTACAAGATTTTATTATCTTATATTCAAGTCTTAATCCAAATCTTTGGATGTTCAAGTCACGTACAAGCTTTTAATGTCTTATACTTCAAGTTATAACTTCCAATCTTTGGACATTCAAACAAGTATAAGAGTTATACATTTACTCTTACAAAATCCCAATCCTATTATTAGGATGTTCAAGTCTAAGACCTTGTTCTAATGCCCCTAAGGTGCACAATCATTGGATTCACAACAAGTATAACACATTATTGCTTGTTCATAGCACTTTCAAGACATAAAGAAGAGATACTACTCTTATACTTATGTTCTCATTTTAATTCAATGAGTATACATGTTTAAGACCAATTTCTGATGCCCTTAAGGTGTCACAACACTTGCTAGGACATCTTATACTAAGGTTATATACCTTAACGAGGGTTACTTCCAACTTATACAAACTTTAAACAACATTTTTGTTTTTCAGATAACTGTGCGGTCGCACAAAATGAACTGTGCGGTCGCACACAACCAGGTCAATTTCTTTGAAAAACCTTTCAGAAAGATGTGCGGTCGCACAATCATTTTTGTGCGGTCGCACAATGTACCACAATGCGAAATTTTATTTCTTTCCCAGGTTGAAATATTTTCCGTCCCAAACGTAGGAGTAACATTTACTAACCATTTCAACAACTCCAAAATGCATTAACAAGCTTAAAACTAATTCATTCATTTTCTTTCATTAGTTTACCCAGTAGGTTTTACTCCCTTTGTCCCAGATTTACAAGTACCACAAAAATCACCCCAAACACAAAATTAACAATCACAAGTATTGAGAATAACATTTATGCATGTTATTACAAGCAAGGGGGAGCTAATAACTTACCTAGTCAAAATTCAAGTTGACCCAAACTTATTTATGTTCGTCCTGGAACGCTCTATTCAACGCCACGAATATTAATCCGGGATCAGAATCAAGAACGGAGGGATAATTAAACTCGAGGAGTCGAGAATAGGGAAAACTTTTAACCCTAGGTTATGAAACAGAGAAAGAACGAGAAGATAATTGGGTAAAAATGCCTTCTCAGGCAAAACCTAACAAGATATACATTCAAGTTTCGGGAATTGACACTTAGGCCCCTCAAGTTTCACTTTTAACAAAAAGACCCCTAAAGTCAAATTTTCACAAATGACCCAAAAGTCAAAACTAGACATTTAACCACCTTAACTATTTAAAGCAGTTAATAAATTAATCCAAGTAAAACTAACACATAATATGCAAGTTCAAGTATTTAACAAATAGGTCAAATATTTAACAAGAAATTCGATGGGTGTTACATCCTCCCCACCTTAAAGAAAATTCGCCCACGAAGTTTTTTCTTACCAAGATTTTCAAATAGGCTCGGGTATTTATCTTGCATCTCTTTCTCGGTTTCCCAAGTAGCCTCTTCAATTTCATGATTTCTCCATAGAACCTTCACAATAGGAATCCTTTTGGTAAGCAATACTTGCTCTTTCCAGTCAAGAATTTCAACAGGTTGTTCCTCATAAAACAAATCAGGCTGAAATGGAATAGCCTCATACTCAAGAACATGTGATTCATCTGCCATATACTTGCGAAGCATAGATACATGGAACACATCATGAATACCCGATAAAGAAGGAGGTAAAGCCACTCTATAAGCCAACTTACCAACTCTTTCTAGAATCTCAAATGGACCGATATAACGAGGAGATAACTTTCCTTTCTTCCCAAATCTCTTTATACCTCTACGAGGAGAGACCATCAAGAATATAAAGTCACCTACCTGGAATTCAAGATCCCTTCTACGATGATCTGCATAACTCTTTTGTCTACTCTGAGCTGTGCGCAATCTATCTCGAATGAGTTTCACACTCTCAACTGACTGTTGAACCATTTCAGGACCCAAGAGTCTAGCTTCTCCCACTTCATCCCAACATATAGGATATCGACATTTTCTACCATAAAGAGCCTCATATGGAGCCATTTCAATGCTAGACTGAAAACTGTTATTATAAGCAAACTCAGCCAAAGGAAGATGAGTATCCCAACTGCCTTTGAAATCAATAACACAAGCACGTAACATATCCTCGAGAATCTGTATAAGTCTCTCAGATTGCCCATCAGATTGAGGATGAAAAGCAGTACTGAAATTCAATTTAGTACCCATAGCACCCTGAAGAGCCTGCCAGAATCGAGAAGTAAAACGAGGATCTCTGTCAGATACAATACTCACAGGAACCCCATGCAGTCGGACTATCTCCTGAACATACAAAGATGCCAACTGAGACAATGAATATCCCATGGAAATAGACAAGAAGTGAGCTGATTTAGTCAACCTGTCCACTATAACCCAAACAGCATCATGGCCTCGTCTGGTACGTGGCAAACCAGTCACAAAATCCATAGTAATATGCTCCCATTTCCACTCTGGAATTTCCAATGGTTGCAACAAACCTGCTGGACGTTGATGTTCCACCTTTACTTGTTGACAAGTCAAACATTTAGACACATACTCAGTAATTTCTCTTTTCATATTGTTCCACCAGAAATGTTTCTTCAAGTCTTGGTACATTTTAGTACTTCCAGGATGAATAGTATACTTGACTTTGTGAGCCTCTTCAAGAACTTTCTTCTTAATCTCAAGATCAACTGGAATACAAACTCAGCCTCGAAAGGTAAGAATTCCATCACTGTTGAAAGAAAAATCTGGTTGCTTTCCTTCATTCATTCCACTAATGATTTTCTGCAATTCAGAATCAGTTACCTGAGCTTCTTTGATCTGTTGGAGTAAATCTGAAGTAACCTTTATATTAGCAAAAATAACTCCATGATTTGATTCACAAGGACTCCAATCACACAAGTCTTCAAACATCTTCCATTCACGAATCATCAGGCAAGAAATATAAGTCTTTCTGCTTAGTGCATCTGCCACAACATTTGCTTTTCCTGGATGATAAAGGATAGTACAATCATGATCCTTCAATTTCTCCATCCATCTACGTTGTCTCATATTAAGCTCTTTTTTAGAAAACAAGTACTTCAAACTTTTATGATCGGTAAAGACTTCAAATTTGGTTCCATACAAGTAATGCCTCCATTTATGCAAAGAAAAAATAATCGCAGCCAACTCTAAATCATGAGTAGGATAATTCTTTTCATAAGGAGATAATTTTCGAGAAGCATAAGCTATTACCTTTCCATCTTGCATCAGAACACAACCCAATCCTTCTTTAGAAGCATCAGTATAAACCATGAAATGCTCAGAACCATTAGGCAAAGCCAAGACTGGAGCTGTAGTCAAACGCCTTTTTAACTCCTGAAAACTTGCTTCACATTTATCATTCCACTCAAAAGAAATAGCTTTTCGAGTCATATTTGTCAATGGAGTAGCAATCTTGGAGAATCCCTCAATGAACCTCCGATAATAACTAGCTAAGCCCAAGAAACTACGGATCTCAGTCACTGTAGTTGGCCTCTTCCAGCTTACAACTGCTTCAACTTTGGAAGGATCTACTACAATACCAGTAGCAGACACAACATACCCCAAGAATGAAACCTCTTCTAACCAGAAAGCACATTTGCTGAATTTTGCAAATAATTGTTTCTCACGAAGAACTTGTAATACCACTCTGAGATGTTGTTCATGCTCAGCCCGTGATTTAGAATACACAAGAATGTCATCAATGAATACCACCACGAAACAATCAAGATATGGCTTGAAAATACGGTTCATCAAATCCATAAATACAGCTGGAGCATTTGTCAAACCGAATGGCATAACAATAAACTCATAATGCCCATACCTGGTACGGAAAGCTGTCTTTGGTATATCCTCAGATCTGATTTTCAACTGATGATAACCACTTCTCAAGTCAAGCTTCGAATACACTACTGAACCCTGAAGCTGATCAAACAAGTCATCAATATGAGGTAACGGATATTTATTCTTGATAGTTACCTGATTAAGATCTCTGTAATCAATACACAATCGCAGAGTCCCATCTTTCTTTCTGACAAATAACACTGGTGCACCCCACGGTGATACACTAGGCCTGATGAAGCCCCTTTTAAGCAATTCCTCAAGCTGTGTTTTTAACTCTCTCAACTCAGCTGGGGCCATTCTATAAGGTGCTTTAGAGATTGGTGCTGTACCTGGTAATAACTTAATACAAAACTCAAGCTATCGATCAGGTGGCATGCTATACTCAGAAGAGAACACATCTGAAAATTCAGACACAACAGGAATATCCTCCATCTTGGGAACAGATAAACTCTGATCAAGCACACATGCGAGATGCCCGGCACAACCACGAGATAAAAGTTTTCTAGCTTTTAAAGCAGAAATAACATGTATAGCACATAAAGGTCTATCACCTTCAAAGGTAAAATCAGGCAAACCAGGAATAGAAAAAGTTACTACTTTTCTATAACAATCAACAGATGCATGATGCACATATAGCCAATCCATGCCAAGAATTACGTCAAAGTCCCTTATAGGTAACACGACTAGGTCAGCAAGAAGGGCATCATCACCCACAAGAACCTCACATTTCTTGTAAATCTCAGAAGTAAACATGCAATCTCCCATAGGGGAAGATACTTCTAGCACATAAGGCATAGAATCAGGAAGAACATGCAAATGCGACACAAAATGAGATGCCACATAAGAATGAGATGAGCTTGGATCTATCAAGACTCGCGCTCTCGTACTAGAAAGTAATATAATACCTCCTATGACTGCAGAAGACTCAGCTACACCCTGCTGATCTAGAGCAAACACTCGACCCTGAACTTTTGGTCGACCCCCACTATCTCTCTTGGAACCTGAGGCTGGTTGACTTGTACCCCCAACTTGATTTCCTCTACTTTTCGGACAATTTCTAGCAAAGTGCCCCGCTTCACCACACACTATACACTTTCCTTGATTTAGCCAACACTTGTCTTCAGAATAGCCCTCTTTCGAACAAAAGCCACATACTCTCCTGGGACCTTGGACTGTTGTCCTCGAACCAGTTGATACACTACCTTTACTTTCAGTTGGCTGTCGGAATCGATGATCTTGGCGGCCAGATTTACCACCTTTAGAACCAGATCCCTGAGTTTTCTCTGATACACGACCAGTCATGGTTGTTCCCAACTTCACCTTGTGTTCTTCAATATCATTTTCAATAGTATAAGCCTTCTCCACTGCTTGATGATAGCTAGTGAGCTGTAGAGAAAGAAGTTGCTTCCTATACTCAGTCCTCAACCCTTTAACAAACCTCTGTGCCTTCTTGGCTTCATTTGGAACTAAGTGATCACAATACCTCGCCAATTCTGTGAACTTGGTTGAGTATTACCCCACTGTCAGACTTCCCTGCTCCAGATTAAGAAATTCCATTTCCTTTCTATCTTGGACCACTGTTGGAATAAACTGTGACTTAAAAGCTTTAAGAAAATTCTCCCATGTCTGTGGTACACCTTCTAGTTCCCAGCTTTTACTCAACACTTGCCACCAATGTTCAGCGGCTTTCTCAAGTTTAAAGGTTGCAAAGGTTACCTTATCACCACCTGCACATCTCAAGGCTGTAAAGATCTTTTCAATACTCTCAATCCACTCCTCTGCCTTCTTAGCATCAAATTCCCCATCAAAACTACGAGGTTTCAGCTTCAAGAACCTTGTAAGGCGATTAGGATAATCCCAGTCTACATTATCAACCATTTCTTCTTGAGGAGTTATAGATCTCAGCTGATTACTACCACTTGTACCTTCAGAACTCATTGTACCTGTAGGTAAACACTCAGCGTTATTAATAACACCCCAAGACTCACCCATACCTAGGCCATAGACCCTATCCAGACTTAGAGCAAACCAAGGTAGCTAAACAGGGTAGCTAAACCAGGGTAGCTCTGATACCAACCTGACACGCCCCCAGGTCCCGGGATCCCCTAATAGAACCTCGAACCTGGATGGGAGTGCCTAACGAGGAACAAGAAACTTAACAAGAAACTAAATGACATCTGTTTAACAAATTGACATGATATATATATACTCTAGAGTAAGGAGCTATACTAGCTCACAACACGAGTTCTAGACAAGAAAATTTAAAACCAAACTTAATACATACACAGCGGAAACATGCCTAGCACATAAGCTGGCATTAAGAGTACTATACAAGATGTCTAATGACAACATGAACTGAACAAGACTGTCTACCCCAAAATAAGGAGTTACAAAACCCATAATACATCGTCCTCACCAAATGTAAAAGGACACAAGCCCTAAAATAATCATGACCTGCGAAGTAAGCTCCCAACTATGTCGAGCCTCACTGCGCACTATCCTTCCTTTCCTGGGGGGGGGGAAACAAATAAAGGGTGAGATAAATCTCAGTAAGCTATTAGATGCAACTACATGACATGTTATCATGCAATTCAAGTAGATACTCAAGTAATCATATATCAAGTATCATCAAGTAACAAGTATATGAGAGGATAATCCACTCATCAAGTAGCACATAAAGCTAATCAAGCAAGTTATAAGGATATTGCTTCCTTCCTTATTCCTCCCAAGAATACCATTGTTGTCGTAGCTTGTATTACTTTGACAATCACGATCAATAACAGGAACTGATTATTCAGTATGTATCAGAAGACCCGGTAACCAGTGTCATTCCCAATATCAGTACTCATGATTATTCACGAGGTGTTCAAGATAGGAGTTTAGCATTCACTTAAGTCAGGCTTATTGCTCCAACTAAGGAAGCTATGCCCTTACTATGGCCGGTAGTAAGGGGTCAGGCGGAAATACATAGGGACCCGATTGTCACTTAAACCCCAGCTCTCGCGACAAGCGTGAACCTATACATTTTCGAACAAGCAAGGAGAACCAGCTGGACTCACACAAGAAAGTACAAGTAGATATTTACTTGAACTACGGGAGAAGAACTAATCCAAAAGTAGTGGACTAGCTCAACAAGGAACATGCTTCAAGTAATCAAGAAGTCACCTTGTATCAAGCAAATGTATGCAATGTTTGCACATACACAACAAGAACATGTCTCATACACGTTAGTGCTTACTTATAGCACTTTCTAGTTCACTACCATACATGTGTATTGGTGTCAAGTCAAGTACAAGATTTTATTATCTTATATTCAAGTCTTAATCCAATTCTTTGGATGTTCAAGTCACGTACAAGCTTTTAATGTCTTATACTTCAAGTTATAACTTCCAATCTTTGGACATTCAAACAAGTATAAGAGTTATACATTTACTCTTACAAAATCCCAATCCTATTATTAGGATGTTCAAGTCTAAGACCTTGTTCTAATGCCCCTAAGGTGCACAATCATTGGATTCACAACAAGTATAACACATTAGTGCTTGTTCATAGCACTTTCAAGACATAAAGAAGAGATACTACTCTTATACTTATGTTCTCATTTTAATTCAATGAGTATACATGTTTAAGACCAATTTCTGATGCCCTTAAGGTGTCACAACACTTGCTAGGACATCTTATACTAAGGTTATATACCTTAACGAGGGTTACTTCCAACTTATACAAACTTTAAACAACATTTTTGTTTTTCAGATAACTGTGCGGTCGCACAAAAATGAACTGTGCGGTCGCACATAAGCAGGTCAATTTCGTTGAAAAACCTTTCAGAAAGATGTGCGGTCGCACAATCATTTTTGTGCGGTCGCACAATGTACCACAATGCGAAATTTTATTTCTTTCCCAGGTTGAAATATTTTCCGTCCCAAACGTAGGAGTAACATTTACTAACCATTTCAACAACTCCAAAATGCATTAACAAGCTTAAAACTAATTCATTCATTTTCTTTCATTAGTTTACCCAGTAGGTTTTACTCCCTTTGTCCCAGATTTACAAGTACCACAAAAATCACCCCAAACACAAAATTAACAATCACAAGTATTGAGAATAACATTTATGCATGTTATTACAAGCAAGGGGGAGCTAATAACTTACCTAGTCAAAATTCAAGTTGACCCAAACTTATTTCTGTTCGGCCTGGAACGCTCTATTCAACGCCACGAATATTAATCCGGGATCAGAATCAAGAACGGAGGGATAATTAAACTCGAGGAGTCGAGAATAGGGAAAACTTTTAACCCTAGGTTATGAAACAGAGAAAGAACGAGAAGAGAATTGGGTAAAAATGCCTTCTCAGGCAAAACCCAACAACATATACATTCAAGTTTCGGGAATTGACACTTAGGCCCCTCAAGTTTCACTTTTAACAAAAAGACCCCTAAAGTCAAATTTTCACAAATGACCCAAAAGTCAAAACTAGACATTTAACCACCTTAACTATTTAAAGCAGTTAATAAATTAATCCAAGTAAAACTAACACATAATATGCAAGTTCATGTATTTAACAAATAGGTCAAATATTTAACAAGAAATTCGATGGGTGTTACAATGCAACCGATAGATCAACTTGAAGATCAAAGAGAAACACAATTCACTTTTCAAGTCATTTCGTATATGGATTCAAGTTAGAGACCACAAACAGAAAAGTAAATGACAAGACAGAAAAGTAACGATTAAACACACAAATTGAAGAGGTTCGTTCTTGAATGAACTATGTCCTCTACCTAGATGGTTAGTGTAGGATTTTTTAATAGCTACGAGACTTGTATTAATTTAGAGGATGTTTTACAAGATAAATCTAAACTCTAAACAATAAGTCTAACCTATGCTATGAAAATAATAACCGGTGTTTTCGAAGTATATAATCTATATGACTATGTAAATCGGGTGTTGTAGATACCCCGGGGAGAGCGCGTCCTTAGGCTAGGGAACCCGGGTTGATTCCTAGGATGCCTATTTGTGTTTTAGAGTCGCCACCTATGTTTTAGAGGAACATAAGAAAAACCAAATGTGTAGCCTAAGTTTGATTTACGAAAACAGAGATTCTTGTTTATGAGGTTCGGGGGTTAGGTTACGAGATGGGAAGTACTTAAACACCCATCTCGCCCAACTAATGTTGGTCTTGCTTGTTCAAAATCTAAATAATCAAAATGTTCTTCCTATTCTTCGATGATGATAAAAGGGGTTAAAAAAGGGTTTTTTTTAGAATGTAGGGTGATAACTCTTTGACTAACTTCAATGAAGTGAAGTAATCTTTGGTGTCATGCCCCAAAATGTTTGAATGATTGCACTTTTGATGAAATAAAATAGAAGAAGAAAGATGAAGTAGGGAAGAGGGAAGAGAATAGTCTTTTACCTATGCTTCAAGGTGACTTCAAATAGTTCTTGAGAAATTGCCTTCGAAATGCCTTGAATATCTTTGCGTATAGTTTTCTTTATTCAAAAAGGAGCCCTTCTTCCAATGGTGGAGAAGAGGGGTTTATATAGTTGTAAAACACAAGTTTTTGGTGCCAAAACTCAGTCACCAAGAAATCATTCCCGGGCAAAATCATATAAAATGAGCAAGGGAGAGATTCTTGGACAGAAATCTGTAACTGACGCCCAGAGGCGCGCGCTTCCCACCTTGGGTGTGGAAGGCGCGCGCTTCTGGGTCCTATGGTCAGAGGCGCACGACTCAGGGATGGATTTTTTGACAGAATGGACTGGAAAGTCAGCCCTGCTATTCAGTTTAGTCCCTGGACTTAACGGGGTCAGTCAGGAACTTAACGGAAGTAACAGAAACTGACAAAAAACATTTAAAAGAGGGAGAAACACAAAATCAACCGTGCAATCGGGGTGAGCGGTCCAAGGCGGGGTGTCTACAGAGCCCCTCGGCGGTGTGGATTGCGAAGAAAAACGCGCTGACGAAAGAAAAGACATCCGCCGAGGACATTACCAAGAAAAAGTAAAGACTCGATGAAAGCAGGAATTTGAAATTGGGAGAGATAGGGGTGCGCTCCCTGTGTGAGTGGCTTTTGTTGATAGAGGAGGTGGCATGATCTGTTTTTGAATCAGCCAGTTGAATCTGTTGGATGAATCTGTTAGCGAATCCATTAGAATGAGTCTGTTAGTAAACCCTCTTGATGACGAATCTGTTAGTGAATCTGTTGAATGAATCCGTTAGTGGATCCTTTGAATGAGTCCATTAGTAAACCCTCAGTTGACAAATCCGCTAGTAAATCCTCTTGATGAATCCGTTAGTGAATCCCTTGAATGAGTTCGTTAGTGAACCCTTGTAGGCGAATCCGTTAGTGAATCCGTTGAATGAATCCGTTAGTGAATCCTCTTGACCTTGTCTGTAGAGAGAGAGGGAAAGACAATCCTACCCTTTTAGTGGAAGTTTCTATCTTACTTTAATTTAGACAGGCCTTAAGGGTGGACCAAATTGTTGTGGCTTTGATGAAGAACTCTGGTCTTGTTGACTTTGGGAGTGTCAGGACTTCTGTTCCTGCCTGATTTCCACTTTTGACAAGGGCCAGGTGAAGCGTTTCTGAGACGGGAAGCGGGCGCTTCAGCTAGCGGATGTGGGATGCGCGCGCCGGTCAGGGGAGTAGCGGGGGGCGTGCGCTTCTGAGAAGCGAAATCCAGGGCTTGACATTTGCTGGCCAAAAGATCCCTAACAGCTATAATATCAGCCTCTGTTCGAGGCTATTCTCCCAACAGCTATTTTCTACCATTCTTGAACATTCTTTCTTTGCTCAATTTTGCTTGTAATCAACATTTTCCATGGCTTCCAATTCTTTTGTTCTCGATGCCAAGGTTGTTGGTGAGTATGAGAAGGACCTATTAACCTTTGTTTACTCTTTCAAGACCCACCCTAAGAAGGCTTTCGTGAAGGATTTTGGGTTCTGAATACTCTTCACGCTTCGGACCTTAAAGCCCGATTGGGACTTTTTGAAGGCTGCTGCAGCCTTTTGGGATTGCGACAGTCACACTTTTAACTTTTCGGCGAATGAAATGGTACCGATTGTTGATGATTTTGGTGCTCTTCTCGGGATGCCGTTGGTGGGTTACATTTCCATCCCTAAATACCATCGTGGCGTCATTGATTCTTGGTCTGGCTTGTTGAACCTTCCCATCAGAGATGTGAGGAAGATGTTGCATGGTACCGTGGTAGATATAACCGAGTTGCCAATGTTCTTCAGCTTGCATTCGGAGGACCCGACGGTTCAGTCCTTCAAGAGGAATGTATAGATACCCCGGGGGCGGAGGCCACGGCTTTAGGCCAGAGCGCGCGCGCGCTCGTCCTAGGATGTCTAATTGTGTTTTAGAGTCGCCACCCACATTTTTGAGGAACGTAAGAAAACCTAATGTTTATGAGCCTAAGTTTGATTTACGAAAACAGAGATTCTTTGGGATGAGGGGTTCGGGGGTTAGGTTACGAAATAGGAAGTACTTAAACACCCATTTCGCCCAAGCAAAGTCGGTCTTGTTTGTTCATAATTCACTTTAAAGATAAATGTGTTGTTCCTATTTGAATGATGATAAAAAGGGGTTTTAAAGTTTAAAATGTAGGGAGATGACTCTTAGGCCAATTCAATGTAATGAAAGGACCATTGGTGTCATGTCCCAAGTGGTTTTGGGGTGATTGCACATTTGATTAAAGAATAAGAAGAAGAAGAAGAAGAAGAAGAAGAAGAAGAAGAAGAAGAAGAATAAAGTTTAAGACCTTTACCTATAGTATCCTTCAAAGAGAACCTCTTGAAAAGCCTTGAAGAAGAGGTTGAATACTTGTAGAGAGCACTTCTTAAGGTCTTTAGTTGAAAAAGGTCTAAAGGAAGTCCCAAGGAAAAGTCTAGAAAAGAAGTGAGGAAAAAGGTCCTTTCCAATGATGGATTGGAGGGGTTTTTATAGTTGAAAGAGGGGAGTTTTTGGAGCTAAACGGAGTCTCCAAGAAATCTTTCCCGGGCAAAATCATGTATAATGAGCAAGGGAGAGATTCTTGGGCAGAATCTGTAACTGACACACCCCAGAATCGCGCGCGTCCCACCTAGGCGGCGGAAGGCGCGCGCGTCTGGCCTCAAGAGGCGGAGGCGCGCGACTCTGAAAAGCAATTTTTGACAGAATGGACTAGAAAGTTAGAACTGTTATTCAGTTTAGTCCTGGGACTTAACAAAGTCCGTCTGGAACATAACCAAAGTAACAAAAACTAACAGAAAACACTAAAAGAGGGAGAAACACAAAATTAAGTGTGTAATCGGGGTGAGCGGTCCAAGGCGGGGTGTCTACAGAGCCCCTCGGCGGCGTGGATTGCGAAGCAAACACACCGACGAAAGACAGACATCCGCCTAGGACATCACCGAGAAAAAGAAAAGACTCGATAAAAGCAGGAATTTGAAATTGTAGGGGATAGAGGTGCGCTCCCTGTGTGAGTGGCTTTGAGAGATAAAGGTGCGTTCCCTGTGTGAGCGGCTTTGCCAATAAAGGGATCCGTTTGCTGAAGGCAGGACCTGTTTGCTGGAAGCGGGACCTATTTGCTGATAGCGAGATCCGTTTGCTGGAAGCGGGACCTGTTTGCTAGAAGCGAGACCTGTTTGCTGATAGCGAGATTCGTTTGCTGGAAGCGGGACCTGTTTGCTGATAGCGAGATCCGTTTGCCCGAAGCGGGACCTGTTTGCTGATAGCGAGATCCATTTGCCGGAAGCGGGACCTGTTTGCTGATAGCAAGATCCGTTTGCTGGAAGCGGGACCTGTTTGCTGATAGTGAGATCCGTTTGCTGGAAGCGGGACCTGGAGGACCGCTTCCTTTGAATGTATGTAGATTTTGCTTGATGAGGAAGCGGTGATTCTGTGGCTCACCCCGGACCAAGTTGTTGTCGTGAGTCGTACTTTGATGTTGACTGTTTGACTTTGACTTTCGATGGGGTGCGGGCACAGTTGACTGCGGAGTGCTTTGTGCTGGGGATGAATTGTGAAAACTGATTTTTGAGAATTAATGGTGTCTGTTATGAACTTCACTCAGCTTGTAGTGGTGGAGCTGAAACTCAGATGAGCATGGATGTGATACCTTGATTTCCGCGTAGGGAGTTGTGTTTGAATTTATCAGGGAGCAAAGGCGCGTGCGTCTGATCTTCGCTACGGGAAGCGCATGCGTCTGAGTGACATGGGGGGAGGCGCGCGCATCCTGTTTCAGTTCAGCATATATAAACAGACAGTTCACTTTTCTGGAGATTTTTCAAAATTTCAAAGAACCCTCCAACTTCTGAACCAAATTTTCGCGGAGAAATCACCCCAAAACACTTTCTTGTTGTTCTAGGAGCGATTCCATCATAGAAACGATGTCGGATCGTCAACAATCTCCTCCATTCAAGATGCCACAGGGCGAGGAGCCCGAGGTTGGAATTGAGGCGATGGACCCGAGTTTGCTCACGTACCAGCCGCATACCCATATCTCCGACTTTGTCACAGCGGGATTGGTAAGAATCTTTCATTCTCTTTGTGATTTTCGCGCTTTGGGGCTACTCTGTTTCACCTGTATTTTTTGCTGCAACTTCTTTTGTTGATCGTCGCTGTTTGTTGTTGATTTATTGCAAGAAACATGTTCGGATACCCATTTTCATACCCACACACTCGCATGCATGTTGAAATTCCTGTTTTGGGTTTGTCCGTTTTCTAGCCGTTATGCTGACGAAATTTTCGTTGTTTCTTGTTTCTTTTCAGGAGTGGAGCCGCCTGTTGGAGATTCGAGGTGGAGCTCATGGCCTGGTTACCATTTGGATAAGCTGCCCGAGAATGTCAGGGCTCGAGTTCAGGCCACCCACTTCGGCCTCTTTATTACCAATCTGCCGGCATTGAAGAATGATCCGGATGTTATTCAGGCTCTGAGAGAGAGATGGTGGAACACCACCCATACTTTTCATCTGCCTATGGGAGAGGTTACGATGATGCCCACTGACTTCACGGTATTGACTGGTCTACCGTTTGCGGGGGAGCCTATCCCTTGTGTTTTGAGAGGGACCCTTCGAACTGCTGACAAGCTGTTGGCCTTGGTTGACTGTGGCTTCCCGGTGAAGAATTACCGAGTCACTTGGGGAAGCATCCGTCGATATTTTAGTATTCTTGCAGCCGAGCCTTTGGGTGTCACTGCTGAGCGGGTTGATGCTGTGGCCCGTTGTTTTATATGGTACCTGCTGTCTCATACTCTGTTTGCCAGTGGAGGATCGTTGGCTTCCTTGGCTTTGCTTGATTTATTGGTAAACTTGGACCAGGCCGGTCAGTATAACTGGGACGCAGCGGGCTTGGCTGCTTGTTATCACGGCATGGATCTGCCAGCCGTTCGACCACTAGCTCCGTCACGGGCTTCAGTCTGTTGTGGGAGGTATACCGCTTTCCCTTTTCTTTTCAGATTTCTTGTCATTGCTCTATTGTATCTTTGAACTATAATTTAATTCTGCTCTTGTCTCTGTTTTGCAGCTATGGGCCTTCGCTGTCTTGGAGTTGAGGGACTTCAAGATTAACAGAGAGGGCCAGCCCCAGTATCCAGACTGTGTGAGGTGGTCATTTAGGGAGAGGAACGTGAGGACTGGCACTGCTCCCATCAGCCTGCTTTCAGCTCGACGCCACTTGGATGCTTTGAGGCCAGAGGCTGTCGCCTCCTCTTTGTTCCCGTGGAGAGCTATTTATGCTTTTATTGAGCACCTTTTGATTCCCACCCGCTCGAGGCTTCTGATGAGTTCAGTGGAGTGTATGGCGGTGTATCTTGGAGAGAGAGTGTTCTGGTAGCATGGTGGCCAGGTGACGGACTTCCACCACCCTCCTAGGCCAGTGGTTCCTGATGTTCCTCCTTTATGTCGTAATTGGAGGGCTCTTTCAGAGGCAGACCGGGCAGTCTATATTGCGGGGGTTAATGCTGTCCCTTTCATTCATCTAGAGCAGGATTATGGTTTATTCAGGGAGCATAACCTCCAGCAGGTTTTCATGTTTACTGATCCGAGGGAGACACATGCTGCTCCACAAACTTCGGCTCGATTCTATCCCACCGGCGCTGGATATTGCTTTGATCCACCTCTGCCTCCTTCATATTATACTTAATTCAAACTTTGGGGTGTATGAGGAGCAGAGGGAGATTGTTCCTGAGGACATGTCGCCGGAGAGAGAGCCTCCTGTTCAGGCTGCTGTGGTATACTTTTCTGACTGTCTTTGCATTTCTCAGTTCCAGACCTGCTTTTCTGTTCCTTGTGTTGATGAAATTTTCTTTTTCTGTCCTCTGTTGTAACAGGTACCTGTAGCTTCTGATAGGCATTTAGGCAGACAGAACAAAGGGATGAGGAGGAGACTCCGTCAGCTGGAGGAGAGGGTGCTAGGGCTGTGCAGGGACATTGCCGTCATGACTAGAGATGCTGCTGGTGCTGTCTCTGGTGCTGCGAGAGGAGCTGCTCGAGGTGCTCGGGGCATAGGAAGAGGCTGCAGGGATGCTTCACTGGATATTGATGAGGCTGTCTCTTCGGCGGGGCAGTCACTGAGCAGGAGTCTGAGCCGAGGAGGTAGCCAGAGCAGGGGCGATGCTAGTTCATTAGGGAGAGCTGCCAAGAGGACCCATCATGATGTTGTGGTGGAGACATCTGAGGAGGAAGAATCCGCTGATGATGATGATGATGACGAGGAGACTGAGGGCGGCAGTGAGGGTGGGCACGGTGCTGCCGATGATGATGATTCTGAGTAGCCTTTGAGAGACTAAAAACACTTTTCATTTACATGTAATAAACATTTAGCATGTATTTACAATCCTAGTTATTTACTACACTTTTTTAGTTATCTGTCTAGACTCGATCCTGAGTGTCGACTCTTTTACAAACAAATGTGTGCCCAAAGCGTGCTTGCTGTCGTCGTTTGAGCTTCTCTTGTTGCTGGGATTGATCTTTTCTGCAAGTTGAAGGCGTTGGAACGCCTGGGTTCTGTTCTGAACTGACAAAGGCTATTTCTGTTTCTATCTGCAGTCAAAGGCGCACGCGTCTGAACTTGGGAACGGGAGGCGCGCGCGTCTTGCATCATTTGTCGGAGGCGCGCGCTTCTGGCTTGCTGAATTCCAGCCCCTTTCTTTTCTGAGCAGAGCACTCCAACAGCTATAAATTTAAACCATTTTCGATCAGGATGATCACACAACAATATTCTGCATCCTTTCCCTTACTCTATACCTCAAAATTCTTGTAGCGATGGCCCCGATGACCTTTACTTTTGAAGTCAAAGTTTCTGTCCCCGAAGGCGATAAGTCTGTCCCCATTGCTCCAATTGTGAAGGCGCGTCCTAGCGTCTTTGACCGTTTGGGAAGGTCAAATGAGGGTATTGTTGCCGTTGATCCCGTGAAGCCGGTGGTCCATGTGAGGGATTATAGGTCCCATTACTTGCCTAAGAAGAAGAAAGGCAAGGGAAATTCTTCTCATGTGTGGAAGCGCCCCATGGTTGTTCCCGCTAAGGTTCCGCTTGACAAAGGTAAAGGGAAGGCCGTTGATGAAGCTCCATCCTGTCCTAGTGTCTTTTCTCATCTTGGTGGTCTCGAGAATGCTCCGCCCCCATCCAAGAAGACTAAAGGCTGTCCCCAAAAGCAATGGGTCCCCAAGCTGAAGAAAGATTATATATTTCTTTGTACCCCACGAGATTGCAATTAAAATAGACCACTTATTAGGATTTTAATGTTTTATGTCTTTTATTAGCTCAGCAAAATCCGTTGTACTGATCAAAATAATTTAGTGAATGAATAAAAATTGCATCTCGTTAATTTGAAATGATTTGGGTATTTGTTTATATTTTAGACCGCACCCGAAGGTTGCCTACGTTCCTCCAGTGTAGAGGCTCAGGTCTCCGTAGTTCAAACAAACGAAGACCATTTTTTTTTGTGCACCCTGTTTTTTGCCTAGACCGCCCTTTCGGGTTTTCAATCTAGCGGGCTTCTTTTTTGCACGTGCTCTAATTTTTGCCTAGGCCGCCCTTGTGGGTTTTCAACCTAGCGAGCCTTTTTTTTTTATGGTCTTCGTTTATTAGACGTAAAATCTCTTCAACTTGTCGAGGTTGACTTCCTTTGGCAGCTGATCTCCGTCTAAATCCACGAGTCAGACTGCACCGCCGCTTAGTATCTTCTTGACTACGTACGGACCGATCCATCGGGGTCCCCATTTTCCAAGGGGGTTCATGGCATTAGGAGGGTGTTGTCTTAGGACCAAATCTCTCGCACTGATGTTTCGGGGCTTCACCTTTTTGTTGAAAGCCTAGCCATTCTTTGTTGATAGGCCCTCGTACGTTCGATTGCCCTTAGCCTTTTCTCGTCGAGTAGGGCTAGCTGTTCATATCGACTTTGCATCCAATCGACTTCATTGACTTGGTTCTCGAGGAGGACCCGTAGGGATCGGACTTCGAGCTCTATTGGGAGTAAAGCTTCAGAACCATATACCAGTGCATAAGGAATTTCTCCAGTCACTGTCCGTATTGACGTGCGGTAGCCCTATAATGCTAGAGGTAGCTTTTCGGGCCAATCTCTCCCGGTGTAGGCCATTTTCTTCACAATGGTCTTGATTATCTTATTAGCTGCCTCGACCGCGCTGTTTGCTTGAGGGCGGTATGGAGATGACTTGTGCTTAGTAATCTTGTATTCTACCAGGAGCGCGTCTATCTCTTTCTCAAAGTGAGAACCGTTGTCTGAGATGATTTCATGAGGAACGCCGTACCGGCACATGATGTGGGTTTTTACGAATTCGTCCACTTTCTTGGCGTTGAGAACTTTGTAAGCCTGTGCTTCGACCCATTTTGTAAAATAGTCCACTGCTACTAGGACGAAAGATTGTCCGTTGCTGCCAGTAGGGTGAACTTTGCCGATGATGTCTATGCCCCAACAAGAGAAAGGCCAAGGCGTGGTCATATTGTAAAGCTGTGAGGGTGGAGCGTGCTGTAGATTGGCATGTAATTGGCATTTGGCGCACCTCTTGACTTTCTCGATGCAGTCCCTTTCCATGGTACTCCAATAATAACCCATGCGGAGTATCTTCTTGGTCAACATAAACCCGTTCATGTGGGGCCCACATTTACCTTCGTGGATCTCATGCATTATTTCTTGAGCTTCGGTCTCATTTGCGCATAGGAGATTGATCCCTTCGTGGTGCCTTTTGTAGACTCTGTCCCCAATCAGTACATATCGGGAGGCTAGTCTTTGCAATGCCATTTGGGACTTCTTATTGCTATTCTCGGGATAAGTACCATCCTTGAGGAAATTCATGATATCCGCATACCACGGGGAGTTTGCTTGGATCTCGCTGATCTCGATACTCATGCAGTATGCCGGACTATTCCTTCGGGAAATTTTGAAGGGCTTCACCATTTTACCCTCAGGTATTTCGACCAGTGAAGCGATGGTGGCTAGTGCATCAGCAAAACGGTTTTTGTCCCTTGGCAGGTAGTTGAAGGTCATTTCTTGAAACTGTTCAACCAACTCCTTGAGATGTTGACCATACCGTTGCAGAGTCGAGTCTTAAATCTTCCACTTTCTAGATGTCTGGTTGATGATTAGCAAGGAATCACCAAATACCTCTAAACTTGTGACATTTCTCTCGAGGGCTGCTTCGAGCCCCGCTATGCATGCTTCGTACTCAGCGATGTTGTTGGTGGCTTCAAATTCGAGGCGGATAGCGATTGGAGTATACATGTCCTTTGGATCAACAAGTAACATCCCTATGCCATATCCATGCTTATTGGCCGCGTCATCGAAAAAAAGTTGCCACTTATTTTCTTCTGTTGTAGTGCAAATTAGGGAACTGTACATCTTCCTGTAGACACCCCGCCTTGGACCGCTCACCCCGATTGCACATTTGATCTTGTGTTTCTCCCCATTTTTAAGTGTTTCTCGTTAGTTTCTGTCACTTCCGTTAAGTTCCTGACTGACTTCGTTAAGTCCAGGGACTAAACTGAATAACAGGGCTGACTTTCTAGTCCATTATGTCAAAATCGCCTTCTCTGAGTCGCGCGCCTCCGACAGGAGGATCCAGACGTGCGCGCCTCCCGCCCCCAAAGCAGGAAGCGCGCGCCTCTGGGCGTCGGTTACAGATTTCTGGCCAGGATTCTCTCCCTTCCTCAATTTACAAGATTTTGCCCGGGAAAAATTTCTTGGTGACTGAGTTTTGGCACCAAAAACATCTCTCTTTCACCTATAAAAACCCCCCTTTTACCTCCATTTTCAAGGACCTTTGGCTCTCAATCTCACATTTCAATAAGAAACCAAATTTCCTACTTTCAAAGCATTTTCCAAAGGATTTCTCCAAGTAATTCAACAAGAAGTGTTTGAAGTCTCTTGAAGTCTAGGTAAAGCTATTTCTTTCCCCTTCTCAACTTCATCTCTTTTCTCTTTCTTTTTGTTTTATCAAAGTGCAATCACCCAAATCATTTTGGGACATGACTCTAATGATCACCTCATCTCATTGAGGTCAGTTAAAGAGTTATCTCCTACATTCCAAACTCTATTTTAAAACCCCTTTTTATGATTTAAAGAAGAAGAAGAAGAACGTTTATCATTCATGTAAATTTTGATCAAGCAAGACCAACTTTAGTTGGGCGAGATGGGTGTTTCGGTACTTCCCATCTCGTAACCTAACCCCCGAACCTCAAAACAAAGAATCTCTGTTTTTGTAATCAAACTTAGGCTATTATCAATAGGTTTTTCTTATGTTCCTCAAAACATAGGTGGCGACTCTAAAAAAACAGTTAGACATCCTAGGGTAACTCACGCGCTCTAGCCAAGCCGTGGGCTCCCCCGGGGTATCTACAGTGGCGACTCTGCTGGGGACGTTTGAGGGTTAAACTTGCATTCTGATCAAAATCTACATCTTTTCTGAGCATTCTGACTCCTGATGGGGGAGGCGCGCGCTTCTGGCCTCTTCAGCCTAAGGCGCGCGCATCCCGCATCACGGACCAGAATCGCCCGCTTCTTCATGTTCTTCATCTTCTTCTTCTGCTATTCTCCACTAATCATTTCTGCAGGGGTTACAATATGCACATAGGACCAGGGCAATCCCCTGAGTCCAAAAATCTGACAATCTGACAGGTGTGCCCAGAAGCGCGCGCCTCCCAATAGCATCGCACCAGGCGCGCGCGTCTCGTATCAACACTCAGAGGCGCACGCTTCTGGGTTGGTTCCCAGAACAGAAACAGGTCTCAGAACAGAGCAGTATGATGGGGGTGTGGGCACAGTTGCCTGCATCAGTGGTTATTCTGAACTTCAGACTGATTTAATTTTATGTTCTATTTTATCGGTCACACGGGTGATTCGAAAGTTGTAATTATGTGCTTATTTGTTTTTTTATTTCTTTTGAAAAAAAAATATAAAAAATGTTTTGTCACTTGTTAGACCTCACACTACACGCACAATTCTTATTAACTGCTCACTATCGAGTCGCACAAGTCCAACCCCAAACCCGTCGAGGCCCGTCCTAAGAAGTTTCAAGCTCCACTCGACCTTGGCTCTTTCGAAGCGGTAAACCTCAGCCCGTGGCGTAGTTCATGACTACATGGCGGGGGTGACCTTTGAGCCTCATATTCAAGCCGAGCACAAGCCACACAATTCTAGTTAGGGTCTAACACTCCGTGACTCAAGTCGGTTTCCATGTACCGAGATTTCCCTAAACTAATGTCTTCAAATCATACATGCCAACTTGTTGAAACGGACGCAATAAAAATCCGTCCCCAAAAGTGGTTATTTTGGACGAAAATAAAAATCCGTCCCCGCATGTATGCTTTACTACATTAATTTAGTTTAATCCCGATATATGTAGGATTCACAAACGCGATGGAATCCGATGAGTATATGGGACCGCGAGATGGTCTATAAACTAGTGTGACGATTCCATTATTTTCTTAGAAACCCCAAAAGGGATCCATTCCCTCCGACTTATAAAAAAAAAAAGAGTCTTTTCTTATGTCGTTTGAGTCGTGTGCCCAACTGTGTGTTCTAAGCCTCTTCGTGGACCGCAAGTGTTACTCAAGACTGACAAGGGCCTCTTCTGCAATATAGGTTCAATTGGTACTTACAGACTCTACCGGGATTCGGCAAATCGGTTAGTCCGTGAAGAGATCACTCCAACAGCTCCTACATCAACAATGGTCGGCGGCTCCAACACCAACAATACCATGACTCTCGAGCAACTCGCAACCATGGTCCAACTCCTCCAAGAGAAAGTCTCCACCCTTAATAAGGAGGCACAAAGCAAAGACGACATTTGGCAATCCCACCTCGATAGCCAAAGGGAGGCCCACGAGGCCGAGATGGAGCTAATGAAAGAAAAGCTCACTAATCTCGCCAAGGGGAAGAGCAAAAATGACGATGACGAATCCGAATGGACCGAAGGTTTGTTCAAAAGTCCTTATATCAACACCCGTACCAAGAAAGTGGGAGAGCCAAGTTCCGAGAACAATGAGCCCAAAATGGTGGATTCTATCATGGCCTACATCGACCAAAAATTCAATAGGCTCAACATGGGGAAAGGCTCCGACACAAGCCTTTATCAATCATCCATCCTCATGAGTACTATGGCCGCTCTTCCTGATAAGTTTAAGATGCCCGACATAAGCAAATTCAAGGCCAACTCTTGTCCTATGGCTCACATTAAGACTTATATTTGGGCAATGGTTCCGAAGAAGGTCTCCCCCAAGGTGATGGCTCAATGCTTTCCTCTCACTCTCGAGGAGGCGGCAAAAGATTGGTATGCTACTCTCCCGCTCACTGTCCGTCTTGATTGGGACTCCGCCATGATTGCCTTCAAGAACCAATACCAAGGAAACATCACTCACCGGCCCACAAGGAAAGAGCTAGAGAACACTACCCAACGAGACCACGAGTCCTTCATCGACTTCACAAGGAGATGGAATGATAAACTCTCCGAGATTGTGGAAAGGCCAAATACCAAGGAGCAAATGGATATCTTTCTCAAATGTCTCAAAATTGATCTCCGCACCCACCTAAGTGGGGCTTGCTATGCGGATTTCTCCCAAATGTATGAGGCGGGGGTCCGAATTGACGAGTTGCTCAAGGAAGTCAAGAAAAGTGCTCCTAGCTACCGCTACAAGGCCGCTTCCAACTCCACAAAAGAGGCCTCGATCAACGCTGTCACTATCGATAAGGGGAATTATAAAAAGGTTCCTCCACCCCAAGGGAAGAAGTCTCAAAATGACCGTATCTACACGCCTCTCCAAGGCATGACTCAAACCGAAGCTTTCGAAGTTCTCAAAGCAAAGGGTCAAGTCACACCTGTACAAGGGTACCAACCCAAGACGGTCAACCCCAATCATGCTCACCACAAATATTGTGGCTACCACCAATATAGTGGCCACACCACCGAGGAATGCTTCGTTCTCCGCAATGTCATTCAAGATCTCATAGACAAGAAAGAATTTGTAGTGACTAATGGCGAACATATCAATGTAATAGAAATAGGAGAACTCGAGGGGACCACCCATTCAATCCCAATTGTGAATGGGGGCCCCAATGTTATGAATAAACTTGACAATTCTTGTTATGTTGTAACTTATGATGAGGTAATGAGGGAAGTACTAGAGAATAGGAAAAAGAAGCAAGATGGGAACGTCAACATGCTAACTCGATCCAGTCGAGTCATAGCAAGCAACCCTTCCACTTCCGCACCAAGCTCCTCTTCTCAAAGGCCGCAAGCTCGCGCACTCCCGAAGATCCTCTACTTGTCCAACTCAAGAAAACTCAAGCCAACATCTCTATTTGGGACCTCATCGCATCCTCAAAGAAACACCGAGATCTTGTCATCCGCAATCTCGATGATACATCAATTTCTCCTGATACTACTCCTGAGGACCTCACAGCAATGATCGGTCACATTCATTTTGGCAATGTCATCACCTTTGCCGATATGGACCTTCCACCATTTGGTTCTGACCACAACGAGGCTATTTACGTCAAGGTACGAGCAAGGGGGAGGCCCATCTCAAGAGTCTTAGTGGACGGTGGTTCCGCACTCAACCTCATGCCTGGCAGAATCATGGGCATACTGGGGCTTAAGGATTCTGATTTGAAGCCTTCTACTCAATTAATCCGAGGTTATGACAGCACCGCCCGTACAGTCATGGGCATGATCGAAATATACATTGAGTTTGCGAGCATGGTCATGTCCGTTCCATTCCAAGTGCTTGACATCCCGGCCTCGTTCAACTTGCTTTTGGGTCGACCATGGATTCACAGTTCTAATGCCGTCCCGTCAACTCTCCATCAATGTGTCAAGATCCGAAATGGTGATGAAATAGTGACCGTCATGGCCGAAAACGTCACTATCCACAGAAAAGGTGAGCCCGTCCACCAAGTTCAGCATGGTTTACCAGACTCCACTCTCTCCGGCGTCTCAATCAACGCCATTGATAAAGAAGGGGGAAACGGATCATGGACCCCCAGCAATCACAAAGTCCTCCGCATGATGAGGAATATGGACTACTTCCCTGGTTTAGGCTTAGGGAAATATCAACAAGGAATCCTACATCCTGTGCAAGTCCCATTTGTCAAGAACACATTCGGTTTGGGGTACGAGCCTTCCAGAGAGGACTTGAAACAAGAGCAAGCGATCAAGAATGAAAAGGCCTGAGCTCGTAAAGAAGGCCGTCGTTATGAGGTCCCTAATCTAAGGCCTTACCGCAAGACGTTGAATGGCTATTTTGTCCGCCAAGGGGAAGACGTTCCATACATGATCTTTCCCGAGCCATGGGTTAACAATACGGGTGTCAAAAAGTCCGGTCTCGAAATCTTCTCCGATTGTGAGATCCAGAAATCCGAAAGGGAACCAACTCCCATGTCGCCCCGTGAATGGTGGGGAAGGAAGGTGACTATAGAGTCCGAGACAGAAATCATCGTGGGGGAAGAACCGACAGATTTAGCCTCCATGTTTGAAGAGCTTGCCAATATGAATGAATGCCAAGTCAACGCCATCCATGACACCGTCATCATGAATGAGACTATCAGTGAGACCTCGCCAAGCTCCGAGCCGATCAACAATTGGTATTCTACGAAAGGGCCCGTGGTATCCGAGGAATTCTTAGTCCAAGAAATGGGTTGCATACCCCGCACAGCCACAAAGGAAGAGCGGCTCACACTTACTTTCGAGTCCGAGAGTGTCTCTAATACCCTCACCCAAGAGGATATGGAGGCCATAGCCGAGCGTGTGTTTCCTTTCTTTGCTAATGAAAAATTTGATATTTCTGAGTACCCTGAGATTGCAAATATCATAAATGATGAATTAACTAATAATGAACTTAATGAACAAGTTAATAACGATTCAAATTATGATGAAATAGACCACGAAAACAAAGAATACTTAAATGAACTTGCTCAACAGGTCCGTAGTCGTGGTGAAAATGGTCCAGGGGCTGACGAAGAATTTCATGTTGTTAATCTGGGTACCGACGAAGAGCCAAGGGAAACTAAGATCGGAAGCTTCTTCAAGGGGAACGACAGAGATAGATTGACTGCACTACTATGGGAGTTCGTGGATGTGTTTGCATGGTCATACAAAGACATGCCGGGTTTGGACAGAAAGGTAGCGGAGCACAGAATTCCGATCAGAGAAGATGCCAAGCCAGTAAAGCAGAAGCTCAGAAAGATCAAGCCAGAATGGTCTCTGCAAGTCAAAGACGAGATCGAGAAGCTCCTTAGTGTGGGTTTCATCAAGGTTATCGAGTATCCGACATGGTTAGCCAACATCGTGACAGTCAGAAAGGCAAACGGCAAGGTTCGAGTTTGTGTGGACTTCCGGGATTTGAACAAAGCTTCCCCGAAAGATGATTTTCCACTCCCTAACATCGACATGCTGGTCGACTCCACTGCTGCCTACGAGGTTCGCTCATTCATGGATGGGTTCGCTGGGTACAATCAGATTCTCATGGCCGAGGAAGATCAACATAAGACAGCCTTCACAACACCGCGGGGTACCTTTTGCTACACAGTCATGCCATTTGGGTTAAGAAACGCTGGGGCTTCCTACCAAAGAGCCGTGACAGACTTGTTCCACGAAATGATTCACAAATAAATCGAGGTCTATGTGGACGACATGATCATTCACTCCAAAGGGACCGATGGTCAACATTTAATCGATCTCCGCAAGTTCTTCAAAAGGCTTCATCAGCACAAGATGAGGCTCAACCCTGCAAAGTGCACGTTTGGTGTTATCCGAGGCAAAGTCCTTGGTTACATGGTCACTGAAAGGGGAATTGAAGTAGATCCCTCCAAAATCAAGGCAATCATTGACATGCCTCCTCCAAAGACGCAGAAAGATATCAAAGGTTTCATGGGCAGACTGCAATACATCAGTCGGTTTGTGCACCAACTCACTTCCATGTGCGAGCCAATCTTCAAGCTACTCAAGAAGAATGTGGCTCTAGAATGGACCGACGCGTGCCAAGAAGCCTTCGACCAAGTGAAGCATTACTTGACGTGCCCTCCTGTTCTAGTTCCGCCGCACAAGGAGAAGCCTCTTTTGCTCTATCTCACTGTCAATGATGAAGCCCTAGGGGATATGTTAGCACAAGAGCAACGAGAGTCCACAAAGGAGAATGCCATTTATTTTGTCAGTCGCCGATTCCAAGGAGGCGAAAAGAACTACTCTGTCTTAGAGAAGTCATGTGCAGCATTGGTTTGGGTTACTCAAAAGCTCAAACACTATATGGAAGCTTTTCCGATCAAGCTAGTAGCAAAGGTGGACCCGCTCTGCTACATCTTCGAGAAGCCTTTCATGTCAACAAGAATAGCCAAATGGTATTTCATGCTCGCCGGCTATGATATCACTTACGTCACACTAAAATCCGTCAGGGGAAAGTGTTCAGTGACCAGCTTGCCGAATTCCCGTGTGACGAAGTGAAGGGGGAAGACGTACAGTTCCCCGACGAGCATTTAATTTGTACTGCAACCGAGGAAAATAAGTGGCAACTTTTTTTCGATGGCGCCGCCAATAAACACAGTTTTGGTATAGGAGTATTGCTTGTCGATCCAAAAGACATCTACACTCCCATTGCCATCCGTCTGGAATTCAAAGCTACCAACAACATTGCCGAGTACGAAGCATGCATAGCAGGGCTCGAAGCAGCTCTCGAAAGAAACGTCACGGAACTAGAAGTATTCGGCGACTCTTTGCTCCTTATCAATCATCATTCGGGTAAATGGCGAATCCAAGACCCGACCCTCCAACAGTATGGTCAGCACCTTGAAGAATTGGTTGAACAATTCCAAGAGATCACTTTCAACTACCTGCTAAGGGATAAAAATTGCTTCGCCGATGCACGGGCCACCATAGCTTCATTAGTCGAAATGCCCAAAGGGAAAATGGTGAAGCCTTTCAAAATTGCCCGAAGGAACAGTCCGGCGTACTGCATGAGTATCGAGATCAACGAGGTTCAAACAAACTCTCCGTGGTATTCGGATATCATGAATTTCCTCAAATATGGCACTTATCCCGAGAATAGCAATAAGAAGTCTCAAGCGGCTCTGCAAAGGCTAGCCTCTCGGTACGTACTGATTGGGGACCGAGTCTATAAAAGGCACCACGACGGGATCAATCTCTTATGCGCCAATGAGGCCGAAGCTCAAGAGATAATGTGTGAAGTGCACGAAGGAGAGTGTGGACCCCACATGAATGGGTTTATGCTAGTCAAGAAGATACTCCGCATTGGTTACTATTGGAGCACTATGGAACGAGACTGTATCGAGAAAGTCAAAAGGTGTGCCAAGTGCCAATTCCATGCTAATCTGCAACATGCTCCACCCTCGCAACTCTACAACATGGTCACACCTTGGCCTTTCTCTTGTTGGGGGATAGACATCATCGGTAAAGTCCATCCTGCCGGAAGCAATGGGCAGTCATTCGTCCTAGTGGCCGTCGACTATTTCACAAAGTGGGTCGAAGCACAAGCCTATCGGACCCTCAACGCCAAGAAAGTGGCCGAATTTGTAAAGATTAATATCATGTGCCGATACAGCGTGCCTCACGAAATAATTTCCGACAACGGCTCTCACTTTGAGAAGGAAATGGATGCACTTTTGGTAGAATACAAGATCACCAAGCACAGTCATCTCCTTACCGTCCCCAAGCAAATGGCGCGGTTGAAGAAGCAAATAAGACCATCGAGACCATCGTCAAGAAAATGGCCTCAACAAGAAGGGAATGGCCCGAGAAGCTACCATTAGCATTGTGGGGCTACCGCACATCAATACGGTCAGCAACAGGAGAAACTCCTTATGCATTAGTCTATGGTTCTGAAGCCGTACTCCCAATCGAACTTGAAGTCCCATCTCTATGGGTCCTCCTCGAGAATCAAGTCAACGAGGTCGATTGGATGCAAAGTCGATATGAACAGCTTGCCTTACTCGACGAGAAAAGGCTAAGAGCACTCGAACGCATAAGGGCGTATCAGCAAAGGATGGCAAGAGCTTTCAACAAAAAGGTGAAGCCTCGAAACATCAATGTGGGAGATTTGGTCTTAAGACAACATCCTCCTAACGCCATGAATCCCCTGGGCAAATGGGGACCCCGATGGATAGGTCCGTACGTGGTCAAAAAGATACTAAGCGGCGGTGCAGTCCGACTCGTGGATTTAGATGGTAACCAGCTGCCAAAGGAGGTCAACCTCGACAAGCTCAAGAGGTTCTATGCTTAATAAACAAAGACCATAAAAAAATAAAATCGCTCGCTAGGTTGAAAACCCGCAAGGGTGGCCTAGGAAAAAATTAGAGCACGTGCAAAAAAAGAAGCCCGATAGATTGAAAACCCGAAAGGGCGGTCTAGGCAAAAAACAGGGTGCAATTTTTATTCATCCAATGAGTTATTCAAGCCATTACAACGGATTTATTGAGCAACAAAAGACATCAAAACATTAAATCCTAAAACAAAGTGGTCTAATTTAATTGCAATCTCTTAGGGTACTAAGAAAAGTCCAACTTTCTCTTAGCCTTCAAAGGACCACCCGATCGTCTCTCAATCCTTTTCTTCTTGGATAACGGAGGTGCACTAATACGCACCGAAACCCTCTTTTGTTGCGGCACGTCTCCTAGTATAAAAGTCATCCAAAGGAGTACCGAAAGGGTCAGCAAGAATGTTACTCAAATTAGCAGCAGCCTCCCTATATCTCAAGTCGCTGCTAGGCTCAAAACCCTTTCGCAACAACTCGGCACGAAGCACATCGACCCAAGTGATGCCACGGTAAAGGGTGCCAAACAAATAATCCAAGTAGCTCTCAGGAAGGAAGACACTCCCCTGATGCAGAGGAGCAAAAGCCCAACGGTTGCGATCATCTCCCCAAGCCGACTGAAGCTCACTCGAGAAGTCCGGACCCATGTAAGCAACTGGACGAAGAATTCCGTCCCTTGGAAAAGGAATTATCTGTTGGCGACCAAACTACCGCAGAACCCGCTTTGGCTGGTAAAATGAAGAATCTCTCAAACCACGTGCTCAAAACCAAGAGTCCATTCCACAAAAGGACGAATACCCCAAGAAGGAGGGCACCACTCAATATCAACGGTTACCCGAGAGGCAAAGAATTTCTTCCAACCATCTTCAGATAAATCCCGGATTAACAGCTTCCTCCTATGAACAGCAAAAGGAGACAATCACCATCCGGGGAATAAATCTTAAAGTGTTCTCAGATCCATATGGTCAATAGCAAAGGGATTCCCCGACACATCTTGTCCGTCCTATGTAACTCATCAAGGCCGTGCAACGTCTCCCCTACAATAAGAGGGATTATACTAAATTGTTGCTCCTTGTCTTGCAAAATAATCTCAGCCAACTGCGCATCCGCAATCCCGAAGGGTGTAACAAACAGTACTTCACTAAAGAGACAAGCGGCCATGGCATTCCTCTTGAAAGATTGAACCACCGGATCCTCCGAGTATAAACTGAAGAACATTGGCAACTCAGTTATGTCAATCACAGTACCGTGCAACGTTTTCCTCACGTCCTCAACAGGGAGATTCAGTAACTCAACCCAAGAGTCAATGGCACCACGGTGATATTTAGGGACGGCAATCCGACCGGCCAAAGGCATGCCAAGGATGGCCCCGAAATCATCAACAGTCGGCACCATTTCATTAGCTGAAAAGTTGAAGGTATGGCTATCGCAATCCCAGAAAGCCACGGCAGCTCTCAACAAATCCCAATCCGGCTTCAACGTCCGCAAAGTGAAAAGAATTCGGAACCCGAAGTCTTGAATGAAGGCCTTCTTGGGATGGGTCTTGAAAGAATACACAAAAGTATCCAAGTCCTTTTCATACCCACTAACAACCTTGGCATCAAGAACAAAAGAATTGGAAGCCATGGAAAATGTTGATTACAAGCAAAGTTGAGCAATAATATGATGTTCAAAAATGGCAGAAAGGAGCTGTGAGAATCAAGTGGTAGAACAGAAGCTGATATTATAGCTGTTGGGGGGTCTTTTGGCCAGCAAATGTCAAGCCCGGAATTCCGCCTCCCAGAAGCGCGCGCCCCCCGCCAGCGGTCTGAAATGCACGCGCGTCCCAAGCTTACACAGGAAAGCGCGCGCCTCCCAAGTCTAGATCACTTCAGAAAAGGCCTTGTCAGAAATCTCCAGCCTAACTCAAGACACAGCCCCGGTCCTCGGACACCCAGTTGGGCACACCTTCTTCTGATCCGCCCTTAAGGCATGTCAAAGATTGAAAGTAGGATAGAAACTCCCACTCAAAAGTAGGCCGTCCTTCTCCAGATTCCGAACTCCCTAAGTTCTGTCACAGGTGCCATACCCCCCTCAAGAGTCAATCTCAACATTTCATCCCCAGCAGGAACATTCTTCTGGTCGCGGTCAACTATGCCCGTACCCCACAAGTCAAAAAGTCAAGTGTGACTCCAAGTGGCATGCGGCTTCAAAGCAATATTTCATCAACGAATTTCACTAACGGATTCGTCAACAAAGGTTCACCAACGGCCTCTCCAAAGGTTCACCAACGGCCTCTACAAAGGTTCACTAACGGCCTCTTCAAAGGTTCACTAACGGCCTCTTTAAAGGTTCACAAACGGCCTTTCCAAAGGTTCACCAACGGCCTCTACAAAGGTTCACTAACGGCCTCATTCAAGGGTTCACTAACGGCCTCATCAACGGATATCACTAACGGATTCATCCTCAAAGGTTCACTAACGGCCTCCTCAAAGATTCACTAACGGCCTCTTCAAAAGTTCACTAACGGCCTCTCCAAAGGTTCACTAACGGCCTCGTTTAAAGGTTCACTAACGGCCTCATTCAACATATTCAGCCGGCAGGTTCACCTAACGGATCATGCCACCCCCTCTATCAACAAAAGCCGCTCACACAGGGAGTGCACCACTATCTCTCACAATTTCAGATTCGTGCTTTCATCGAGTCTTTACTTTTTCTTGGTGATGTCCTCGGCGGGTGTTTTTAACTTTCGTCGACGCATTTTACTTTGCAATCCACGTCGCCGAGGGGCTCTGTACACACCCCACCTTGGACCGCTCACCCCGATTGCACATTTGATCTTGTGTTTCTCCCCATTTTTAAGTGTTTCTCGTTAGTTTCTATCACTTCCGTTAAGTTCCTGACTGACTTCGTTAAGTCCAGGGACTAAACTGAATAACAGGGCTGACTTTCTAGTCCATTCTGTCAAAATCGCCTTCTCTGAGTCGCGCGCCTCCGACAGGAGGATCCAGACGCGCGCGCCTCCCGCCCCCAAAGCAGGAAGCGCGTGCCTCTGGGCGTCGGTTACAGATTTCTGGCCAGGATTCTCTCCCTTGCTCAATTTACAAGATTTTGCCCAGGAAAGATTTCTTGGTGACTGAGTTTTGGCACCAAAAACATCTCTCTTTCACCTATAAAAACCCCCCTTTTACCTCCATTTTCAAGGACCTTTGGCTCTCAATCTCACATTTCAATAAGAAACCAAATTTCCTACTTTCAAAGCATTTTCCAAAGGATTTCTCCAAGTAATTCAACAAGAAGTGTTTGAAGTCTCTTGAAGTCTAGGTAAAGCTATTTCTTTCCCCTTCTCAACTTCATCTCTTTTCTCTTTCTTTTTGTTTTATCAAAGTGCAATCACCCAAATCATTTTGGACATGACTCTAATGATCACCTCATCTCATTGAGGTCAGTTAAAGAGTTATCTCCTACATTCCAAACTCTATTTTAAAACCCCTTTTTATGATTTAAAGAAGAAGAAGAAGAACGTTTATCATTCATGTAAATTTTGATCAAGCAAGACCAACTTTAGTTGGGCGAGATGGGTGTTTCGGTACTTCCCATCTCGTAACCTAACCCCCGAACCTCAAAACAAAGAATCTCTGTTTTTGTAATCAAACTTAGGCTATTATCAATAGGTTTTTCTTATGTTCCTCAAAACATAGGTGGCGACTCTAAAAAACAAGTTAGACATCCTAGGGTAACTCACGCGTTCTAGCCAAGCCGTGGGCTCCCCCGGGGTATCTACAGTGGCGACTCTGCTGGGGACGTTTGAGGGTTAAACTTGCATTCTGATCAAAATCTACATCTTTTCTGGGCATTCTGACTCCTGATGGGGGAGGCGCGCGCTTCTGGCCTCTTCAGCCTAAGGCGCGCGCATCTCGCATCAAGGACCAGAATCGCCCGCTTCTTCATGTTCTTCATCTTCTTCTTCTGCTATTCTCCACTAATCATTTCTGCAGGGGTTACAATATGCACATAGGACCAGGGCAATCCCCTGAGTCCAAAAATCTGACAATCTGACAGGTGTGCCCAGAAGCGCGCGCCTCCCAATAGCATCGCACCAGGCGCGCGCGTCTCGTATCAACACTCAGAGGCGCACGCTTCTGGGTTGGTTCCCAGAACAGAAACAGGTCTCAGAACAGAGCAGTATGATGGGGGTGTGGGCACAGTTGCCTGCATCAGTGGTTATTCTGAACTTCAGACTGATTTAATTTTATGTTCTATTTTATCGGTCACACGGGTGATTCGAAAGTTGTAATTATGTGCTTATTTGTTTTTTTATTTCTTTTGAAAAAAAAAATATAAAAAATGTTTTGTCACTTGTTAGACCTCACACTACACGCACAATTCTTATTAACTGCTCACTATCGAGTCGCACAAGTCCAACCCCAAACCCGTCGAGGCCCGTCCTAGGAAGTTTCAAGCTCCACTCGACTTTGGCTCTTTCGAAGCGGTAAACCTCAGCCCGTGGCGTAGTTCATGACTACATGGCGGGGGTGACCTTTGAGCCTCATATTCAAGCCGAGCACAAGCCACACAATTCTAGTTAGGGTCTAACACTCCGTGACTCAAGTCGGTTTCCATGTACCGAGATTTCCCTAAACTAATGTCTTCAAATCATACATGCCAACTTGTTGAAACGGACGCAATAAAAATCCGTCCCCAAAAGTGGTTATTTTGGATCTCATGCATTATTTCTTGAGCTTCGGTCTCATTTGCGCATAGGAGATTGATCCCTTCGTGGTGCCTTTTGTAGACTCTGTCCCCAATCAGTACATATCGGGAGGCTAGTCTTTGCAATGCCATTTGGGACTTCTTATTGCTATTCTCGGGATAAGTACCATCCTTGAGGAAATTCATGATATCCGCATACCACGGGGAGTTTGCTTGGATCTCGCTGATCTCGATACTCATGCAGTATGCCGGACTATTCCTTCGGGAAATTTTGAAGGGCTTCACCATTTTACCCTCAGGTATTTCGACCAGTGAAGCGATGGTGGCTAGTGCATCAGCAAAACGGTTTTTGTCCCTTGGCAGGTAGTTGAAGGTCATTTCTTGAAACTGTTCAACCAACTCCTTGAGATGTTGACCATACCGTTGCAGAGTCGAGTCTTAAATCTTCCACTTTCTAGATGTCTGGTTGATGATTAGCAAGGAATCACCAAATACCTCTAAACTTGTGACATTTCTCTCGAGGGCTGCTTCGAGCCCCGCTATGCATGCTTCGTACTCAGCGATGTTGTTGGTGGCTTCAAATTCGAGGCGGATAGCGATTGGAGTATACATGTCCTTTGGATCAACAAGTAACATCCCTATGCCATATCCATGCTTATTGGCCGCGTCATCGAAAAAAAGTTGCCACTTATTTTCTTCTGTTGTAGTGCAAATTAGGGAACTGTACATCTTCCTGTAGACACCCCGCCTTGGACCGCTCACCCCGATTGCACATTTGATCTTGTGTTTCTCCCCATTTTGAAGTGTTTCTCGTTAGTTTCTGTCACTTCCGTTAAGTTCCTGACTGACTTCGTTAAGTCCAGGGACTAAACTGAATAACAGGGCTGACTTTCTAGTCCATTCTGTCAAAATTGCCTTCTCTGAGTCGCGCGCCTCCGACAGGAGGATCCAGACGTGCGCGCCTCCCGCCCCCAAAGCAGGAAGCGCGCGCCTCTGGGCGTCGGTTACAGATTTCTGGCCAGGATTCTCTCCCTTCCTCAATTTACAAGATTTTGCCCGGGAAAAATTTCTTGGTGACTGAGTTTTGGCACCAAAAACATCTCTCTTTCACCTATAAAAACCCCCCTTTTACCTCCATTTTCAAGGACCTTTGGCTCTCAATCTCACATTTCAATAAGAAACCAAATTTCCTACTTTCAAAGCATTTTCCAAAGGATTTCTCCAAGTAATTCAACAAGAAGTGTTTGAAGTCTCTTGAAGTCTAGGTAAAGCTATTTCTTTCCCCTTCTCAACTTCATCTCTTTTCTCTTTCTTTTTGTTTTATCAAAGTGCAATCACCCAAATCATTTTGGGACATGACTCTAAAGATCACCTCATCTCATTAAGGTTGGTTAAAGAGTTATCTCCTACATTCCAAACTCTATTTTAAAACCCCTTTTTATGATTTAAAGAAGAAGAAGAAGAACGTTTATCATTCATGTAAATTTTGATCAAGCAAGACCAACTTTAGTTGGGCGAGATGGGTGTTTCGGTACTTCCCATCTCGTAACCTAACTCCCGAACCTCAAAACAAAGAATCTCTGTTTTCGTAATCAAACTTAGGCTATTATCAATAGGTTTTTCTTATGTTCCTCAAAACATAGGTGGCGACTCTAAAAAACAAGTTAGACATCCTAGGGTAACTCACGCGCTCTAGCCAAGCGTGGGCTCCCCCGGGGTATCTACACTTCCCCCTTCACTTCGTCACATGGAAATTCAGCAAGCTGATCACTGAACACTTTCCCCTTGATGGATTTGAGTGTGACGTAAGTGATATCATAGCCGGCGAGCATGAAATACCATTTGCCTATTCTTGTTGACATGAAAGGCTTCTCGAAGATGTAGCGGAGAGGGTCCACTTTTGCTACCAACTTGATTGGGAAGGCCTTCATATAATGCTTGAGCTTTTGAGTAACCCAAACCAATGCAGCACAAGACTTCTCTAAGACAGAGTAGTTCTTTTCAGCTCCTTAAAACTGGCGGCTGACAAAGTAAATAGCATTCTATTTTGTGGAGTCTCGCTGTTCTTGTGCTAACATAGCCCCTAGGGCTTCATCATTGACAGTGAGATAGAGCAAGAGAGGCTTCTCCTTGTGCGGTGGAACCAAAACTGGAGGGCATGTCAAGTAATGCTTCACTTGGTCGAAGGCTTCTTGGCAAGCATCGGTCCATTCTAGAGCCACATTGTTTTTGAGTAGCTTGAAGATCGGCTCACACATGGAATTGAGTTGGTGCACAAATCGACTGATGTATTGAAGTCTGCCCATGAAACCTTTGATTTCCTTCTACGTCTTTGGAGGAGGCATGTCAATGATTGCCTTGATCTTAGAGGGATCGACTTCAATTCCTCTCTTAGTGACCATGTAACCGAGAACCTTTCCTCTGACGACCCCAAAAGTGCACTTTGCAGGATTGAGTCTCATGTTGTGTTGTCGAAGTCTTTCAAAGAATTTGCGAAGATCGATCAAATGTTGACCGTTGGTTCCCTTCGAATGGATGATCATGTCATCTACATAGACCTCGATCTCTTTATGAATCATGTCATGGAATATATCCGTAACAGCCCTCTGGTAGGTAGCCCCAGCGTTCCTTAGTCCGAACAGCATGAATGTGTAGCAGAAAGTGCCCCACGGTGTTGTGAAAGCTGTCTTGTGTTGATCCTCTTCGGACATGAAAATATGATTGTAACCAGCAAAACCGTCCACAAATGAGCGGACTTCATAGTTGGCAGTCGAGTCGACGAGCATGTCGATGTTTGCTAGTGGAAAATCACCTTTCGGGGAAGCTTTGTTCAAATCCCGGAAGTCCACACAAACTCGAACCTTGCCGTTTGCCTTTTTGACTGTCACAATGTTGGCTAGCCAAGTCGGATACTCGATGACTTTGATGAAACCCACACTGAGGAGCTTTTCAATCTCTTCTTTGACTTGTAGAGACCATTCTGGCTTGATCTTTCTGAGCTTCTGCTTTACTGGCTTGGCGTCCTCTCTGATCGGAATTCTATGCTCCACGACCTTTCTGTCCAAACCCGGCATGTCTTTGTACGACCATGCGAATACATCCACAAACTCTTTGAACAGTGCAGTCAATCTGTCTTTGTCTTCCCCCTTGAAGAAGCTGCCAATCTTCGTTTCTTTCGGCTCTTCGTCGGTACCCAGATTAACACCATCCAATTCCTCATCAGCCCCTGGACCATTTTCACCATGACAACGAACCTGTTGAGCTAGTTCATTTAGGTATGTTATGTTTTCGTGGTCTATTTCATTATAATTTGAATCGTTATTAACTTGTTCATTAAGTTCGTTATTAGTTAATTCATCATTTATGATGTTTGCAATCTCGGGGTACTCAGAAATATCAAATTTTTCATTAGCAAAGAAAGGAAACACACGCTCGGCTACTGCCTCCATATCCTCTTGGGTGAGGGTATTAGAAACACTCTTGGACTCGAAAGTAAGTGTGAGCCGCTCTTCCTTTGTTGCTGTGCGGGGTATGCAACCCATTTCTCGGATCAAGAAATCCTTGGATACTATGGGCCCCTTCGTTAAATACCAGTTGTTGATTGGCTCGGAGCTTGGCGGGATCTCACTGATGGTTTCCTTTCTGATGGCGGTGTCGTAGATGGCGTTGACTTGACAATCGTCCATGATTGGAAATTCTTCGAACATGGAGGCTAGATCGGATAGTTCTTCCCCCACGGTAATCTCTACCTCGGACTCTATAGTCAATTTCTTGCCCCACCACTCTCGGGGTTGTGTCGGAATTTCACAATCAGTGAAGATCTCGAGACCGGGCTTTCTGACGCCCTTGTTGTTAACCCATGGTTCGGGAAAGATCATGTACGGAACATCTTCCCCTTGGCGAAAAAAATAACCGTTTAGTGTGTTGCGGTAAGGCCTCAAGTTAGGGATTTCATATTGTCGACCTTCTTTGCGAGCTCGGGTCTTTTGATTCTTGACTGCTTGCTCGTTTTTTAATTCATCTTCGGTAGGCTCGTATCCCAGACCAAACTTGTTTCTGACAAAAGGAACCTTTACGGGGTGCAATATCCCTTGTTGATGCTTCCCTAGGCCTAGATCGGGAAAGTGATTCATGTTCATCATCATGCAGAGGATTTTAGGATTGCCGAGGGTCCATTGTCTGTTTCCCCCTTCTTTGTTGATGGTATTGACGCTGGAGAGAGTGGAATCTTCTATCCTGTGTTGAACTTGGTGAAGGGGTTGTCCCCCATTTCTGTAGATGGTGACATTCTCGGCCATGACGGTGACTATCTCGTCCCCATTTATGATCTTGACACATTGATGGATGGAAGGGACCGCATTGGAACTGTGGATCCATGGTCGGCCCAAAATCAAGTTGAATGAAGCAGGGACATCAAGTACTTAGAATGGGACGGGCATGCTCATGCTTCCAAATTTGATATCAACTTCTAGCATTCCCATAACTGTACGGGCAGTGCTATCGTACCCTTTAATGACTTAGGCAGAGGGTTATAAATCGGAGCTTTTGAGCCCCAGTATGCCCATGACTCGGCTAGGCATTAAGTTGAGTGCAGAACCACCGTCTACTAGAAATCTTCCCCTTGCCCTTACTTTGAGGTAGATGGCTTCATTGTGTTTGGACCCAAATGGCGGGAGGTCTATGTCGACAAAAGTGATGACATTGCCGAAGTGAAAATGTGACCTATCATTGTTGTGAGGTCCTCGGGAGTCGTGTTGGGAGAGACTGATGTGTCATCCAAGTTCTTGATGACGAGGTCTCGGTGTTTCTTTGATGATGCAATAAGGTCCCAGAAGGATATGTTGGCTTGTGTCTTCTTGAGTTGTGTTAACAAAGGATCTTCGGGTACGTCGCGTGCTTGCGATCTTTGAGAAGAGGTGTTGGTTGCTGCGGTATTGGGAGGGATTGCGCTCGTTGTTACTCGGCCACTGCGAGTGAGCACGTTCACGGTCCCGTGTAGCTTCTTCTTCCTATTCTCTAAGACTTCCCTCATAATCTCATCATAAGTCACAACATAACAAGAATTATCAAGTTTATTCATATCATCGGAGCCCTCATTCACAATTGGGATCGAATGAGTGGTTCCTTCAACTCTCCTACCTCTATTACATTGACACCACCCTCATTAGGGATTATGAATTCCTTCTTGTCTATGAGGTCTTGGATGGTGTTGCGGATGGAGAAGCAATCCTCGGTGAGGTGGCCGGTGCATTGATGGTAGTCATACCATTTGTGGTGGGCATGATTGGGACGGAGCGGTTGTGGTTGCTTGTACCCTAGAAGAGGAGTGATTTGTCCCTTGGCCTTTAGAGCTTCATAGGCCTCGGTGATGGTCATGCCATTGAGAGGAGTGTAGACGCGGTCGTTTTGGAACCGCTTGCCTTGTGGTGGAGGGACCTTCTTGTAATTCCCCTTGTCGGTAGTAACGGCATTGACAGAAGCCTCTTTGTTTGAATTAGAGGCGTCCTTGTAACGATAGGTAGGAGTGGCCTTCTTAATCTCCTTGAGCAAGTCATCCATGCGTACCCCCACTTCATACATTTGGGAGAAGTCGGAGTAGCAAGCCCCACTTAGGTGGGTGCGGAGATCAATCTTGAGACACTTGAGAAAGATGTCAATTTGCTCTTTTGTGTTTGGCCTCTCAACAATTTCAGAGAGCTTGACATTCCATCTCCTTGTAAAGTCAATGAACGACTCATTGTCTCTTTGGGTGGTGTTCTCGAGCTCTTTCCTTGTGGGCCGGTGAGTGGTGTTGCCTTGATATTGATTTTTGAAGGCAAGCATAGCGGCATCCCAATCAAGACGGACAGTGAGTGGGAGAGTTGCATACCAATCCTTTGCCGCCCCCTCGAGGGTGAGAGGAAAGCATTGATCCATAACTTTTGGGGAGACCTTCTTCGGAACCATAGCCCAAATGTAAGTCTCGATGTGAGCCATCGGGCATAAGTTGCCCTTAAACTTGCTAATGTCGGGCATCTTGAATTTTTCGGGGAGAGCGGCCATCGTGCTCATAAGGATAGATGACTGATAAAGGCTTGTGTTGGAGCCTTTTCCCATGTTGAGGCTGTCAAATTTCTGATCAATGTAGGCCATGATGGAATCGACCATTTTGGGGTCGTTGTTGTCGGTGCTTGCTCCCCCCACTTTTTTGGTACGGGCACTGACATATGGGCTTTCAAACAAACCCTCGGTCCACTCGAATTCCTCATTGTCATTAACCCCTTTGTTCTTGGAGAGCTTGAGGAGCTTGGCTTTCAATTGGTCAACCTCGGCCTCGTGGGCCTCCCTTTGATTGTCGACATGAGCTTGTCACAAGGCTTCTTTGGTTTGAGCCTCGTTGTGGAGAGTGGTGACTTGTTGTTGAAGAGTTTGGACCATGGCAGAGAGTTGCTCGAGAGTCATGGCGTTGTTGGTGCTGGAGTCGCCGGCCATTGATGATGCAGAAGCTGTTAGAGTGATCGGTTCACGAACAAGCCGGTTGGATGAATTGCTGTAGATGCGGAGAGTACCAATCGGACCTATAATTGGAAAAGTAGCCCTTGTCAGTCTCGGTTCAGACTTTCGGTCCATGAAGAGGTTGAGAACACACAGTTGGGCACACGACTCGAACCACATAAGAAAAAGACTCTTTTTTTTTATAAGTCGGAGGGAATGGGTCCATTTTGGGGTTTCTAAGAAGATAATGGAATCGTCACACTAGTATATAGACCATCTCGCGGTCCCATATACTCATCGGATTCCATTACGTTTGTGAATCCTACATGTGTCGGGATTAAACTAAATTAATGTAGTAAAGCATACATGCGGGGACTGATTTTTTATTTTCGTCCAAAATAACCACTTTTGGGGACGGATTTTTATTGCGTCCGTTTCAACAAGTTGGCATGTATGATTTGAAAACATTAGTTTAGGGAAATCTCGGTACATGGAAACCGACTTGGTCACGGAGTGTTAGACCCTAACTTGAATTGTGTGGTTTGTGCTCGGCTAAAGAGAGGCTTAAAGGTCACCCCCGGCATGGAATCATGAACTACGCCACGGGATGAGGTTTACCGCTTCAAAAGAGTCAAGGTCGAGTGGAGCTTGAAACTTTCTAGGACGGGCCTCGACGGGTTTGGGGTTGGACTTGTGCGACTCGATAGTGAGCAATTTATAGGGGTAATGTGCATGTAGTGTGAGGTCTATCACGTGAAATTTTTTTTTTTTGGAAAAAAAAGATAAAAAAAACACATAAGCACGTAAATTACAACTCCCGAATCACCCGTGTGACCGGTAAATAAACACAAAGTTAAACAGTCCAAGGGTTCAATTCTGTTCTGATGCAGGCAACTGTGCCCACACCCCACTGTTCTGTTCAGTCACTGAAACCTGTTCTTTCCCTAGAAATTGGCCCAGAAGTGCGCGCCTCGGGCTGGTGTTGTGGGAAGCGCGCGCCTAGCGCATTGTATCTGGGAGGCGCCCGCTTCTGCGTTAACCTATCAGATTATCAAAAACTTATGGACTCAGGGGATTGCCCTGGTCCTGATTGTGTGATGAAACCCCTGCAATGTTTGTTAGCACAAAATAATAGGAAGAATAGGAAGAACACATGGAAGGTGGGCGATTCTGGAATTTGACGCGGGACGCGCGCGCTTTGAACCATGAAGGTCCGAGGCGCGCGCTTCCCATATCAATTTCCAGAATGCCCAGAAAAGTGAATTATGAACAGAAACACAAGATTAACCCTCAAGCAATCCCCAGCAGAGTCGCCACTGTAGATACCCCGGGGGCGGAGGCCGCGGCTTTGGGCCAGAGCCCACGCTCGTCCTAGGATGTCTAATTGTGTTTTAGAGTCGCCACCCACGTTTTTGAGGAATGTAATAAAACCTAATGTTTATGAGCCTAAGTTTGATTTACGAAAACAGAGATTCTTTGGGATGAGGGGTTCGGGGGTTAGGTTACGAAATGGGAAGTACTTAAACACCCATTTCGCCCGAGCAAAGTCGGTCTTGTTTGTTCATAATTCACTTTAAAGTTAAATGTGTTCTTCCTACTTGAATGATGATAAAAAGGGGTTTTAAAGTTTAAAATGTAGGGAGATGACTCCTAGGCCAATTCAATGTAATGAAAGGACCATTGGTGTCATGTCCCAAGTGGTTTTGGGGTGATTGCACATTTGATTAAAGAATAAGAAGAAGAAGAAGAAGAAGAAGAAGAAGAAGAAGAAGAAGAAGAAGAAGAAGAAGAAGAAGAAGAAGAAGAAAGTTTAAGACCTTTACCTATAGTATCCTTCAAAGAGAACCTCTTGAAAAGCCTTGAAGAAGAGGTTGAATACTTGGAGAGAGCACTTCTTAAGGTCTTTAGTTGAAAAAGGTCTAAAGGAAGTCTCAAGGAAAAGTCTAGAAAAGAAGTGAGGAAAAAGGTCCCTTCCAATGATGGATTGGAGGGGTTTTTATAGTTGAAAGAGGGGAGTTTTTGGAGCCAAACGGAGTCTCCAAGAAATCTTTCCCGGGAAAAATCATGTATAATGAGCAAGGGAGAGATTCTTGGGCAGAATCTGTAACTGACACACCCCAGAAGCGCGCGCGTCCCACCTAGGCGGCGGAAGGCACGCGCGTCTGGCCTCAAGAGGCGGAGGCGCGCGACTCTGAAAAGCAATTTTTGATAGAATGGACTAGAAAGTTAGAACTGTTATTCAGTTTAGTCCTGGGACTTATCGGAGTCCGTCTGGAACTTAACCAAAGTAACATAAACTAACAGAAAACACTAAAAAGAGGGAGAAACACAAAATCAAGTGTGCAATCGCCCCAAAACCACTTGGGACATGACACCAATGGTCCTTTCATTACATTGAATTGACCTAGGAGTCATCTCCCTACATTTTAAACTTTAAAACACCTTTTTATCATCATTCAAATAGGAAGAACACATTTATCTTTAAAGTGAATTATGAACAAACAAGACCGACTTTGCTCGGGCGAAATGGGTGTTCAAGTACTTCCCATTTTGTAACCTAACCCCCGAACCCCTCATCCTAAAGAATCTCTGTTTTCGTAAATCAAATTTAGGCACATAAATATTAGGTTTTTTTACGTTCCTCAAAAACGTGGGTGGCGACTCTAAAACACAATTAGACATCCTAGGACGAGCGCGCGCGCTCTAGCCTAAAGCCGCGGCCTTCGCCCCAGAGTGTGCAATCGGGGTGAGCGGTCCAAGGCGGGGTGTCTACAGAATGCCATGGCAGTTTGCCTTTTTAGCGAGACTCTTTTTGCTACACCCTTCGGGACAGCGGATGCACTGTTGGCTGAGGTAATCTTGCAGGCAAAGGAGCAACAGTTTAGCATAATTCCTCTCATAGTGGGGGAAACTCTGTATGGCCTTGATGAGCTGCATCGAACAAGTGAGATGCGTCGGGGAAGCCCCTTGCTATTGACTATATGGATTCGAGAGCATTTTAGGATTTATTCTTCGGATTGCGATCTGTCTCCTTTTGCTGTTTATAGGAGAAAATTGCTGATCTGAGACTTAACCGAGGATAGTTGGAAAATATTCTGTGCTTCTCGGGCTTCGGCCGACATTGAGTGGTGCCCTCCCTCTTGGGGTCTTCGTCCTTTTGTAGAGTGGACCTCGGGCTTTGAGCATGTGGTCTTATCCGGATTGAGAGACTCTTCATTTTACCATCCGGAACGGGTTTTGAGGCAGTTCGGTCGCCAACAGATTATTCCTTTCCCTAGGAGTGGGGTGTTTCGTCCAGTCTCGTATATGGGTCTGGACTTTTCAGCGGAGCTTCAGTCAGCTTGGGGAGATGACCGCCATCGGTGGGCTTCTGCTCCTATTTACCTGGGTAGTATCTTTCTTCCCGAGAGTCATTTGGACTATCTGTTTGGCACTCTTTACCGCGGCATTACTTGGGTTGACGTGCTTCACGCTGAGTTGTTAGGAAAAGACTTTGAGCCTAGCAGTGCTTTACGGTATAAGGAAGCTGCTGATGATTCGCACAATATTTTGGCTGACCCTTTCGGTACCCCTTTGGATAGCTTCTACGCTCGGAGGCGCGTTGCTGCGCAGAAGGTTTCGGTCCGCCTCAGTGTTCCTAGGCCTCCCAAGAAGAATAGGATTGAGAGCCGTTCGGGTGGCCCTTCAAAGGCTAAGAGAAAATTAGATTTTTCCTAGTACCCCAAGATTGCAATTTAATAGACCACTTGTTTAGGATTTAATGTTTTATCGTCTTTTATTGCTCAACAAGATCCATTGTAGTGGTTAAAATAATTCAAGAGATGAATAAAAATTGCATTTTGTTATGACATGATTGGGTAAAAATTATGTTTTAGACCGCACCCGAAGGTTGCCTACGTTCCTCTTGTAGAGAGGCTCAGGTCTCCGTAGGTCAAACAAATGAAGACCATTTTTTTTGTGTGCACCCTGTTTTTTGCCTAGACCGCCCTTTCGGGTTTTTAATCTAGCGGGCTTCTTTTTTGCACGTGCTCTAATTTTTTCCTAGGCAGCCCTTGCGGGTTTTCAACCTAGCGAGCGTTTTTTTTTTTTTTTTTTTTTTTTAATGGTCTTTATTTGGTAAGCATAGAACTTCTTGAGCTTGCCGAGGTTGACGTCTTTTGGCAATTGATCACCATCCAAGTCTACGAGTCGGACTGCACCGCCGCTTAGTATCCTTTTGACCACGTAAGGACCGATCCATCAAGGTCCCCATTTCCCAAGGGGATTCATGGCATTGGGAGGATGTTGTCTTAGGATCAAATCTCCCACTTTGATATTTCAGGGCTTCACCTTCTTGTTGAAATCTCTTGCCATTCTTTGTTGATAAGCCCTTGAGCGTTCAAACGCTCTTAGCCTTTTTTCGTCGAGTAGGGCTAGTTGCTCATATCGGCTTTGCATCCAACCAACCTCGTTGACTTGGTTCTCGAGTAAGACCCGTAGAGAAGGAACCTCGAGTTCGACCGAGAGTACGGCTTCAGCACCATAAACCAATGAGTAAGGGGTTTCTCCCGTTACTGATCGTATTGATGTGCGGTAGCCCCACAATGCTAGTGGTAATTTCTCGGGCCAATCCTTTCCCGTTGAAGCCATTATTCGTATGATGACTTCGATTGTCTTATTTGCTGCTTCGACCGCTCCGTTGGCTTAGGGGTGGTACGGGGATGACTTGTGCTTGGTAATTTTGTAGTTAACTAAAAGTGCATCCATTTCTTTCTCGAAGTGAGAGCCATTGTCGGAGATGATTTCATGAGGAATACCGTATCAGCACATGATGTTGTTCTTCACGAATTCGGCCACCTACTTGGCATTAAGGACTCGGTAAGCTTGTGCTTCGACCCATTTTTTGAAATAGTCTACGGCCACAAGGATGAATGATTGTCCGTTGCTCCCCGTAGGATGGACTTTGCCGATGATATCTATGCCCCAACAAGAGAATGGGCACAGTGTGGTCATGTTGTACAGTTGTGAAGGCGGAGCATGTTGTAGATTAGCATGGAACTGGCACTTGGCGCATTTTGACTTTCTCGATACAGTCTCTTTCCATTGTAGTCCAATAGTAACCACTGCGGAGTATCTTTTTGGCTAACATAATCCCATTCATGTGGGGGCCACACTCGCCTTCGTGGACTTCGTGCATGATTTCTCAAGCTTCGGACTCGTTTGAACATAAAAGATTGATCCCTTGATAGTGTCATTTGTAGACTCGGTTTCCAATCAACACATATCTGGCGGCAAGCTTCTATAGTGCCACTCGAGATTTCCCGTTGCTATTGTCAGGGAAGGTTCCGTTTTTGAGGAAGTTCAGGATGTCTGTGTACCACGGGGGGTTATCTTGGACTTCATTGATCTCAATGTTCATGCAGTATGCTAGACTGGTCCTCCTTGAAATTTTGAAGGGTTTCACCATTTTTCCTTTGGGCATCTCAACCAGTGAGGCTATAGTAGCCAAAGCATCGGAAAAGCGGTTCTTGTCCCTTGGCAAATAAGTGAACGTGATGTCTTGGAACTGTTCAACCAATTCCTCAAGGTGTCGACCATACTGTTGAAGGGTTGGGTCTTGGATTCGCAATTTACCCGATGCTTGATTGATAAGGAGCAGGGAGTCACCGAATACTTCTAGTTCTATGACATTTCTTTCTAGAGCTGCTTCTAGCCCCGCTATGCATGCCTCATACTCGGCAATATTGTTGGTAGCTTCGAATTCAAGATGGAGGGCAATTGGAGTGTAGATGTCTTTTGGATCAACAAGCAACATTCATATCCCATAACCGTGTTTATTGGCGTCACCGTCGAAAAAGAGTTGCCACTTATTTTCCTCGATTGTAGTGCAAACCAAGTGCTCATCGGGAAACTGTAAGTCCTCCCCCTTCACTTCGTCACACGGAAATTCATCAAGCTGATCATTGAACACTTTCCCCCTGATGGATTTGAGTGTGACGTAAGTGATATCATAGCTGGCGAGCATGAAGTACCATTTGGCTATCCTTGTCGACATGAAAGGCTTCTCGAAGATGTAGCGGAGTGGGTCCACTTTTGATACTAGCTTGATCGGAAAGGATTCCATGTAATGTTTGAGCTTTTGAGTAACCCAAACCAGTGCTGCACATGACTTCTCCAAGGCGGAGTAATTCTTTTTGCCTCCTTGAAATCGGCGACTGACAAAAGAAATGGCATTCTCCTTTGTGGAGTCTCGTTGCTATTGTGCTAGCATAGCCCCTAGGGCTTCATCGTTTACTGTGAGATAGAGCAAGAGAGGCTTCTCTTTGTGAGGTGGAACCAAAACTGGAGGACATGTCAAATAGTGCTTGACTTGGTCGAAAGCTTCTTGGCAAGCGTCGGTCCATTCTAGAGCTACATTCTTCTTTCGTAGCTTGAAGATTGGCTCGCACATGGAAGTGAGCTGGTGCACGAACCGACTGATGTACTGGAGTCTGCCAATGAAACCTTTGATTTCTTTCTGTGTCTTGGGAGGAGGCATATCAATGATCGCCTTGATTTTTGAGGGATCTGCTTCAATACCCCTTTCTGTGACCATGTAGCCAAGAACTTTTCCTTGGATAACCCCAAAAGTGCACTTTGCGGGGTTAAGCCTCATCTTGTGTTGACGAAGTCTTTCAAAGAACTTGCGGAGGTCGATCAAGTGTTGACCGTCGGTCCCTTTGGAATGAATGATCATGTCGTCCACATAGACCTCAATTTCCTTGTGAATCATGTCATGAAACAAGTCTGTCACGGCCCTTTGATAAGAAGCCCCAGCGTTCCTTAACCCAAACGGCATGACTGTGTAGCAAAAGGTGCCCCACGGTGTTGTGAAAGCAGTCTTGTGTTAATCCTCTTCGGCCATGAGAATCTGATTGTACCCAGCAAAACCATCCACAAATGAGCGGACCTTGTAGGCAGCAGTGGAGTCGACTAGCATGTCAATGTTGGGTAGTGGAAAGTCATGCTTTGGAGAAGCTTTGTTCAAATCCCAGAAATCCACACAAACACGGACCTTGCCGTTGGCTTTTCGGACTGTGACCACATTAGCTAGCCATGTCGGATATTCAATAACTTTGATGAAGCCCATACTGAGAAGCTTCTCTATCTCTTCCTTGACTTATAGAGACCATTCTGGCTTGATCTTTCTGAGCTTTTGCTTGACTGGCTTGGCGTCGTCTCTAATCGGAATTCTGTGTTCAGTGACCTTTCTGTCCAAACCCGGCATGTCTTTGTATGACCATGCGAATACATCCACAAACTCTCTGAGCAATGCAGTCAATCTATCTTTCTCTTCCCCCTTGAGGAAGCTTCCGATCTTGGTTTCTTTCGGCTCTTCGTCGGTACCCAGATTAACAACATGCAATTCTTCGTCAGGTCCTGGACCATTTTCACCACGACTATGGACCTGTTAAGCAAGTTCATTTAAGTATGTTGTGTTTTTGTGGTCTATTTCATCATTATTTGAATCGTTATTAACTAGTTCATTAGATTCGTTATTAGTTAATTCATCATTCATGATGTTTGCAATCTCGGGGTACTCAGAAGATCAAATTTTTCATTAACAAAGAAAGGAAACACACGCTCGGCTATGGCCTCCATATCCTCTTGGGTGAGGGTATCGGAAACACTCTCGGACTCGGCTATGGCAACCCATCTTCTCGACCAAGAATTCCTCGGATACCACGGGCCCCTTTGTAGAATACCAGTTGTTGATCGGCTCTGAGTTCGGCTGGATCTCGCTAATAGTCTCCTTTCTCGTGTCGGTGTCGTAGATGGCATTGACTTGGCACTCGTCCATGATGGCGAGTTCTTTGAACATGGAGGCTAGATCTGTCGATTCCTCCCCCACGGTAATCTCTGTTTCGGACACTATAGTCACTTTCTTCCCCCACCATTCACGGGGTGACATGGGAGTTGGTTCCTTTTCGGACTTCTGGATCTCACAGTCGCAAAGATCTCAAGACCGGGCTTTCTGATGCCCTTGCTGTTAACCCATGGCTCGGGAAAGATCATGTACGGAACAACTTCTCCTTGGCGAACAAAGTAGCCATTCAACGTCTTGCGATAAGGTCTCAGATTGGGTATCTCATAATGACGGCGTTCCTTACGAGCTCGGGTCTTTTCATTCTTGATGGATTGCTCGTGTTTTAAGTCGCCTTTGGAAGGCTCATATCCCAAACCGAAAGTTGATATTTCCCTAGGCCTAAACCAGGGAAGTAGTTCATGTTCCTCATCATGCGGAGGACTTTGCGATTGCTGAGGGTCCATGATCCGTTTCCTCCTTCTTTGTCAATGGCATTGATTGAGATGCCGGAGAGGGTAAAGTCTGCTAAACCATGCTGAATTTGGTGGATGGGTTCCCTCTTTTTGTGGATAGTGACGTTTTCTGCCATAACGGTCACTATTTCATCCCCATTTCTGAACTTTACACACTGATGGAGAGTCAAAGGGACGTCATTAGAACTGTGTATCCACGGTCGGCCCAAAAGAAAGTTGAATGAGGAAGGGACATCGAGCACTTGAAATGGGACGGACATAACCATGTTCCCAAGCTTAATGTTTATTTCAACCATGCCCATTACTGTGCGGGCAGTGCTGTCGTAACCTTGGATTACTTGAGTAGAAAGCTTCAAATCTTAATTCTTAAGCCCCAATATGCCCATGATTCGGCCGGGCATTAGGTTGAGTGCGGAACCACCGTCAACCAAAACTCTTGAGATAGGTCTCCCCCTTGCTCTTACCTTAAGGTAGATAGCCTCATTGTGACCGGACCCAAATGGTGGAAGGTCCATGTCGGCAAAGGTGATGACATTGTCAAAATGAATGTGGCCTATCATTGCAGTGAGGTCCTCGTGAGTAGTATCAGGAGAGATTGATGTGTCGCCGAGGTTACTAATGATAAGATCTCGGTGCTTCTTTGAGGACGCAATGAGGTCCCAAATGGAGATGTTGGCTTGAGTTTTCTTGATTTGAACTAGTAGAGGGTCTTCGGGAGTGTCGCGAGCTTGCGACCTTTGGGAAGAGGTGCTTGGTGCAGAAGTGGAGGGGTTGCTTGCTATGACTCATCCGGATCGAGTTAGCATGTTGACGTTCCCATCTTGCTTCTTTTTCCTATTCTCTAGTACTTCCCTCATTAGTCATCGTAAGTCACAACATAACAAGAATTATCAATCTTATTCATGGCATTAGAGCCCTCATTCACAATTAGGATTAAATGAGTGGTCTCCTCAAATTCTCCTATCTCTATTACATTGACACCACCCTCGTTAGGAACTATGAATTCCTTCTTGTCTATGAGGTCTTGGATGACATTGCGGAGAATGAAGCATTCCTCGGTGGTGTGGCCACTATATTGGTGGTAGCCACAATACTTGTGATGAGCATGATTGGCATTGACTGTCTTGGGTTGGTACCCTTGTATGGGTGTGACTGGCCCTTTTGCTTTAAGAACTTCGAAGGCCTCGGTTTGAGTCATTCCTTGGAGAGGCGTGTAGACACGGTCATTTCGAGACTTCTTGCCTTGGGGTGGAAGAACCTTTTTGTAATTCCCCTTGTCGGTAGTGACGGAATTAACTGAAGCCTCTTTTGAGGAGCTAGAGGCAGCCTTGTAACGGAGGGTAGGAGCACTTTTCTTGATTTCCCTAAGCAACTCATCCATTTGGATCCCCGCCTCATACATTTGAGAGAAATCAGCATAGCAAGCCCCACGTAGGTGGGTGCGAAGATCAATCTTTAGACACATAAGATAGATGTCCATTTGCTCCTTGGTGTTAGGCCTCTCGACAATCTCAGCAAGCCTTTCATTCCACCTTCTCGTGAAGTCAATAAAGGACTCGTTGTCCCTTTGAGTGGTGTTTTCAAGCTCTTTCTTGGTTGGCCGGTTGGTGGTGTTGCCTTGGTATTGACTCTTGAAGGCAAGCATGGCGGCGTCCCAATCAAGACGGACTGTGAGCGGGAGAGTATCATACCAATACTTTGCCGCCCCCTCAAGAGTAAGAGGGAAACATTGTGCCATAACCTTGGGTGAGACCTTCTTCGGTACCATAGCCCAAATGTAAGCCTCAATGTGTGCCATGGGACAAGAGTTTCCCTTAAACTTGTTGATGTCGGGCATCTTGAAATTGTCGGGGAGGGAAGCCATTGTGTTCATGAGAATGGATGACTGATAGAGGCTTGTATCAGAGCCTTTCCCCAAGATGAGACCGTTGAAGCGTTGATCTATGTAGGCCATGATTGAATCAACCATCTTGGGCTCATTGTTCTTGGTGCTTGGTTCCCCCATTTTCTTGGTGCGGGCACTGACATAGGGGCTCTCAAACAAACCCTCAGTCCATTCGGACTCGTCATTGTCTTTCTTGTTTTTACCCTTGGTGAGCTTGGTGAGCTTTTCTTTCATTAGCTCCATTTCGGCCTCGTGGACCTCCCTTTGATTGTCGAGGTGGGATTGCCAAATGTCATCTTTGTTTTGAGCCTCCTTATTAAGAGTTGAGACTTGTTCATGGAGAAGTTGGACCATGTTTGTCGGTGTTGGAGCCGCCGGCCATTGATGCTGTCGAAGCCGTTGGAGTGATCTTTTCACGAACTAACCGATTTGCTGAATCCCGGTAGACACGGTAAGTACCAATTGAACCTATATTGCAGAAGAGGCCCTTGTCAGTCTTCAGTACACTTTCGGTTCATGAAGAGGCTTAGAACACACAGTGGGCACACGACTCAAAACCACATAAAGAAAAGACTCTTTTTTTTATATAAGTTGGAGGAATGGAATCCCTTTTGGGTTTCTAAGAAAATAATGGAATCGTCACACTAGTATATAGACCATCTCGCGGTCCCATATACTCATCGGATTCTATCACGCTTGTGAATCCTACACATGTCGGGATTAAACTAAATTAATGTAGTAAAGCATACATGTGGGGACGGATTTTTATTTCATCCATAATAACCACTTGGGGACGGATTTTTTTTTCCGCCCATGATAACCACTTGGCATGTATGATTTGAAGACATTAGTTTAGGGAAATCTCGGCATATGAAAAATGACTTTAGTCACGGAGTGTTAGACCCTAACTAGAATTGTGTTGGCTTGTGCTCGGTTAAATGAGAGGCTTAAAGGTCACCCCCAGCATGTAGTCATGAACTACGCCATGGGCTGAGGTTTACCGCTTCGAAAGAGTCAAGGTCTGGTGGAGCTTGAAACTTCCTATGACGGGCTTTGACGGGTTTGGGGTTATGAACTTGTGCGACTCGATAGTGAGCAATTTATAGGAATTCGTGCACGTAGTATGAGGTCTAACACGTGACAAAACATTTTTACTCTTTTTTTTTTTTGAAATAAAAGCACATAAATTACAACTCTCGAATCACCCGTGTGACCGATAAAATAAAACACGAAAGTAAAACAGTCCAAAAGGCCAGATTAGGCCTGATGCAGGCAACTGTGCCCAAACCCCCATCAAATCTGCTCTGTTCTGAAACCTGATCTTGTCCTGGAAACCTACCCAGAAGCGCGCGCCTCTGGATGGTGATGTGGGAAGCGCACGCATGGCGCAATGTCTATGGGAGGCGCCCGCTTCTGGGCAAACCTGTCAGAATGTCAGACTTTGGACTCAGGGGATTGCCCTGGTACTGAATGTATTGTAACCCCTGCAGAAATGATTAGTGTAGAAAAAATAAGAGAAAACTAGGAAGAACATATCAGATGCGGGCGACTCTGGTCCTTGATGTGGGATGCGCGCGCCTTAGGTCAAGAAGGCCAGAGGCGTACGCCTCCCCCATCAGAGACCAGAATGCCCAGAAAAGATGTAGATTTTGAACAAAATGCAAGTTTAACCCTCAAACGTCCCCAGCAGAGTGACCACTGTAGATACCCCGGGGCGAGCGCAGCCTTAGGCTAGGGCACGCAGGTCGATTCCTAGGATGTCTATTTGTGTTTTAGAGTCGCCACCTATGTTTTAAAGGAACATAAGAAAAACCTAATGTGTAGCCTAAGTTTGATTTACGAAAACAGAGATTCTTATTTATGAGGTTCGAGGGTTAGGTTACGAGATGGGAAGTACTTAAACACCCATCTCGCCCAACTAATGTTGGTCTTTCTTGTTCAAAATCTACATAATCAAAATCTTCTTCCTATTCTTCGATGATGATAAAAGGGGTTTAAAAAGGGGTTTTTTTAGAATGTAGGGAGATAACTCCTTGACTAACTTCAATGAAGTGAAGTAATCTTTGGTGTCATCTCCCAAAATGTTTGGATGATTGAACGTTTGATGAAATAAAAGAGAAGAAGAAAGATGAAGTAGGGAAGAGGGAAGTGAATAGTCTTTTACCTATGCTTCAAGGTGACTTAAAATATTTTTTGAGAAATTGCCTTCGAATTGCCTTAGATATCTTTATGTATAGTTTTCTTTCTTCAAAAAGGAGTCCTTCTTCCAATAGTGGAGAAGAGGGGTTTATATAGTTGTAAAACACAAGTTTTGGTGCCAAAACTCAGTCACCAAGAAATCTTTCCCGGACTAAATCATGTAAAATAAGCAAGGGAGAGATTCTTGGACAGAAATCTGTAACTGACGCCCAGAGGCGCGCGCTTCCCACCTTGGGTGTGGAAGGCGCGCGCTTCTGGCTCCTATGGTCGGAGGCGTGCGACTCAGGGATGGCTTTTTTGATAGAATGACTGGAAAGTCAGCCCTGCTATTCAGTTTAGTCCATGGACTTAACGGGATCAGTCAGGAACTTAACGGAAGTAACAGAAACTGACAACAAACACTTAAAAGAGGGAGAAACACAAAATCAACCGTGCAATCGGGGTGAGCGGTCCAAGGTGGGGTGTCTACAGGTGTGTGTGTGGAAGAAATCAAATGCTCTAAATATCTAAATGATGGTATGAGCAAATGAATATCTTTCGGTGAATAGGCTGAGTATGAATGGTTTAAAGGCTTGAAGCTTTATGAACGAATTCTGGGTTTGCAAAGGAGATGGTTGAAGGTTTGAATATCTGGGTAACAATCTTCAAAGCAAACTTGAACACTTGGGAAATTTCTCTTGAAGCTCAGCAGCCTTCATTGTTGAATAATGAAGGCTATTTATAGGCAGAGCACCCTTGTGACCGTTGGGTAAAGATTTGAATCAAATATGAAGGGTACAATGCTGTCGAAATCCCATTAGTTGAGCTGTCATTATCGTCCTTGGTTTGTGTTATAGTCCTAGGTAGTTGTAGCACTACTACCTGACAATTGTCCTTTGTTGCAGAGAAAGGAAAAACGGTAAAGAATTTGAACTGCTAGACAAACCGACATTCCTTGCAGAAACTCCAAGTTAACTTAGAGTTATTTTGACAAGACATAACACATTCCTTTAAGGTTGAAAAGGGAATGTTTGTCTAAGGAATAAATGACTTCTCTTGAATTCTTCATTTACTGCGCGGTTTCACCAGGCATAGGAGTGGTTCCAAGGATGAACTTGATAAGCGGTTTCATAAGGAACTGTAGCACGCGGTTTCATCAAAGCCACAGAATGCGGTTTGGTAAAACACTTGTAGCTCCATGCTGGCGGTCTTGAATTTAGCACAAGTTCGGTTTGAACAACTAAACCGCTAAGGGTAAACCGAACTACTCAGCCTAGACAAACAAAAATCTAGAAATGGACTTATCTAAAAATTGAAGTATAACTTCATTACATGCGGTCCTAAAGTCCATAAAAAGACACGTGGCATGGATCAATCAAATTAAGTGGGTGTACTAACAATGAATCCTAACAATCTCCCTCTATTTTATTGATGCCATTACCACACTATGATAATAGCAAAACATTGTACTTGGTAAAAACATATCCGAAATAAATTTCATGAAATTGCATGTCCAAAGTCAATGCACACACTATGCTAGACCATAGATTTCTAATCTATCAAAAACAAAGGAAATGAAGAATAGATAGAAAAGAAATACATTCAGATGCATATAGAATAATATGATTTTGAAAATCAGATATGCATGTTTAAACTGAATGTTTAAAACAAAATGCACTTAAAAATATTTTCATGATGAATATAGTGCATGAGGTTTTAAGAAATGCAAGCATTGTTCCACAAACAAGCAGTTTGAATAAACAAAGTTTTGAAAACAGAATGCTATGCATTCATTCTCATTATAATTCAATCATAAAGGTTTTGAGACTTATAGAGAAAATGAATTATAAGAGAGAACCAAAAAGACTAAGATGAAAAATCTAGTCTACTTCATCAGCGGCGGCATAAGCTCTTTCTTCAGCGGCATCATCTGCAATATTGTCCTGCGCGGCTTGATCATTAACAGCTTGATTATTTACTGCGGCTTGAGGGTATTAGGCAGTAGGGGCGGTTGGAGCAACATTTCGTGAACCGGAGGCATGAGCGATTTCAAAGATAAAGTCTGTTGTACGAAGCCGAACCTCAGTAGGTTCATTGATCTTTTGTTCAATGATAGCGGTTTGCTTCACCAACTTGCCAGTTCTGTGCAGTATGAGATCAGAGCTGTCAAAGATATACTTGGCCAGAATATCAAGCTTTTCTTCTATGGAGTCCATTCTGGTATCAACGGCTTCCTGCTTTAAGGAATAGATATCATGGTTGGTTTTGACCATGTCTTGGAGAGACAGTTGATTACTCAAAATTTTATGGAGCATTTCTTTCAACTCAAGATTCTCATTTATTCTCTCCCTCTTAATGGCATCAAGATCTGATTGGATTATAAGGAGGTGAGAGTCAAACCGAACTGTTGAGGTTTGCTGATGAAACTGAAGGTTTCGAACCGCATCTATCAAATCGGCGGTTGAATCACGAAGAGGTAAGATGGGATAGGAAGGAATTGAAGGAGGAGGTTCATCAGAAGGAGTGTAATCAGGCATGGGTTCATCATCATCAGAAGAAGAAAGAGAGATGGCAGCATTAGATTGATGGGAATAAGAAGAATGCATTTTGGCTTTACCTTTCAGGAGAGTATGTGCATCTTCTAGTGATTCACCCATGGAAACCCTAAGTGCGGTTTCAAACTCTATGGGGTCAAACGGAATGGAAAATGAATATGGGACAATTTTAGTTTCAGGAGAAGGAGGAGGAACTGGATATCTCATAAAATCATCATAGATGAAAATAGAAGGTGAAGGAACAATGAATAGGCGGTATAGGCTTGGAATACAATGACAGTTAAAATATAGAAAGAATTGAGATGCAAGAGTGGGGTCCAGAGTAACCTGATAACCTATCTCAGCCATTACCTGATCAAGTGCAGTTAGAATAAGTTGCTCATTTGCAGCAGCACTATCTTCTGCAGGATAGATGGCAAAGGGATTAGGGCGGCCTGATTTTAGAAATCTGTCTTCGGCTCTGGCGGCGGCACGAGCACGAGCTCCAGCCCTTCTTTCCCTTGAAGTATCAGTCTTGAACCGTTTCAGATACGATGCCAGATCTGCAGCACTCTTCCTTTTCTTTGTCTTCGGTTTAATGAATGAAACATATATCTGAGGGGATAGTTGAACCGATGGTTGAAATAGCGGTTGAACCGAAGTAGAAGGTTGAGCTAGAGTTGGTAAAACCGAGGTTGCAGCATATGGTAAATCTGGAGATGTAGAAGGAGATGACTGAACCAGAGATGGAGTATGCTCTGGTGAGTCAAACTTCAATTTCCTTTTAAGAGCAGGAGGAGAGACCTCAATCAGCATAGGGTCAATACCAGCTTTCCTCATTTCTGCCCTTTCTCTCAATTCCTTTGCAAATGGCCCTTCTAGAGGTAAATGATTTCTCTTGTCATGTGCCTCAGAGAAGTCCACTGCACCTAGAGGCCTTGATTGCCAATGCTCCACAAAGTCTTATTTTATGATCAGCTTCCTCCTCTTCTTATTTGGTTGAACCTCAAGAATTTCATCATCTTGCACAGGTTCATCTAGAACTGCCTCAGACATATCAGTCTGCTCAGGCACAACCGCAGCCTCAGACACTGCGGTCTGCTCAGGCTGAACCGCGTCCTCAGACGCTTCGGTCTGCTCAGGCTCGGTTTGAGTAGAAGGTTTAAGATTGGGAAAGGCATTATAAATGGCAGCCAACTATTCATCAGTGAACTGAACAGGAGGTGGTTTTGAAGGTGAAGGTTTAGGTGGAGATGAAGGTTCAGTGAAAAGGAAGTCAAATAGAATTTTCTTGGGAGATGCTTTTGGAGGAGATAGAGGTTTGGTTTGAATGGATTTAGCTTTGGTGGCTTTAAGAAGGCTATCATCCAATGCAAACTTTATTGATTTCTCAACATTCTGATGTAATGGAGAGAAAGGTTTGATTTAAGGTTTTGGAATGGAAGGTTTGGAAAAAGTAGGTTTAGAGAGAGTAGGGGACAATTTGATAGGAGGAAATGAAGTTGAAGTAGAAAGGGGTTTGGAGGTCGGTTTGGATGAGGGTTTATAGGGAGGTTTGGTTAGGTCAGCCTTTGTGATGACTTAGGGAATTTGGGCAGAACCTTTCCTTTTTCTTGTGGGAGTGGTTTCCCTGGGTTGAGCCGCAGGTCTATGCCTTGCTGCAGGCTCCCCCTTAACCGCTTGCTCCCCCTCAGCTGAAGCACCGGTTTGATCTAAGTGACTTAGCCACATTCTATTCAAGGTTTCAGTCTGACCTTCATTCCTTAACATTGTAGCATGGGCCTGATCAGCTATGGAACCAGCATAAGGTTTGCCTGATTTATGAGCCGAGCCTCAGGATAGGTGCATCTTTCATTTTCAGGAAGAGGGTCTTCATTCCACACGGTTTGGGCAAATCTCCATCCAAACTTGATTCTGAAGGCATCCAACTTAGATGAACCAAAGATGGTTTTCTCTAGAGGGTCCATCCAGTAGTCCTTATTTGTAGAAGAGAACTTAAATATCTTAGGCTCCTGGTGAAGAAACCGAGTGAGCAATCTGCAATGAGTTTTGATCTTGGACTTGCCAGCGGCTTTATCAACAGCGTGGCGGCTCAAGGCATTAATCAACTCCTTCATTAGGATCTTTGGCCAGTGTAGTTTCTTCCCTTTGTAGATGGCTACACAGCAAGCATACTGTTCACTGGTGAAATTGTTGTGATTACAATTTTTGCACATCACAGCAGAATCAACCAGATCACACAGATGGGCCATCACCTCCCCAAAATCCTTCTTGGAGGAATTCTTGGTGGAAAAGGAGCTTACTCCAATCAGTTCCAGAGTAGTGCTATTCAAGAGCTCCAGTTTGATACTTAGATCCCCAGAATACTCAAATCCAGCTAGCACACCTAGTTTCGATGCGGTTAGAGTCACATCCTTGCCACAAACAGTAGACTTGATTGCATCTTCATACACGACTTCTCCAGTTTCCAGATCCATAATAGGTTCTCCTCTCACATCCAACATAGCGGCATTGGTAAGGATCCCATTATCAAAGAATTCTGAACAGATGATAGGGACATATTGAAATTCATCCATGAGGAATAGCGTAGGAGCTTGGTTATTTCTAACAGATTGAGCAGATTTCTTCCAACCCTATCCTGTTTGAATTCGGCTTCAATTATTCTTGAACCTGGTACAAAATTGGATGTATCCTAAAAGAAATTTTCAAAGTTAGAATTGATTTTGAGGAAACAAGGTTTGAAGCATCAGTTAAACCGATTGGTTTGAGTGAAGCTTGCAAAACCTTAACAAAGGAATCCTAACAATGACATCATACGGTCTAAGTAAAGTAAGGGTAAAAATGTAAAAACAGTAAATAAGAGAATAGTAAAAATAAAATGGATCAAAGAGGGAAATTTTTGAAAAAGAGTTTTGAATGCACGAAGAACATAAAGAACAGAGTATGAACATGCAAAACAAAATCTTAACCAAAATATGAAAGAATTATACCAAAACGATCACAAAGGGCAGATTCTAACAAAGTTCTAAATAAACTAAGGCAAATAACATCATTAGAACCCAAAAACTGCAAAAATACGAACGAACACCAAAAACCCAAAAATTCGATTTTGCTCAAAAATTGAACACAAATCACAAAATAAAGTAATCAATCAGTATATCTAAGCAAATGCGAGTACAATCCAACCAAAAATTTGAAGAAAAAGCACAAAATGGTCAAGGAAGATGAACAAGCTTTTTCAAGCAATAACAATGGTGGACAAGAAAATGTACTGAGTTAGGGTTCAGAAATTCATACCATATCGGGCTTCATTGATTTGGATGCAGTAGAGGTAGAAGCAAGATCAATGGTTTTCTTTGGTGCCATTTCGAAAATCGTTTAAGTAAGAAATTTTTAGAGGGAGTATAGAGTGTAAGCAGAGAGTGCAGAGGAGAGAGAAGAGTTTTGCCAAATAGAGAAAGAAGGTAAGAAGTTAAACTGAAAAATGATTTGTCTTTTATACTCAATTAACCACCTCGGGTAGTGGAGCGGCCATGACGGCTGTGGAAAACTTAACCGTCACTGTACCTGTCGATTCGCATTTAATGCGGCAGAAATAATTGTACAAAGGCCCTTAACGAATGAAGTGACATAAAGTAGGGACTAAATTTCAATTAAACATACCTGAGCGGTTTGAGTAAACCAACTTACCTTTTCCTCATTATCGGTTTTGATGAAACCGATATCTCTCAGATCTATCTTCGGTTTCAGTAGATCAAACCGAGTCTTTGTTTTCACACTCCGGTTTGGATCAAACTGAGGGTATTCTTCCTGACTTTTTAGACTGGAACCTTTATTGATGCGGTTTCAATGTTGATAGAACCGCAAGCTATTTTTGTAATTACTTAATAGAGCTAAAATACTTAACAAAATTTATTAGAAACAAGAAATAATTAGACATGAAATAATTTAAGTTAGTTCCAGCATACCCATTTCTCCTCGTAGATGAAAGAGCCTTGAATTTTCAAGCGGTTTAGTAAGGATGTCAGCAATTTGATCATCAGTTCCCACCTTTGCTAGGAAAATGTTCTTCTTTTCAACATGATCTTTGAGAAAATGATATCTTATGTCAATGTGCTTGGTCTTAGAGTGTTGAACTGGATTGTTGGAGATAGAAATAACTGCAGTACTATCACAGTAGATAGGGCAGTTCTTTTCAAATACTTCATAGTCTTCCAACTGCTGTTTCATCCAGAGAATTTGAGAGCAACAGCTTCCAGCCGCAATGTATTCAGCTTCAGCGGTTGAGACTGAAACCGAAGCCTGTTCTTGCTGGACCATGATACAAGCCGAGATCCAAGGAACTGACATGTACCACTAGTGCTCTCTCTATCAATCTTACATGCTGCAAAGTCAGCATCTGAATAACCTAACAAATCAAATGAAGATTCTTTGGAGTACCAAAGTCCAAGGTTAACAGATCCACACAAATATCTAATAATACGTTTAACAGCAATAAGATGAGATTCTCTAGGGTCAGCTTGAAATCTAGCACAAACACACACACTGAACATGATATCTGGCCTACTTGCAGTTAAGTAAAGAGGAGAGCCAATCATACCTCGGTAGAGTATCTGATTCACTTTTTTACCTTGTTCATCTCGATCCAAACTTCAGGCCTTTTGCATAGGGGTATCTACTGGTTTAGCGGTTTCAAGCCCAAATTTCTTGATCAAGTTTTTGGTGTATTTGGCTTGATTGATAAAGATTCCATCATGACATTGCTTTATTTAGAGTCCAAGAAAGAATGTAAACTCTCCCATCATACTCATCTTAAATTTACCTTTCATTAGCTTCTCAAACTTAACACACATAGTTTCATTAGTAGAACCGAAAATAATATCATCAACATATATTTGAACTAATAATGAATGACCTTTGTGTTTAGCAATAAATAAAGCTGTATCAATTTTACCTCGAGAGAAGCCTTGTTCAATAAGAAACTTAGATAGATTGTCATACCATTCTCTTGGTGCTTGTTTGAGTCCGTACAAGGCCTTCTTGAGCTTGAAGACATGATTAGGTAATTTGTTATCTTCAAAACCTGGCAGCTGGGCTACATAGACTTATTCTTGTAGTTCACCATTCAGAAATGCACTCTTCACATCCATTTGATATAACTTGAATTTCTTGAAGGAGGCATAGGCCAGGAACAATCTAATGGCTTCAAGTCTGGCTACAGGGGCAAAGGTTTCATCATAGTCAATCCCTTCTTCTTGCCTATAACCTTGAGCAACCAACCTTGCTTTGTTTCTTGTTATAGTACCATTTTCATCCATCTTGTTTCTGTATACCCATTTTGTTCCAATTACAGTGTGATCTCTGGGCCTTGGAACTAGATTCCAAACTCTGCATCTTTCAAACTGATTGAGCTCTTCTTGCATTGCGGCTACCCAACTTGGATCACTTAGAGCTTCATCTACCTTCTTCAGTTCCATCTGAGATAACAGTGCGGTTAAGCTTCCTCTTGTTTGAACACCAGAACTGATAAGACCTATAACATTAGTAGTTGGATGGTCTCTATGCTCATTGATTTCTGGAGGGAGGTCTTCATGAACTACTATTTCTTGAAGATTTTCTAGAGGAGGCTCTTCTTGATAATCATTGAAATCTTCATTGAAGGTGATGTTTGGAACTGGATCAACGGTTTGAATGGGGTCAGAAGACAGCGGTTCAGCAGCAACACCACTTGCAGTTTGATCGGATGCGGCTGGAGAACCCGATGGAGCGGTTTGCGTAGGTTGGTCATCAGCGGCTGTATGATTAGGGTAAGATGTACATGTCTCAAAACTAGATGTACCTGTCTCAAAACTACTAAAATCATCAGCAATATTTGGAGCCATATGTGGCTCAAGAAGATCATGTTCATCAAATGTAGCATGGACAGACTCTACAATTTTTAATGAAGTCTTATTGAAACAACGAAAAGCTTTGGAGTGTGTGAGAGCCCGCGCTCGAAAGCCGCACACGCCGAAATGATCGCTCGTGAAAGCGGTTTGGGTGAGGCCTTGTTGCTAATGCGCTTTTGGAAATGTGCTCGGTTCCCACACAATGGTTTCCTCTCGATGGAATCAAAACAGTCAAGAGTCGCCACCTCATTTTATTAACGAAGATAAAACCTTTTTTTAGAGAAAGTAGGTTCGGGGGCTAAGTTACGAGAAGAGAAGGGGTTAGGCACTCTCCTCGCCCGTGATGGTCTCTAGCATGCATGCCACATAGATTCAATTTTATGCCTTTATGCCTTGCTTTTATGCCCTAACAAAAATGGTGATTTAATATATGAGGAATTCTTCCTATTCTAGGAATGTTTGCTTTAGTTCACAAATGAGAGTCGGTTTTGGTGGACTCTCACTTGGTTTTGGAAATGATTTAGCATTCATATACAGTAAAGGGTATCACAAAGAAGGGGTGGGGGATTAATATTTACAATGGTGAACAAAAGGGAAACAAATCCCATAACAAATAAATGTCCAAAAGTCCGTCCCCAAGCATTTTAGGGACTGCTGCGTTCTTCTTCTCTGTGTACCTGCTCTTATGCTTACACGATATGGTAAGTGAATGTCAATAAAAGTTCCTAACACATCAATCATAAACCATGATTTTTCCTTTTATTTTAGGAGCATGTTATGGTGTCCAAACAAAGCATGCAAGATAGAACTTTCAACAGCCTAGTCTGACAGATATGCATACCTCCATAAAATATCCACTTTTTGCATCATGAATATGGGGGAATCATGGAAAACACTAAACATGAAAGGTATTCCTAACATATCAATTTTTATATATGGAAAGTTTAAGAGCCATCAAGCAAGTATAAGTCACACAAACCATCTATGACATTTCCATGTCAGAGATGAACCAGAACAGATCTGCAGATCAAGAGTCTAAACAAGAAATGAAAATAACAGTATTTGCTCACGGGAAAAATATTTTATTCATATGATCATTTTCATATGTTTGTCTATAACAAAATATATTTTTTGGTCTACGACCAAAAACTAATTTTACTATACATAAACAGAGCAACAAGACAGAAAGGTGCAGATGGACAGTCTGTTGGAATATCATGAATACCATGAAAACACTCATCAAAACTCATCTAAATGAAGTGATGTGGGCATGAAACTTTGTGTGTGCATATATATACATACTAAAAACACAAAAAAACATCCATTGAAGCATTTAATAAAGATCTATCATCATTCAGAGAGAAGAACAACAAGAGTATCAACATTGTATTTTGGACATCAAATGGAGGTCTAGCCTAACATGGTGGCTAGACCTCTCAACAAATTACATAATCAACTACATATTATATAGATGAACTTTACAAGAACAAGAGATTACCTAGATGTGCTTCCTTTGCTTCCAAGGGAAGACTTTTTTGTTGCTTTTCTTAAGGTGTTTGCCTTATATTGAAAGAGTGTTTGAATGAGTTGTTTTTGCTTGTGTTTGGTGTGTGTTTAGGGTGGTGTTATGGTGGTGTTGTGGTGGTTTATGGACTGAGATTTGAGAGGGTTGTGGATGATTGAGAGAGAGCAAAAAACCTGAATATGGAGTGAGAAATGTGGGAGAGTTGTGTGTGAAGTGTGGGTGAGTTGTGTGTGAAGTGTGGGTGAGTTCTCTCTCTCTCTCTTGTAGAATGGATGATGATGGTGGTGATATGGTGGAGGGAGGTTGTAAAATGACCTTAGGTCATCCTTGCTAGGCTTAGGGGCCATTTTAGGGGTCATCTACCCGGGTAGGAGCAGCTGGGATAGCTTTGAAGTTGATTTGAGTGAGCAAGTTGTTGAAGAACAAACTGCAGGTCTGAACCTCCCAAAGTAGTCGTACGGCTGGAATCTGTCGTCCCCTTTTCCCAAAATGCCACTTGTCACGCTCTGATTGGCTCCTTCCTTATCTTTTTTGGCCAGCCAACTTGAGCCACTTGTCTGACCATGGCTGGCCCCCATTACTCCTTGTTTGACTTCTTTAGACGTGAATGATCACAATTAGGCTTCCGGTATTGGTTCCGTAACAGTCAAAGTTTTGCCCGAACGTGCGCACTACGGTGTCCCGGTTGTCCGCGGTCCCAACATGAAAGTTGCTTGAAATAATCGTGTGGTCACGTACGTCTATCTGAAATATGTTTATAAGAAAGGGATGACAATAATATATATTTAAAGTGCACAGAATAGATAATAACGAGCATATTCTAAGGGTGTGGGCCCCGTTTCGGGTCCCGCACCTCAAAAATTGAAGTACATGTCCGTTTACTCGTTTTTTCGCTCTGATCATGAATTTGAAGTCCGTTAGTACATTCGATGCACCGATAAGGCTCACGGCATTCCCACATAACCAAATCGAGGGCTTAGGTCAATTTTAGTGTTTAGACCAATAAAATGGGTTTGATAAGGGGTGCGAGATCGGGGTATCTATAGAGCCCCTCGTCGAATCTCCTTGTAATGTAAAGGGGATTCTACGATTTACTAAGAGACACACGATCTCGTCTAGGGTGTAACGGCTGGGTCCAAAGTAGGACTTCCTACGTATCTCTTTCGAGAATCAAGCCTCTGTAGTTCTAACTCAAACAAGCAATCAAACTAGTGACAAATAATGGTCGGTCCTGGATTACTGGTTTACCTACGTATCTTTTTCGAGAATCAGACCAATCGTAGTTCAGGTTTATTGAAATTTAAAATGCAGGGGGTTGCATTGAGATGCGTTGTCTCTTTGCTGGGGAGGAGATTGACATGGGAATGACTAGGCTCTCTCGAGCGGCCTACATATCCCTTTAGGGGGAATCAAGTCAAAACGTAGTTCGGGGGAGGTACAACTCGTCATCAGGAGAGGACTACAATCAACAATACTCAAGGATTGACGCAAGGTACAATCGGAGCGAGGGGTATATCTCAGAATCCGGGAGATGACCTAATTCAACAATACTCAAGGATTGACGCAAGGTACAATCGGAGCGGGGGGGGGGGGGGGTACATCTCAGAATCTGGGAGATGACCTAATTCAACAATACTCAAGGATTGACGCAAGGTACAATCAGAGCGGGGGGTACATCTCAGAATCCGGGAGATGACCTAATTCAACAATACTCAAGGATTGACGCAAGGTACAATCGGAGCGGGGGGGGGGGGGGGTACATCTCAGAATCCGCGAGATGACCTAATTCAACATCAAGATGAGTCGCATTTCTGACTCTGGGGATTGGAACTGACCAATATTTTGAGAGAACGAGCGACTGAGTTCACCGGGGTAAACTGCCTACGTATCCCTCAATGGGAATCAAGTCGAGTCGTAGTTCTGGGAGGACCCGACTCAACATCAAGAAAAGGTTTAAATCAACATTACTCACGGATTGACGCAAGGTACAATACGAGTGGAGGTACATCTCAAAATCCGGGAGATGACCTAAGTTCGACATCAAGACGAGTCACATCAAACTCTGGGGGAAGGAACAACATAATTTCAACGGTGAGATCTAAATTTTCTTAAACCGAAATTAATTTTGAGAGCTTTAAGAGGCGTCTCGACCTAGAATGATTTTGAGTGTTTTAAAAGGCGTCTCGACCTAAAGTGATTTTAAGAATGAGAACTTTAAGGGGCGTCTCGGCCGATATGGATTTTGAGAGTTTTAAGAGGCGTCTCGGCCTAAAGTCATTTGATGATGAGAACTTTAAGAGGCATTTCGACCGAAAATGATATTGAGAGTTTTAAGAGGCGTCTCGGCCTAAAGTGATTTTGATAATGAGAACTTTGAGAGGCGTCTCGGCCGAAAATGATTTTGAGAGTTTTAAGAGGCATCTCAACCTAATATGATTTTGATAATGAGAAATTCAAGACTACTAACATGAAGATGATTTCAAGGATACGTTGCATGCTGAGCTGTGTCCCAGTCCTTTAGCTTTCACTTTGCTGTGTGATGAGATTTTTGTGCTTTGTTAAGCACCGAACCATCGCTTCGCATGGACTCTTGGCATTGTATTGAGTGCAGCAACTTCATTTTGGATTCCCGTTCACCCAAAAAGGGTTTTTGATTATTTCACAGTCAAGCTTCTCCGCTTCTAGAGTTACTGAAACATTACTTTGCGTGGTCTGTCGGCACCGTTTTGAGTGCTGCAACCTCATTCTGGATCCCTGTTCACCCAAAAAGGGTTTCTGATTCTTTCACAATCTAGCTACTCTGCCTTTGGAGTCACTGTGACTCTTGGCAATTGAAGTCTCACGTATATCAGGAGAAATGACACGATCAACATTATCTGTTGTGACCTGCAAGTTAGCTCTTTGGTTTTGCCATTGTTGTGGGATTTTGATCGCTTGCAATGAGCAACCTCTTTGTGAAACCAAGATGTGATTCGTTGTGTGGTTCCAACTTCGTACCTGCATAAGATTTTTTGCAAATATGTGGTCGTGCCTGAAAATTCAAGCTGACTACGTATCTCTTTCGAGAATGAGACCAACGTAGTTTGACTTTGGCAACTCGAACTTATTTTCTTCAAAAGGTCATTAGGAAATTTCATTCCCTACGCAGAAACATGAGCGTCGACTTCGTCGAGAATCCTTCTTGTGAGGACGATGTGGCAGAATGGATGATGTGTACCTGTAAGAGATTTTCTCAAGCAAGAAAAATATACATTGATGTTGATGATGGACCTTCTTGTGAGGACCATGATGTGGCCGAATGGATGATTTGTACCTGCAAGATATTATCAAGAGCAAGCAACATATATCTTGATATTTGATGTGCTCGAATGTGTCATTCATGTGCAACAAAAGATTTAGAACACATACATGGATTGAAATCTTTAAGATCGAGAGATTCAGAGAAAGATTGGGACAAGAATACACTCTCTTTTCATTTTGCAACCATTTTCCTTTTGAAGGATGAGAGTCAAATTTCTCCTTTTGAATGATGATTTTTTTTTTGCACTTGATTTTCTTTAATTTGACACATGTGCATTGCTCACATCTCAAACTTTGCTTATTATGAAGGAATGAGTGAAAGCATCATGCATGAACAGAGGGAGAATCATGAATGAAATGGATTGCACTTTATTGTGAATTTGCATTTTTGTGAAAATGAGGAATATGGATATGTGTATGGTGAAGCAAAGCCAAAAGCCTAGCGCGAACACTCAAAAGATCAATTCCAAATACCCATTTGATCAAGACTACTCAACGGTATATCTCCGGATGCTATGGTTGGCTCAGCCCCAGTCGTCGGCTGAAGAAACCCCATTTGTTCTTTCTGACATCATTCCCCCCAACATTCTTGTTGGTGAAGCCCCAGTGTCTCGCAAGGATCAACTTCAGATGTTGGCTATGGAATCCCCAGTATCTCCCAAGGATCAACCTCAGATGATCGCTATGGAAGCCCCAGTCAATATAGGAAAAGCCTCTGAATTTAGCATATGCAGCTCTTGTTGCACTTGAAGAGTGAATCTCATGTTGATCCAAATTGTCGTTTCAAGACAACTTCATGTTTTGGTGTTTCAACCTCTGGGGTCTCAACTGTCATTGAGAGTTTATCAAACATTCGATGCTTCTCTGTCGGAGGCAATTCACAATTTCTGACATGCAATACCCAATCGGCAGGGAGTCAACTGTGTTCGAGAGTTGTTCGGCGGGACACAATCCTGATGTTGCCGAAGAACGAGCTTTGGGCTTGGTGGGCCATATTGTCAATTCGAAATGGCACTGTGTTATGATGATCCACACATTAAGGGACCTAACTGTCTATGAGAGTTATCCCACATTCTTGATGTTTTCAATCTTGAGAGTTACTGAAACTCGCGATGCTTCTCAAAAGTTAACTTCCGCATTTCCTGCATTCCTTCAAAGGATCTACTGTCAATGAGAGTTGTTTTGTACTATGGCATTATGCCATCTGAATTTCCGTGTCACCCGGAGCAAACCATTCTCAATAAATCGTATTGTCATGAAGCCACCTCATTGCTTCTGAAGCATAACCAAGATTCTGATATGCAGCCCCATTTTTGTGTTCATTCACTCGACATTTCTTGCCGGCATTGAGACTCTGAGATTTAAAGAATAGCATTCCTTTGTCTCTTTTGCTGTCACAACTTGCAGGAGTTGGCAGGGGAAGGCACAAGGCCAGTATTTTGGGAAGCAAAGGGAAATCCCAGTGGGATCTCCAACATCGTGTTTGCGCAGAAGTGAAATGACGGAAGGACGAGAGTAAGGGGAAGCCCCTAGACTCAGGAAAATATACATACTCACACATTGAAATCAAAGACTCAAGACTTAAACTTATGTTATCTATCAAATGCCTTTAAATCAATAATTATGGACAAATCATTTGGACTTAAATTAGACTGTGACAAATTGACATGAGAACATCGTTGGGCAAACGTTGTGATTTGCGCCGCAGTTTGACCTCATTTGGTGAGAGGCCTTCGTCGTTGTCTCTTCTTCTTGATATTGATCACACCATTGGAGGCTGCACGATTTTTTTTTGTTCTTGGTCCCCTTCAGTGTAAGAGGGTGGTAGAGCACGTTGGTCTCCCACATAAGTCACCAGTTGTCGTCGTTGATGGTACTTTGCCCAAAGTTGAAAGATTTAGATCTTCTTTAGTGCAGATTGGCCTCGCATGCGCCGTGCTCCTTGAAACTGATGATGTCTCATGAGATTGTCTGACCCTCGGTCCATGTCTCATTTTTTTTGTGTAACGAGTGATGAAGTCTTCATTATGAATTGCCAACTGCCGTCATTGAAGGCACACACATGAAATTGAAGTGTCGGGATATCCTTTCTAAAAAAATTGAATTAAACAATAAAGAGAATGAAATATATGCAAGAATAAATAACTGATGTTTCTTCTTCTTTTTTTTTTTTTTTTTTTTTTTGACCTCCCCTTTTTTGCTCTCAATTTTTTTTTTTTTTTTGCACTCAAGAAGAAACATCATTGCTTCTGAAACATAACAATTTTACAAGATACAAATTTACAAAATGCGAAAATTTACAATGCATCATACATTAAAAGAAAATCGCCGATACTTGCAGTTGCATGATATCTTCACCCTTTTCTATTTGATTGGATTCTCTGATCATGCCCTTGATTGAACCCTGAAATCTTCGTTCGTCGGGTGACTTTGTCGATTGCCTTCGTAAGCTTCGTTGGTTGCCTTTGGCCCTAGTTCCCATCTCAATTAATCACAGTCTAAAATTTGTTCAGATTTCATTGATTTCTTTTAATTAAGTGAGATTCATTTTAAGCTTTATGATTCAAAAGGCATTTGATAATAATGCAAATTCATTCACTGAAACGACTATGTTACAGGACAAGCAATAAAATAAAAGCACGAAGACAACACACTCTTAGACTTAGAAGACAAAGAAGATATGTGATCACATTACTAGGCAATACGCAAAAATGGACATGATTAAGAGTTAGGGCGGTCAGCCCAGTCACAAGCTAAAAGAGATCTAGGCACTGGAAGCTAGAAATCTCTAAAAGTGAACAAAAGTGTTGCTGCACTGCAAGCTAGCAAACAATAAATTCCGTCCATTTATTGCCTACGCTGTCGGGGTGAAAAGCAGTGGCCTCAGGAGTCAATGAGCCCCAAGGAAAAAACATTCCCATATCAAAATCAGGTCTGAGGTTTTACCAACCGCCTCGTTGTCGATGAGGTTCTGAATTGTATTCTTAAGAGACCAGCATGAATCTGTATCATGTCCAGGATATCGGTGGTATTTGCAGTACTCCAGGACATCCCAACCTTTAGGCAATGGCTGGGGTGATCGAAATTTCTCTATGGGTTTCAGAAGTCCGTGAGCAACCAAAACACACAAGATTTGAGACACGGGGGCACCGAAGTTATCAAACACCTGATTTGCTGCCGATGTGGGATTCTCTATGACCTCTTCATCAATGAGGTTTTGGATGGCATGCCGGAGAGAGAAACAATTGTTGGTGTCATGGCCATTTGATTGATGATACTGGCAGTAGGCAGTAAACTCCCATTGCTTGGGTAGGTTGTTCGGTGACTTGTATCCTTCCATCGGTTTTAGGAAGCCTTTGTTCATGAGGTCATGGAAAACCGTAATCACTGGAGCATCAAGCTCATCAAAATGCCTATCATGGCGGCTAAACCTCCTCAAAATAAACTTATCCCTCCTTGGATCAAATGCCAGAATTTGGGGAGTATACTTGAAAGTTAAGTTTTGGTCGCGAGACCATGAGAACCAAGACTTTGTATCATGTTCAAAATCGGTCGTAAACATTTCACCTTCCATTGAGGATTTCCCGAAACCAAGGTACGAGGAGTAGGTTATGGTATCAACGTGTTGGGCCATCTCAAGGAAAGAGGTAAAAGTTGGGATGGTTTCTTGAGTGGGGTTTGGACAAGTGTATGGCACTTGGTGAGAGGCTCCATCTTTGGGCAAGGTGGCTATTTCTTGTGGTTGAACATAGGATTCCATGGTTTTTGGAACAACAAGTGAATGGGAGTTCTTGAGTCCCATGTGGCCTTCATTCTGCAAGAGGGCTGTCACACAGTCTATCATTTCCTCTTGATGCCCTTGGAAGATACTCTTCATGTATTCTGTCTGGGCTGTCATTTTCTTCCCTAACCATTGCTCCATTGCATAACCCGGCTCAAAGTCGGACGAGCCCTCAGTTGAGTTTGATGATGTATGTCCTTTGTTGGCCATGATTTATGGTGAAGACCGGAGTAGAGCTTTGATCAAATTGATGCTTGAAACGGACCTTGAATGTCGCGCTAGAGAACAAGAATAATTCTCCCTCTACAAGACGGATGAAAAAGAAAACCTATTTTAGATTTTCTGGGAAATGAAGCTTTATGAAATAAAGAAACAATTTTTTTTGTTTTTTCTTTTTTTTTTCAAAATTTGAAGCGCAAGCAACGCACAAACCTATGAATGCCGGACAAGCACCTTGCTTTGTTTTGACACGTTTTTTATCAAGTCCTGGAATAGTGGATACCGTCTCCAAAGTATAGGACCAACGTTTTGCACCTGTACTATTGGCCGTCCAAGCCCCTTAGCGAAGGGCCTATACTCTTTCTGGGATCCACCATTCGGTTACGGTCTATAGGCGGGGCTTGACAATTTCAAGTCAATCCAAGAATTCCACATGATATCCACAATTGAGGTCGATTATAACCTTTCTTTCGGGAACTCATAGGATTGAAGGGAAATTTCTAGACAAAAACTAGTATGAAGTCTGGGACGTGTCATTTTTTTGAAAATATGGACATCGTGTCTTGGTAACGGGGAAGATTGGCTTACACCCATCGCAACGACTAATAGGCACGCTTTGGGGTGAGAATGTCCATCGCGGGCCCTATAGGGAAGTCGATGAGCTCCCTTATTCCCTCGGGTTACATTCTCGGGTTTGTACGGTTCTACGAGACGTCTTTTTCAAAAACGTGCATGTGTGTGAGGTATCTATAAGTTCAAAAAATGATTTTTTTGAAAGCAAGTAAAGAAAACAAGAAAATCTTTTCTCTTTCTTTTTTATTTTTTCCATTTTTTTTGTTTTTTTTTTTTTTGTTTTTTAAAGGGAATCACCCACCACGCATGCATATATATACAAATAAAAAAGAATGTCCCTACAAAATAAAGCTTAGGTCATAAATATATACAAACCAAGCAAGGCAAGTAAAGCATGGCACACACAAAGATTAGAGTCTAGCCCACTTTAAAAAATGTCCCCAGCGGAGTCGCCACTGTGAGAACCCGCGCTCGAAAGCCAAACTGCGAAATGATCGCTCGTGAAAGCGGTTCGGGTGAGGCCTCGTTTCTAATGAGCTTTTGGAAATACGCTCGGTTCCCACAAAATGGTTTCCTCTCGATGGAATCAAAACAGTCAAGAGCCGCCACCTCATTTTATTTTAGGAAAAACGAAGATAAAACCTTTTTTAGAGAAAGTGGGTTCGGGGGCTAAGTTACGAGAAGAGAAGGGGTTAGCCACTCTCCTCGCCCGTGATGGTCTCTGTAACACCCATCGAATTTCTTGTTAAATATTTGACATATTTGTTAAATACTTGAACTTGCATATTATGTGCTAGTTTTACTTGGGTTAATTTATTAACTGCTTTAAATAGTTAAGGTGGTTAAATGTCTAGTTTTGACTTTTGGGTCATTTGTGAAAATTAGACTTTAGGGGTCTTTTTGTTAAAAGTGAAACTTGAGGGGCCTAAGTGCAATTCTTTGAAAGTTCAAAGTATATCATCTTGGTTGGGTTTGTCTGAGGAAGACATTTCTCCCCAAATTCATTTACGTACACTCCCTCTGTTCTAAAACCTAGGGTTAAAAGTTTACCCTCTTCTCGACTCCTCGAGCTTAATTATCCCTCCGTTCTCAATTCTGATCCCGGATTAATATTCGTGGCGTTGAATAGAGCGTTCCAGGCCGAACAGAAATAAGTTTGGGTCAACTTGAATTTTGACTAGGTAAGTTATTAGCTCCCCCTTGCTTGTAATAACATGCATAAATGTTATTCTCGATACTTGTGAATGTTAATTTCGTGTTTGGGATGATTTTTGTGGTACTTGTAAATTTGGGGCAAAAGGAGTAAAACTCTACTGTGTAGAATAATGAAAGAACTTGGGAAATATGAGTTTGAATAATGTTATGCCTTTTCTGGGTATGTTAAAATGGTAGTAAAATTTACTCCTACGTTTTGGGACGGAAAATTTCTTAACCTGGGAAAGGAATAAAAATTTCGCATTTTGGTACCTTGTGCGACCGCACAAAAATCCTTGGGCGACCGCACATCTTTCTGAAAGGTTTTTCAAAGAAATTAACCTGCTTGTGTGCGACCGCACAGTCCATTGTAGGCGACCGCACAGTTATCTGAAAAACCAAAAATGTTGTTTAAAGTTTGTATAAGTTGGAAGTAACCCTAGTTAAGGTATATAACCTTAGTATAAGATGTCCTAGCAAGGGTTGTGATACTTTAGGGGCATCAGAACTTGGTCTTAAACATGTATACTCATTGAATTAAAATGAGAACTTAAGTATAAGAGTACTAACTCTTCTTTATGTCTTGAAAGTGCTATGAACAAGTACTAATGTGTTATACTTGTTGTGAATCCAATGATTGTGCACCTTAGGGGCATTAGAACAAGGTCTTAGACTTGAACATCCTAAGAATAGGATTGGGATTTGGTAAGAGTAAATATATAACTCTTATACATGCTTGAATGTCCAAAGATTGGAATTATAACTTGAAGTATAAGACATTTAAAATCTTGTACATGGCTTGAACATCCATAGAAATGGATTAAGACTTGAATATAAGATAATAAAATCTTGTACATGGCTTGACACCAATACATATGTATGGTAGTGAACTAGGAAGTGCTATGAACAAGCACTAACGTGTATGAGACATGTTCTTGTTGTGTATGTGCAAACATTGCATACATTTGCTTGATACAAGGTGACTTCTTGATTACTTGAAGCATGTTCCTTGTTGAGCTAGTCCACTACTTTTGGATTAGTTCTTCTCCCGTAGTTCAAGTAAATATCTACTTGTACCTTCTTGTGTGAGTCCAGCTGGTTCTCCTTGCTTGTTCGAGAATATATAGGTTCACGCTTGTCGCGAGAGCTGGGGCTTAAGTGACAATTGGGTCCCTATGTATTTCCGCTTGACCCCTTACTACCGGCCATAGTAAGGACATAGCTTCCTTAGTTGGAGCAATAAGCCTGACTTAAGTGAATGCTAAACTCTTGTCTTGATCACCTCGTGAATACTCATGAGTCTTGATATTGGGAATGACACTGGTTACCGGGTCTTCTGATACATACTGAATAATCAGTTTCTTGTTATTGATCGTGATTGTCAAAGTAATACAAGCTACGTCAACAATGGTATTTTCTTGGGAGGAATAAGGAAGGGAGCAATATCCTTATAACTTGCTTGATTAGCTTTATGTGCTACTTGATGAGTGGATTATCCTCTCATATACTTGTTACTTGATGATTACTTGAGTATCTACTTGAATTGCATGAAAACATGTCATGTAGTTGCATCTAATAGCTTACTGAGATTTATCTCACCCTTTATTTGTTTCCCCCCCCCCAGGAAAGGAAGGATAGTGCGCAGTGAGGCTCGACATAGTTGGGAGCTTACTTCGCAGGTCGTGATTATTTTGGGGCTTGTGTCCTTTTACACTTGGTGAGGACGATGTATTGGGTTGTATAACTCCTTATTTTGGGGTAGACAGTCTTGTTCAGTTTTTGTTGTCACTAGACATCTTGTATAGTACTCTTAATGCCAGCTTATGTGCTAGGCATGTTTCCGCTGTGTATGTATTAAGTTTGGTTTTAAATTTTCTTGTCTAGAACTCGTGTTGTGAGATAGTATAGCTCCTTACCCTAGAGTTTATATATCATGTCAATTTGTTAAACAGATGTCATTCAGTTTCTTGTTAAGTTTCTTGTTCCTCGTTAGGCACTCCATCCAGGTTCGAGGTTCTATTAGGGGATCCCGGGACTTGGGGGCGTGTCAGGTTGGTATCAGAGTTACCCTGGTTTAGCTACCCTGTTTAGCTACCTTAGTTTTCTCTAAGTCTGGATAGGGTCTATGGCCTAGGTATGGGTGAGTCTTGGGGTGTTATTAATAACGCTGAGTGTTTACCTACAGGTACAATGAGTTCTGAAGGTACTAGTGGCAGTAATCAGCTGAGATCTATAACTCCTCAAGAAGAAATGGTTGATAATGTAGACTGGGATTATCCTAATCGCCTTACAAGGTTCTTGAAGTTGAAACCTCATAGTTTTGACGGGGAATTTGATGCTAAGAAGGAAGAGGAATGGATTGAAAGTATTGAGAAGATCTTTACAGCCTTGAGATGTGCAGGTGGTGATAAGGTAACCTTTGCAACCTTTAAACTTGAGAAAGCCGCTGAACATTGGTGGCAAGTGTTGAGTAAAAGTTGGGAACTGGAAGGTGTACCACAAACATGGGAAAATTTTCTTAAAGATTTTAAGTCACAGTTTATTCCAACAGTGGTCCAAGATAGAAAGGAGATGGAATTTCTTAATCTGGAGCAGGGAAGTCTGACAGTGGGGCAATACTCAACCAAGTTCACAGAATTGGCGAGGTATTGTGATCACTTAGTTCCAAATGAAGCTAAGAAGGCACAGAGGTTTGTTAAAGGGTTAAGGACTGAGTATAGGAAGCAACTTCTTTCTCTACAGCTCACTAGCTATCATCAAGCAGTGGAGAAGGCTTATACTATTAAAAATGATATCGAAGAACACAAGGTGAAGTTGGGAACAACCATGACTGGTCGTGTATCAGAGAAAACTCAGGGATCTGGTTCTAAAGGTGGTAAATCTGGCCGCCAAGATCGTCGATTCCGACAGCCAACCGAAAGCAAAGGTAGTGTATCAACTGGTTCGAGGACAACAGTCCAAGGTTCCCGGAAAGTATGTGGTTTTTGTTCGAAAGAAGGTCATTCTGAAGACAAATGTTGGTCAAAGCAAGGAAAATGTTTAGTGTGTGGTGAAGCGGGGCACTTTGCTAGAAATTGTCCTAAAAATAGAGGAAATCAAGCTGGGGTTACAAGTCAGCAGGCTTCAGGTTCCAAGAGAGATAGTGGGGGTCGACCAAAAGTTCAGGGTCGAGTGTTTGCTCTAGATCAGCAGGGTGTAGCTGAGTCTTCTGTAGTCATAGGAGGTATTATATTACTTTCTAGTACGAGAGCGCGAGTCTTGATAGATCCAGGCTCATCTCATTCTTATGTGGCATCTCATTTTGTGTCGTATTTGCATGTTCTTCCTGATTCTATGCCTTATGTGCTAGAAGTATCTTCCCCTATGGGAGATTGCATGTTTACTTCTGAGGTTTACAGGAAATGTGAGGTTCTTGTGGGTGATCATGCCCTTCTTGCTGACCTAGTCGTGTTACCTATAAGGGACTTTGACGTGATTCTTGGCATGGATTGGCTATATGTGCATCATGCATCTGTTGATTGTTATAGAAAAGTAGTAACTTTTTCTATTCCTGGTTTGCCTGATTTTACCTTTGAAGGTGATAGGCCTTTATGTGCTATACATGTTATTTCTGCCTTAAAAGCTAGAAAACTTTTATCTCGTGGTTGTGCCGGGTATCTCGCATGTGTACTTGATCAGAGTTTATTTGTTCCCAAGATGGAGGATATTCCTGTTGTGTCTGAATTTTTAGATGTGTTCTCTTCTGAGTATAGCATGCCACCTGATCGAGAGCTTGAGTTCTGTATTGAGTTATTACCAGGTACAACACCAATCTCTAAAGCACCTTATAGAATGGCTCCGGCTGAGTTGAGAGAGTTAAAAACACAGCTTGAGGAATTGCTTGAAAGGGGCTTCATCAGACCTAGTGTATCACCGTGGGGTGCACCAGTGTTATTTGTCAGAAAGAAAGATGGGACTCTGCGATTGTGTATTGATTACAGAGATCTTAATCAGGTAACTATCAAGAACAAATATCCGTTACCTCATATTGATGACTTGTTTGATCAGCTTCAGGGTTCAGTAGTGTATTCGAAGCTTGACTTGAGAAGTGGTTATCATCAGTTGAAAATCAGATCTGAGGATATACCAAAGACAGCTTTCCGTACCAGGTATGGGCATTATGAATTTATTGTTATGCCATTCGGTTTGACAAATGCTCCAGCTGTATTTATGGATTTGATGAACCATATCTTCAAGCCATATCTTGATTGTTTTGTGGTGGTATTCATTGATGGCATTCTTGTGTATTCTAAGTCACGGGCTGAGCATGAACAACATCTCAGAGTGGTATTGCAAGTTCTCCGTGAGAAACAATTATTTGTAAAATTCAGCAAATGTGCTTTCTGGTTAGAAGAGGTTTCATTCTTGGGGCATCTTGTGTCTGCTACTGGTATTGCAGTAGATCCTTCCAAAGTTGAAGCAGTTGTAAACTGGAAGAGGCCAACTACAGTGACAGAGATCCGTAGTTTCTTGGGCTTGGCTAGTTATTATCGGAGGTTCATAGAGGGATTCTCCAAGATTGCTACTCCATTGACTAATATGACTCGAAAAGCTATTTCTTTTGAGTGGAATGACAAATGTGAAGCAAGTTTTCAGGAGTTGAAAAGGCGTTTGACTACAGCTCCAGTCTTGGCTTTGCCTAGTGGTTCTGAGCATTTCATGGTTTATACGGATGCTTCTAAAGAAGGATTGGGTTGTGTTCTAATGCAAGATGGCAAGGTAATAGCTTATGCTTCTCGAAAATTATCTCCTTATGAAAAGAATTATCCTACTCATGATTTAGAGTTGGCTGCAATTATTTTTGCTTTGCATAAATGGAGGCATTACTTGTATGGAACCAAATTTGAAGTCTTTACCGATCATAAAAGCTTGAAGTACTTGTTTTCTCAAAAAGAGCTTAATATGAGACAACGTAGATGGATGGAGAAATTGAAGGATCGTGATTGTACAATCCTTTATCATCCAGGAAAAGCCAATGTTGTGGCAGATGCACTGAGCAGAAAGACTTATATTTCTTGCCTGATGATTCGTGAATGGAAGATGTTCGAAGACTTATGTGATTGGAGTCCTTGTGAATCAAATCATGGAGTTATCTTTGCTAATATAAAGGCTACTTCAGACTTACTCCAACAGATCAAAGAAGCTCAGGTAATTGATTCTGAATTGCAGAAAATCATTAGTGGAATGAATGAAGGAAAGCAACCAGATTTTTCTTTCAACAGTGATGGAATTCTTACCTTTCGAGGCAGAGTTTGTATCCCAGTTGATTCTTAGATAAAGAAGAAAGTTCTTGAAGAGGCTCACAAAGCCAAGTATACTATTCATCCTGGAAGTACTAAAATGTACCAAGACTTGAAGAAACATTTCTGGTGGAACAATATGAAAAGAGAAATTGCTGAGTATGTATCCAAATGTTTGACTTGTCAACAAGTAAAAGTGGAACATCAACGTCCAGCAGGTTTGTTGCAACCATTGGAAATTCCAGAATGGAAATGGGAGCATATTACTATGGATTTTGTGACTGGTTTGCCACGTACCAGACGAGGCCATGATGCTGTTTGGGTTATAGTGGACAGGTTGACTAAATCATCTCACTTCTTATCTGTTTCCATGGGATATTCATTGTCTCAGTTGGCATCTTTGTATGTTCAGGAGATAGTCCGACTGCATGGGGTTCCTGTGAGTATTGTATCTGACAGAGATCCTCGTTTTACTTCTCGATTTTGGCAGGCTCTTCAGGGTTCCATGGGTACTAAATTGAATTTCAGTACTGCTTTTCATCCTCAATCTGATGGGCAATCTGAGAGACTTATACAGATTCTTGAGGATATGTTACGTGCTTGTGTTATTGATTTCAAAGGCAGTTGGGATACTCATCTTCCTTTGGCTGAGTTTGCTTATAATAACAGTTTTCAGTCTAGCATTGAAATGGGTCCATATGAGGCTCTTTATGGCAGAAAATGTCGATCTCCTATATGCTGGGATGAAGTGGGAGAAGCTAGACTCTTGGGTCCTGAAATGGTTCAACAGTCAGTTGAAAGTGTGAAACTCATTCGAGATAGATTGCGCACAGCTCAGAGTAGAAAAAAGAGTTATGCAGATCATTGTAGAAGGGATCTTGAATTCCAGGTAGGTGACTTTGTATTCTTGAAGGTCTCTCCTCGTAGAGGTATAAAGAGATTTGGGAAGAAAGGAAAGTTATCTCCTCGTTATATCGGTCCATTTGAGATTCTTGAAAGAGTTGGTAAGTTGGCTTATAGAGTGGCTTTACCTCCTTCTTTATCGGGTATTCATGATGTATTCCATGTATCTATGCTTCGCAAGTATATGGCAGATGAATCACATGTTCTTGAGTATGAAGTTATTCCATTTCAGCCTGATTTGTCTTATGAGGAACAACCTGTTGAAATTCTTGACTGGAAAGAGCAAGTCTTGCGTACCAAAAGGATTCCTATTGTGAAGGTCCTTTGGAGGAATCATGGAATAGAAGAGGCTACTTGGGAAACCGAGAAAGAGATGCGAGATAAATACCCGAGCCTATTTGAAAACTTTGGTAAGTAAAATTCGTGGGCGAATTTTCTTTAAGGTGGGGAGGATGTAACACCCATCGAATTTCTTGTTAAATATTTGACATATTTGTTAAATACTTGAACTTGCATATTATGTGCTAGTTTTACTTGGGTTAATTTATTAACTGCTTTAAATAGTTAAGGTGGTTAAATGTCTAGTTTTGACTTTTAGGTCATTTGTGAAAATTAGACTTTAGGGGTCTTTTTGTTAAAAGTGAAACTTGAGGGGCCTAAGTGCAATTCTTTGAAAGTTCAAAGTATATCATCTTGGTTGGGTTTGTCTGATGAAGACATTTCTCCCCAAATTCATTTACGTACACTCCCTCTGTTCTAAAACCTAGGGTTAAAAGTTTACCCTCTTCTCGACTCCTCGAGCTTAATTATCCCTCCGTTCTCAATTCTGATCCCGGATTAATATTCGTGGCGTTGAATAGAGCATTCCAGGCCGAACAGAAATAAGTTTGGGTCAACTTGAATTTTGACTAGGTAAGTTATTAGCTCCCCCTTGCTTGTAATAACATGCATAAATGTTATTCTCGATACTTGTGAATGTTAATTTCGTGTTTGGGATGATTTTTGTGGTACTTGTAAATTTGGGACAAAAGGAGTAAAACTCTACTGTGTAGAATAATGAAAAAACTTGGGAAATATGAGTTTGAATAATGTTATGCCTTTTCTGGGTATGTTAAAATGGTAGTAAAATTTATTCCTACGTTTTGGGACGGAAAATTTCTTAACCTGGGAAAGGAATAAAAATTTCGCATTTTGGTACCTTGTGCGACCGCACAAAAATCCTTGGGCGACCGCACATCTTTCTGAAAGGGTTTTCAAAGAAATTAACCTGCTTGTGTGTGACCGCACAGTCCATTGTAGGCGACCGCACAGTTATCTGAAAAACCAAAAATGTTGTTTAAAGTTTGTATAAGTTGGAAGTAACCCTAGTTAAGGTATATAACCTTAGTATAAGATGTCCTAGCAAGGGTTGTGATACTTTAGGGGCATCAGAACTTGGTCTTAAACATGTATACTCATTGAATTAAAATGAGAACTTAAGTATAAGAGTAGTAACTCTTCTTTATGTCTTGAAAGTGCTATGAACAAGTACTAATGTGTTATACTTGTTGTGAATCCAATGATTGTGCACCTTAGGGGCATTAGAACAAGGTCTTAGACTTGAACATCCTAAGAATAGGATTGGGATTTGGTAAGAGTAAATGTTAACTCTTATACATGCTTGAATGTCCAAAGATTGGAATTATAACTTGAAGTATAAGACATTTAAAATCTTGTACATGGCTTGAACATCCATAGAAATGGATTAAGACTTGAATATAAGATAATAAAATCTTGTACATGGCTTGACACCAATACATATGTATGGTAGTGAACTAGGAAGTGCTATGAACAAGCACTAACGTGTATGAGACATGTTCTTGTTGTGTATGTGCAAACATTGCATACATTTGCTTGATACAAGGTGACTTCTTGATTACTTGAAGCATGTTCCTTGTTGAGCTAGTCCACTACTTTTGGATTAGTTCTTCTCCCGTAGTTCAAGTAAATATCTACTTGTACCTTCTTGTGTGAGTCCAGCTGGTTCTCCTTGCTTGTACGAGAATATATAGGTTCACGCTTGTCGCGAGAGCTGGGGCTTAAGTGACAATCGGGTCCCTATGTATTTCCGCTTGATCCCTTACTACCGGCCATAGTAAGGGCATAGCTTCCTTAGTTGGAGCAATAAGCCTGACTTAAGTGAATGCTAAACTCTTGTCTTGATCACCTCGTGAATACTCATAAGTCTTGATATTGGGAATGACACTGGTTACCGGGTCTTCTGATACATACTGAATAATCAGTTTCTTGTTATTGATCGTGATTGTCAAAGTAATACAAGCTACGTCAACAATGGTATTCTTCGGAGGAATAAGGAAGGAAGTAATATCCTTATAACTTGCTTGATTAGCTTTATGTGCTACTTGATGAGTGGATTATCCTCTCATATACTTGTTACTTGATGATTACTTGAGTATCTACTTGAATTGCATGATAACATGTCATGTAGTTGCATCTAATAGCTTACTGAGATTTATCTCACCCTTTATTTGTTTCCCCCCCCCCAGGAAAGGAAGGATAGTGCGCAGTGAGGCTCGACATAGTTGGGAGCTTACTTCGCAGGTCATGATTATTTTGGGGCTTGTGTCCTTTTACACTTGGTGAGGACGATGTATTGGGTTGTATAACTCCTTATTTTGGGGTAGACAGTCTTGTTCAGTTTTTGTTGTCACTAGACATCTTGTATAGTACTCTTAATGCCAGCTTATGTGCTAGGCATGTTTCCGCTGTGTATGTATTAAGTTTGGTTTTAAATTTTCTTGTCTAGAACTCGTGTTGTGAACTAGTATAGCTCCTTACCCTAGAGTTTATATATCATGTCAATTTGTTAAACAGATGTCATTCAGTTTCTTGTTAAGTTTCTTGTTCCTCGTTAGGCACTCTCATCCAGGTTCGAGGTTCTATTAGGGGATCCCGGGACCTGGGGGCGTGTCAGTCTCTAGCATGCATGCCACGTAGATTCAATTTTATCCCTTTATGCCTTGCTTTTATGCCCTAACAAAAATGGTTATTTAATATATGATGAAGTCTTCCTATTCTAGGAATGTTTGCTTTAGTTCACAAATGAGAGTCGGTTTGGGTGGACTCTCACTTGGTTTTGGAAATGATTTAGCATTCATATCCAGTAAAGGAGATCACAAATAGGGGGTGGGGGATTAATATTTACAATGGTGAACAAAAGGGAAACAAATCCCATAACAAATAAATGTCCAAAAGTCCGTACCCAAGCATTTTAGGGACTGCTGCGTTCTTCTTCTCTGTGTACCTACTCTTATGCTTGCACAATATGGAAAGTGAATGTTAAGAAAAGTTCCTAACACATCAAGAATCAACCGTGATTTTTCATTTGATTTTAGGAGCATGTTATGGTGTCCAAACAAAGCATGCAAGATAGAACTTTCAACAGCCTAGTCTGACAGATATGCGTACCTCCATAAAATATCCACTTTTTGCATCATGAATATGGGGGAATCATGGAAAACACTAAACATGAAAGTTATTCCTAACATATCAAAGTTTAGATCTGGAAAGTTTTAGAGCCATAAAGCAAGTATAATTCACACAAAACATGTCTGACATTTCCATGTCAGATATGAACCAGAACAGATCTGCAGATCAAGAGTCTAAACAAGAAATGAAAAGAACAAAATCTCTTTTTTGGTCTAAGACCAAAAACTAATTTTAATATGCATAAACAGAGCAACAAGATAGAAAGGTGCAGATGGACAGTCTGCTGGAATATCATGAATACCATGAAAACACTCATCAAAACTCATCTAAATGAAGTCATGTGGGCATGAAACTTTGTGTGTGCATATATATACATACTAACAACACAAAAAAACATCCATTGAAGCATTAAATAAAGATCTATCATCATTCAGAGAGAAGAACAACAAGAGTATCAACATTGTATTTTGGACATCAAATGGAGGTCTAGCCTAACATGGTGGCTAGACCTCTCAACAAATTACATAATCAACTACATCTTACATAGATGAACTTTACAAGAACAAGAGATTACCTAGATGTGCTTCCTTTGCTTCCAAGGAAATACTTTTTTGTTGATTTTCTTAAGGTGTTTGCCTTATATTGAAAGAGTGTTTGAGTGAGTTGTTTTTGCTTGTGTTTGGTATGTGTTTAGGGTGGTGTTATGGTGGTGTTGTGGTGGTTTATGGATTGAGATTTGAGAGGGTTGTAGATGCTTGAGAGAGAGCAAAAAAACTGAATATGGAGTGAGAAATATGGGAGAGTTGTGTGTGAAGTGTGAGTGAGTTGTGTGTGAAGTGTGGGTGAGTTCTCTCTCTCTTGTAGAATGGATGATGATGGTGGTGATATGGTGGAGGGAGGTTGTAAAATGACCTTAGGTCATCCTTGCTAGGCTTAGGGGCCATTTTAGGGGTCATCTACCCGGGTAGGAGTAGCTGGGATAGCTTTGAAGTTGATTTGAGTGAGAAAGTTGTTGAAGAACAAACTGCAGGTCTGAACCTCCCAAAGTAGTCGTACGGCTGGACTCTGCCGTCCCCTTTTCCCAAAATGCCACTTGTCACGCTCTGATTGGCTCCTTCCTTATCTTTTTTGGCCAGCCAACTTGAGCCACTTGTATGACCATGGCTATCCCCCATTACTCCTTGTTTTACTTCTTTAGACGTGAATGATCACAATTAGGCTTCCGGTATTGGTTCCGCAACAGTCCAAGTTTTGCCCGAACGCGCGCACTACGGTGTCCCGGTTGTCCGCGGTCCCAACATGAAAGTTGCTTGAAATAATCTTGTGGTCACGTACGTCTATCTGAAATATGTTTATAAGCAAGGGATGACAATAATATATTTTAAAGTGCACAGAATAGATAATAACGAGCATATTCTAAGGGTGTGGGCCCCGTTTCGGGTCCCGCACCTCAAAAATTGAAGTACATGTCCGTTTACTCGTTTTTTCGCTCTGGTCATGAATTTGAAGTCCGTTAGTACATTCAATGCACCGATAAGTCTCACGGCATTCCCACATAACCAAATCGAGGGCTTAGGTCAATTTTAGGGTTTAGACCAATAAAATGGGTTTGATAAGGGGTGCGAGATCGGGGTATCTACAGAGTGTTTAGAATAACCAACAAAAATACCTTCATCGGCCTTAGCATCAAATTTACCTTGATGCTCTCTACCATTTTACAAGATATAGCACTTGCATCCAAATATCTTAAAGAAGGCAATGTTGGGTGATCTGCCTCTCCACAATTCATGAGGAGTTTTGTCGTGGACTTTGATGATGAGGGAGCGGTTCTGGGTGAAACATGCGGTATTGATAGCTTGCGCCCAGACGTACTTAGGAAGCTTGGCTTCTCCAATCATGGTTTTCCTGGCTTCAATCAAAGTCATGTTCTTTCTTTCTACTACTCCATTCTGTTGTGGAACCCCAGCGGCAGAGAAGTTATGATCAATTCCATGATCATCACAATATTGGGCAACACCATTGTTTGTAAACTCAGTTCCATTATCTGAACGTACGGCAATGATGTCATCCAATTTCTGAGTTTGGAGCTGTCTAAAGAGAGCGGTTACGATGTCATAAGTATCATATTTTGAAGCCATCATTTCCACCCATGTATATCTTGAAAAATCATCAACCACCACCAAGGTATAGCGGTTTCCTCCTATACTGGCGGTTGGGACAGGTCCAAATAAATCCATGTGAAGCAGTTGTAAGCAGTGGTTCGTTGAAGACGCGGTTTTGCTTGGAAATGACTGTTTGGGCTGCTTACCAAGCTGGCATGGTTTACATTTCTTATCATGGTGATCAGTCACTTTGGGTAGTCCTTTGATAAGACCGTCCCTTTGCAGTTTTGCTAGATACTTGAAGTTCAAGTGGTTGAGCCGCTTATGCCATAACCAGCTGCTTTCACTTATATTTATGGCTACAAAACAGAGGTCAGCAATAGAAACAATATTACTCAAATCTATCATATACACATCACCTTTTCTGTTGCCAGTCAGTAGAGTAACTCCGGAAGTTGCATCTTTAATGAAACAGTTAGTTGAGGTGAAATTGCAGCTCATTCCTTTGTCACAAAACTGAGATATGGAGAGAAGGTTGTGCTTGAGTCCTTCTACTAGTGACACATTTTCAATAGTCACTTTTCCTCGTTTGATTGCTCCATATCCTATGGTTTCTCCTTTCTTATTGTTACCAAACACTACTGGGGGGCCTCTCATATTGATGAACTCACAAAAAAGTTCATTATCTCCGGTCATGTGTCGTGAGCAACCACTATCCAAGTACCAAAGATCCTTACTCTTCTTTGCGATTCCAGCCATAAAGCATAAGATCTGAAAAATAAACATTAAAGATTTTGGTCCCCCTTATTCTTTGGGTCCTAAGGTTAGCAGCTTTTTGGGACCCACACCTGTTTGACCTTAGGATTTTTACGTCCTTTGGCATTGGGTGTGAACCTTAAAAGACAATGACCAGCACCATGACCAAAATCAGCACAAATAGCACAATGAATAAATCCCGGTTTTAGTTGCGATTTTACAAACCCTTTACTGACCTTCGGTTTTACATGTTCTACTGGGTCAGCGGTTTTGGCTGTAACAAAGATTACCTTCCTGAGTTCAACCTTCCTCTTAGGTGCAGCTTTAGGAAATATGATTGGAATTTCCTTAAACCGACTAGGAGCGGTTTCATCACTCAGTACTTCCTTGGTTGCCTCAGCCGCTGTGGATTTCTCTTTCCACTTTGAATCTCTCTCAGTCTGGTTTTTAGGGTACTCAAAGAAATAGTTATGCTTTTTTATTTCTTGTATTGAGCCATTTTTACCAGCATGATTTCCCTTTGGAATTTCTTTGGTTTGTTCATTTGGTATCACACCACCTTCGGCACAGAGACAAGGAAACTTACACCCATCATCGGTTTTAAACCCCAATCCACTTTTATCCAAAATAGGAATTTGTGAATTTAGTATTTGTTCCACGGTGACACCAGACTTAGTCCATACATCGGTCACTTTTTGAAGGTCATCCCTTTGTTCAGTAAGATCATGGATTTAGATGAGAAGTGCCTCGGCTCTATCCTTCTGATAGCGGCTTTATTCCTCAATTAATGATATCCCAGCAATTTGGAACTTTAGTTTCTCAATTTCCTCCTTATGGGACTTACATTGTTTTTGGGAATCTTCAAGTTCCGCAGCCATTAGCTTATATGCCTTTTTAAGCACAGTATGTTGTTGACAAATAATATTGGCACGTTTTAATACCTGGTCATCATGGCTTTGGTCTGCATGAACCTCAGGAGAGCGGTTTGGTGTTGCAGGAGCTGTACTTGATCTAGCCTCGGGAGTTCTTGGTGAAACTGACTTCATTTGTTGATTTGGCAGTGGGAGGCATTCATCAATTTCACACTTTTCTTCAAATCCCATGAGGCAGAGATTTGCAGTTTCATCTTCATCATCACTTGTATCAGAATCTGATCCCATCCATGTCAGTGGTTGATCCCCTTGATCAGCTACCATTCCTCTTCTTTTGACAAACTTCTTATTGAATGGTTTCTTTGCTAGTGTGGCTTCATATCGTGGTTTGGGACAACTTGAAGCAAAGTGACCTGGCTATCTGCAGTTATAACAGACCAGGTCATCCCTTTTCTTAGGATCTGCGGTTTTGTTGAATCTGGTTGGAAGGACAAACTTTGCAGGTCCTTTGGGAGATGGAAACTTAGATCTATTGTTCTTCCTGAACTTGGTGTATTTCTTCACATACAAATCAAATTCTTCATCATCCATATCATCAAAATCAACTTGACTAGAGCAAGAAGATTGAGATGCTACACTTTGAGGAGGAGTGTAGGAATGATGAGTCTGTTGATAAGTTTGATGAGGTTGAGGATAGGGTTGATGAGATTGAGACTATTGATAATAATCAGATGGTGTGGTTAGAGGATTGAATCTAGATGAAGTTTGATCTGGAGATGCGGTTTGCAAGTGGAGGTGAGGAGCGGTTTGATGTTGATCTAGATTGTAGACAGGAGATGAGGCATTATTGAATGCGGCTAGAGAGAGGGTCTTAAATCTGCTTTCAGTTTCATGGACTTCTTCAAGCTTGAATTCAAAGACCTTCAGCATGGCATACAAGTGTCGAAGATCAAGAGCTTCCAAGTCCTTGTTATCTTCAATGTTTGTAGTTTTGATCAGCCATTTGCTTCCAAGTGCTTGCATAAATCTCATGTTCAAATCTGTATTATTATAGACATGTCCAAGAGAAAAACAAACATTAACAATATCAATAAACCTCTCATAGCATTGACGAAGAGATTCCTTAGGATCTTTAACAAAATAGTCAAAGAGTCTTCTCTGTTGATAGAGGCGGTTCTTCTTGGTCTCTGTGTCTCTTTCCAGAAAGTTAACTATTCCATCCCAAGTTGCTTTTGCAGTTGTGCAGTTTAGCACCTTTGAATGAGTCCTTAGGTCAATAGCTGACACAAGCATAGACATTGTTTTTCCATAAAACTCCACATTATTGCGGTCAGCATCAGTCCACTCACTTTCCAGCTTTCTAACTTCAGCTGGTTCTCTAGCAGTTCCTGCACGAGGATTAGCTTTCATAGGAGTATATGGTCCATCCTTAACCGCGGTCCACAGTCTACGATCACATGAAATCATGTGTTTCATCATCCTATCTTTCCAAAAGATAAAACTATCTTTATCCAGAATCGGCAAATGATTCGAATTGGATGTTTGCATCATATGGGTGTTTGAGTTTGCCATTGGATCAGCACCCAAGCGGTTAAGCTTGTAAAAAAAAAGTTTTTGGTGGATATGCTCTGATACCAGTTGTTGGTCCCAGAGGGCAACAAGGGTATAGAACCGTTAGAGGGGGGTGAATAGCGGTCCAAACTTTTTTGAAAAATACCCTTGAAAATCAACCGAGTACTTATCAGTTTGGTCAACTGCGGTTTAAAGCACTTAAACCGAACTAATAAAATGCACAGCGGAGTTTGCGGTATGGCCAAAAAGATAGTTAAAGAGTTGGACGGTTTGACTCGGGTTGAAAACACTATGATGCAACCGATAGATCAACTTGAAGATCAAAGAAAAACACAATTCACTTTTCAAGTCATTTCATATATGGATTCAAGTTAGAGACCACAAACAGAAAAGTAAATGACAAGACAGAAAAGTAAAGATCAAACACACAAATTGAAGAGGTTCGTTCTTGAATGAACTACGTCCTCTACCTAGATGGTTAGTCTAAGATTTTCTAATAGCTACAAGACTTGTATTAATTTAGAGGAGGTTTTACAAGATAAATCTAAACTCTAAATAATAAGTCTAACCTATGCTATGAAAATAATAACCGGTGTTTTTGAAGTATATAATCTATATGACTATATAAATCGGGTGTGTGTGTGAAAAGAAATCAAATGCTCTAAATATCTAAATGATGGTATGAGCAAATGAATATCTTTCGGTGAATAAGCTGAGTATGAATGGTTTAAAGGCTTGAAGCTTGATGAAGGAATTCTGGGTTTGCAAAGGAGATGGTTGAAGGTTTGAATATCTGGGTAACAATCTTCAAAGCAAACTTGAACACTTGGGAAATTTCTCTTGAATCTCAGCAGCCTTCATTGTTGAATAATGAAGGCTATTTATAGGCAGAGCACCCTAGTGACCGTTGGGAAAATATTTAAATGAAATCTGAAGGGTACAGTGCTATCGAAATCCCATTGGTTGAGCTGTCATTATCGTCCTTGGTTTGTCTTGTAGTCCTAGGTAGTTGTAGCACTACTACCTGACAATTGTCCTTTGTTGCAAAGAAAGGACTAACGGTAAAGAATTTGAACTGCTAGACAAACCGACATTCCTTGCAGAAACTCCAAGTTAACTTAGAGTTATTTTTACAAGGCATAACACATTCCTTTACGGTTGAAAAGTGAATGTTTGTCTAAGGAATAAATGCTTCTCTTGAATTCTTCATCTACTGCGCGGTTTCACCAGGCATAGGAGTGGTTCCAAGGATGAACTTGATAAGCGGTTTCATAAGGAACTGTAGCACGCGGTTTCATCAAAGCCACAGAATGCGGTTTGATAAAACACTTGTAGCTCCATGCTGGCGGTCTTGAATATAGAACAAGTTCGGTTTGAACAACTAAACCACTAAGGGTAAACCGAACTACTCAGTCTAGACACACAAAAATCTAGAAATGTACTTATCAAAAAATTGAAGTATAACTTCATTACATGCGGTCCTAAAGTCCATAAAAAGACACGTGGCATGGATCAATCAAATTAAGTGGGTGTACTAACAATGAATCCTAACAGAGGGCATTAGGAGCCTTTACCTCTTTTTATTACAAATATTTATCTAAATTCTAACCTATAAAAAGAAAATGCAATAACAATTAAATAAATTACATTTGACTTACCTTAATCGCTTCCCGATTTAGTCTCATCAATGTACTCATCTAAAACATATTTTGGCGCCTCGTCTTGCGTTCTTTTTTCCACTCTAACCCAATCATTCAACAAATTACAAGCCTCGAAACTATCGGATGATAAATTGTGACGATTATGCTCAATATTCCCACCAATGCTAAACGCTTGCTCCACCGAAACCATTGATGCATGACAAGCAAGTACTTCTCTTGCTATTCTAGCAATGATAGGAAATTTTTTTGCTTTGCTTGCCCACCAATTTAAAATATCAAAATCGTCTTCATCTTTAAAATCAACGGTTAAATATTTATCAAATTCTCCATTAGCACCGGTAGTACGAGATCGCCCACTAGTTCCATAGTAGTTTTTAACAAATGATGGTCGTGCTTGTGATGAGGTGGTGCTAGAGGAAGGTTGAATATGAGTAGTAGCACTTAGGATAAGAATTTTTTTAATTTTTTTTAGGTCTGAAAAGTCGTCCAAAATACAGTCAAAACTGTCATATTTGGTCAAACTCCCGTTAGTTAACGGGAATAAATGGTCAAAAAATTAAATTTTCAACAGATTTAATGGTTGGTTCTGTTCTGGGCTCTGGCAAAGACATGGGAATATGGGATGGGATGGTGTGGACTGTGGTGGGCCATTGTGTTGTGTAGGAGGATGAGAAAAGGACAAGAAGGGGACGGGACCTTGCTACTAAGTTGATGTTGCTTGCAGGCATATGCCAACCAAGTGGCCCACTGCCAGCCCACACACGCGGTTCTTGGCCGGTTCTTCGGTCCGGTTCACCGGTTGCGGTTTGCAGTTCCGGTTCGAAGAACCGGCGGTTCACCGGTTTTCAAACTCCCCAAACCGTAACTGGCCCTGATAAATGACGGTTCTGGTTTATTATCCGGTTCCCTCCGGTTCCGTGCTTCTCCGGTCCGGTTTGGCCATCCCTAGTACACATCATACATTTTGTGTATAAAGTATACTCCCTCTGTGTAATAACCCGAATTTCCTCTTTATATTTGTTTATTTTAAAGCCCTTAATTATTATTTGGGCCAAAATTTTAATAAAAATATTAGTTTAGTAATGGGTTATAAGTGGAAAGCCCAATTCATTAACTAAGAGGATTAGGAATCCATTTTAAATTAGGGATTTGGGAAACCCTATTAGTATAAATACTCTCTCTTAAACCCTTAGTATTATAATACTACTCCGCAAAGAAAGAAAGAACGGAAGAGGGAAGGGGGGCGCTCGGAATAGATCGCAGAAAGAGAGGGAGAGCCGGTGGAGGAGAAGAAAAGAGAGGAAGGATCGAGTTCACAAAGGTAATCCTAGAACCCTTAAACCCTTCTGTCGCGCCCCAGATCTGTGGTCCTACTTGGCCCCACGCTCGGGGCACGAGTGGAAGACGTTATAAAACACTTTTAGAAAAAAAATCGAAATGTACTTTCATAAAGTTTAACAAATTCACACTTGAAGTTCAAAGACTTCATTTAACATTCAAACAAACCATTTCACAAATGAAAGTACTTAGCCCGAAGGCTTACAAACTTTTATACAAATATACATACACCAACATTATCCAAAATAATGGTGTTACAAAATGATGAAGTCACGGAAACTCTACCCAAAATGTATTACATCTATGTAATGTAGCCTTTACAAAACAAATCCCAACTCTTACCACTTTAACGTCCTCCCGTAGGGATGGCCAAACCGGACCGGAACCGGACCGGAACCGTCGAACCGGCCCGGAACCGGAACCGAAAAAACCGTAACCGCCATGAACCGCCACGAAAACCGGAACCGTGGGAACCGGAACCGTTTTGGATAAGGGCCGGTTAAGGTTCAACCCCCCAAAAAACCGTGAACCGGCGGTTCCGAACCGCCCAACCAAACCGCGAACCGGAATCGTCTGAACCGTCAGTAAAATCGTTAAAAAACCATCAAAATCATTAGATTTCTAACAGTTTCATTAGAATTAACCGTTACTAATGGAAAGTTGACAAGAAAAGTTGTGTTTTGACTGATTTTTTTGCCAAAATCAGTGAATGAAAATAATAAAAATGTGTTTTTGACCGATTTCTAACAGTTTCATCAGAATTAACCGTTAAAAAACCATCAAAAAATGAACCGTGGAACCGAACCGGAACCGGACCGGAATCGAACCGGAACCGTATTGTGACAACTGAAACCGGAACCGGTGTAACCAAGGGCCGGTTAAGGTTCACATAAAAGCCGAACCGGAACCGGCGGTTCCGAACCGGAACCGTAACCGGAACCGTGTTTGGTCATCCCTATCCTCCCGTGCCAAAGTGTCCTATCCCCTGGACTCGCCTTTATCTAAAACAGTAAACAAATAAGGGGTGAGAATGAATCTCAGTAAGCTACTAAAATGCAACTACGTTACATGCTGAAATGATACTCGGAATTGAACAATGTCAATAAACATCCACATAGCACATAACATGATAAGTAAAGCCAACTCATCTTTCCACACGTAAGGCGGAATAAAACACTCATAAGTGGATACTTAGTCAATGTTTACCGAAAGAACATTAGCCAAGGTTTACCAAAAGAACATAACCGTCTGGGACTACCATTTAAGAAAACCATCTGAGAAAATCATCTGAGCAGCATAAATAGCTTAAGCCGGGATCCCGAAAACCAAACCATAAGCATAAAAACCAAAGTAACAATGGGGAAATATGACACAAAGTCATAACCCAAATGCTCACTCGAGGGAGCTAACTCATCCCATCCAAGGCCAATCTGGACAGGGGAAAATAGGTCCAGTGGAAAAGCCTTATAGTGAATTTGGCTGTGTGCCACTATAATTCTTTCTACCTCCACTCAATTAAGAAAAAGGTCCATTGGAAAAGCCTTATAGTGAAGTTGACTGTGTGCCACTATAATCCTTTCCACTTCCACTCGATAACACAAAACCAGCTGGACTTTCAAACAAACCACTGTAATAATTACTTGCTTAAACAACAACCGGGGCAATGATTCCAAAGTAGGGAACCAAGCCAAACACATCACAAGAAGGACACAAAAGAATCACTCATAAGAGTTCCCAATAACATTGACATTTAAGTCATAAACACAACCTTGTACACATATGAAACCAAATCATCATCTACCATTTTAGCTTCCCAAAACACTTATCTAGGCACCCTAGACTAGGACACAAAACCTAGCCCAAGATTGGGTCCTAAACCAAGTCAATGAAACAATTTATTTTTTTCCGCAAAAGTGGGCGCCCGCCCGCCCTCATCTTGGGCGACCGCCCAAGAGCCCTGTTTTAAAAATTCCTTTTCAGTAGTTCTGGACGCCCGCCCAGCCCCATATTGGGCGACCGCCCATAAGCCCTGCCAAGCCAAAAACTGCACACTTTTTACTCCTTTCGTTTCACCGCCCCAAAAGTACAACACTTACACACTTAACGTTTATAGCCTTACTAAGGCTACCAAAAATCAGTCCCAAACAACTCTAACACTACTTTGAACCCAACCAAACCAACATACCAAATACTCACTTTGTCCCAAAATTACAAGTATCACAAATATTATCCAAATCACAAAAATAATAAGTACAAGTATCAAGTATAACATATATGACTATTTTAACATTTAAAGGGGAATTAGTAACTTACCTATTTCCGGAAAAAGTATCGCAGAAATATGTTTTGTTCGGGTAGAAATGACCTACTCAACGCCCTGATCATTTTTATATAATTATATTTTAAAACGGAGTAGTAAATAAAAAGAATTAAATCGAAATAGGTTGAACTTACCTTTTTCTCCTACCCTAGGAATGAACGAGAAATGTTTGCTGTGAAAATAAACACAGAGAAAGAGGGAGAAGAAGTGATAAGTTATAAAAAGATTTTACTGTTAGTACCCGATCTGAAAATGAGTATATTAGGGATTTCCCAAATACACAAGGACTTTATAGGAATTACAAACCTTGCAACGACTTATCCCGGATTCCCAAAATATACCTCATTGTTCTAGAATATCTTAAAGATGGCCAAAATAGGGTTTCTATAAAACATGCAAAACCCTAGCTTAATAATTAAGTCAGCCAGGAATGATGGCCATGCGGCCACATTCTCCCAAGCTCCAACCTTGGCCACACGGCCAACATCGCCGCCGCCCTCCATCTTGGCCACGCGGCCACATCCGCCTGTTAGTACCCGCCCTGAAAATGAGTTTATTAGGACTTTCCCAAAAATACAAGGACTTTATAGGAATTAGAAACCTTGCAAAGACTTGTCCCGGATTCCCAAAATATCTCATTTATGACAAAATCTATCAAAATAGGTAACAAATGGTTTCCTTAAAACCATGCAGAAACCCTAGCTTAAGAATCAAGTCAGCCGGCAACCTTGGCCACGCGGCCAACCTTGCTCCGCGTTGATCTTGGCCACGCGGCCACTATTGTCACCGGCTTCAACCATGGCCAGGCGGCCAACCTTGCGCCGGATGATCTGGACCGTCAGATCTCTCCCTCAGTTTACTATATAAACCAATCCCATTCCATTGGTTTAGGGATCCGATTTTGAGAGCTCTAAGTACGAATTTTGGAGTTCTTAAACATTATTTTTCTCTCTAATTAGCATTCAAACACTCAAGAAGATCCAAGTTTTATTTCTTGCCAACATAGGTAAGTTTTCTAACTTTTTCTTCGTGTTCTTGCATTATTTTAATGTAGATCTTTTATATTCATGTTCGTACATGTTTATTCATAATTTCTTCATATTCTTTGCATGCTCATTCATATGTTCATAATATGTTCTTCATATGTTCTTCGTGTTCATAGATTAAAACCTTATTTATGCTATATTTAGGGTTGTGATCTTCATAATTATATGTTATTTCATAGCCGATGATGATCGAGGGTTCATCAACCCGAGGATGATCTAGGAACTACTTCTAAACCCTAAACTTTTGGTAATTCCCTCCTCATTATGCATGATCCCGATTCTTCTGCCTATTCTAATTCTCTGCGAACTACGTTGACCTGAGCTTCTCACATTGAGAGGAACGTAGGCAATCTTCGGATCCGGTCTCAAACACTAACACACTACTAACACATTCATCATGATAGAAAGACCGATCATTCGGGCAATAGGAGTGATAACGTCCAATATTCTTCTCTTGTTGTAATTTGACCCCCGAACCCATTAACATGCTTTTTCTCAATGTTTTGGCTATAACTAAAACGGCGTGGCGACTCTCATATTTTAATGTTACTATGAATATTCTCAAATTCAAACACACGTATTCACAGTGGCGACTCTGCTGGGGACTGCTTTGAAACTTTTTCAAACTTAGTGGGTCTAACTTTCGTTCACATCATGATGTTTGCCATGTTCTCACATGCACCTTACACTTTGCCATGTTCTCACATGCACACACTTGCCATGTTTACACATACACACGCCTGCCATGTTTACACATGCACACACCTGCCATGTTTACACATGCACACACCTGCCATGTTTAAACGTGCACCTCACACACACTTGCCATGTTTACACATGCACCTCACACACTTGCCATGTTTACACATGCACACACTTGCCATGTTTACACATGCACACACCTGCCATGTTTACACATGCACACACCTGCCATGTTTACGCGTGCACACACCTGCCATATTTTCGCGTGGACACTTGCCATGTTTTCGCGTGCCCCCTACAGTTAAGCCATGTTACACATGCACCCGCGCACTCCGCCATGTTAATACTTGTACCTTGTACCTTGTACCTTGTACCATGTACCCTTGTTATCTTCGCTTTAGTGTTAGGGTCAAACAAAACTCTGCTATGCTCCCTTTTACATTATTCTCTCCCTCTCTCTCTCTCTCTCTCTCTCTCTCTCTCATGCATTGCATTTGCATCATCCTAACATCAAAAGCTTCTCTCTTTTCTCCTTAAAAAAAGAATTAGTTTTTACCACACACTACCACTAGTCCGTGTCAGCACTGCACAGGTCCCTACTACCCGGAGTATTCGATGTGCAGGAATTTGTGCGCTACTGCCTCACATTTTTCGAGTCACTCGTCTACTCCACTCACCGTGTACGTTCCGCGAGCGGTGGGAACCTTTAACCTAACCCGTGTCAACCCACACATAGAGATTAGGACACTCCTCGGACCACCCATTTAGAATGTAAATAAATGCAAAACTTTTCGCAAAATAAAATGTGCATTGCATCTAGGCGACCTCTAAGGTCCATCGCTCATCCGTTGGGCCATCATTGCGATCCATTTGGGTCTACCCTTCACCTTCGACCGCCTAGGTCAACCTTCTCAACCTTTGACCCCCTAGGTCAACCCTCTGAACCTTTGACCTCCTAGGTCAACCTTTGACCCCCTAGGTCAACCTTATCAACCTTTGACCGCCTAGGTCAACTTTATCTACCTTTGACCCCCTTAGGTCAACCTTTGACCCCTTAGGTCAATCTTATCCGTTTAAGTCAACCTTTGACCCCTAGGTCAACCTCATTTGTCTTTTAACCTCTTAGGTCAACCTTTGACCCCCTAGGTCAACTTTCTCCGCTCTTGACCCCCTTAGGTCAACCTTCGACCTCTTAGGTCAACCTTTGACCCTATAGGTCAACCTTATCCGCCTTTGACCTCTTAGGTCTACCCTTGACCTCCTAGGTCAACCTTATCACCCTCGACCTCTTAAGTCACCCCTCGACCTCTTAGGTCAACCCTTGACCGCCTAGGTCAACTTTATCCGCCTCCGACCTCTTAGGTCAACCCTTGACCTCCTAGGTCAACCTTATCTACCTTTGACCTCCTAGGTCAACCTTATCTACCTTTGACCTCCTAGGTCAACCCTTGACCTCCTAGGTCAACCTTACCACCCTCTGACCTCTTAGGCCAACCTTTGACCCCCTAGGTCAATCTTATCCGTTTAAGTCAAACCTTTGACCCCCTAGGTCAATCTTATCCGTTTAAGTCAACCTTTGACCACCTAGGTCAACCTTACCAACCTTTGACCTCTTAGGTCTACCCTTGACCCCCTAGGTCAACTTTATCAACCTCCGATCTCTTAGGTCAACCCTTGACCTCCTAGGTCAACCTTATCACCTTCGACCTCTTAGGTCACCCCTCGACCTCTTAGGTCAACCTTTGACCCCTTAGGTCAACCTCATCCGCCTTTGACCTCTTAGGCCAACCTTTGACCCCATAGGTCATTCTCATCTGCCTTTGACCCCATAGGTCAAACCTTGGACCCCTTAGGTCAACTTTATTACCCCTCGATCTCTTAGGTCAACCTTTGACCACTTAGGTCAACCTTATCCGCCTTTGACCTCTGAGGTCAACCTTTGACTCCCTAAGTCAACCCAATCACCTTTCGACTTCTTAAGTCAACCTTTGACCCTTAGGTCAACCTTATCCGCTATTGACCTCTTAGGTCAATCTTTGGTCCCATAGGTGAACCCAATTACCTTTGACCTTAACCCGCTTAGGTCAAACCGTCATCCTGACCCACCTAGGTCATTATTTGACCCACCGTTGTCCATACCAACCTAGGTCAACCCGTCTCGACCCGTTTAGGTCCACACACCATCCTCGACCCATCTAGGTCAACTCGTCCGTCTTAGGTTAAAACTACCCCTTTACCTTTGACCCATCTAGGTCAATCCTTGGCCCGCTTAAGTCGACTTGCCCGTCTTGAATCTATCTACCGACCTCCCTAGGTCAACCAACCCGAATAGGTCAACCAACTCACATTCGACCCGCTTAGGTCAAACCATGTTTATCCCACTTAGATCATCCCATAGGCAACCCGCTACAACCCGCTATCTTGATTCATTCACCATATAGGTCAATCCAACCCTTCTCATTTAGGTCGACCTATCCATTACTCATCTAGGTCAACCCACCATTATCGTCGCATTCTAGCTTGAACCACTTCTTGTCTGAAACCTTAGGTCAAACCTTAGGTCAAATTTAGGTCAAACCATAAGTCAAACCATACCCGACTCAATCAAAACCAACTCCTATAGGTCTTCCTCACCCATGCTTGACTAAGGACCGAGTCATCTCCTGCTTTTGACCTCAAGATCGCTCTTTATCTTAAAAAGACTCTATCAAATTGACCCCTATGGTCACCTCTCACGTCTTTTTAAAAGTCTAACTTGATTCGAACTACGGCAACCTGAGCCTCTTATTGTGTGGGACCTCTCCCTCATGATAAGGGGAACGTAGGCAACTTCGGCCCGGTCAAACTTTCAATTTTTTACCAAAATGCATTTCAAAAATGTGGAGACCGACTCTTTTCCAAAAAATTATTTTTATAACGATGCCTTATCATTAAATACGAATCTAATTATTTCATGACATAGAGTTCTGCATCATGTCGGCTGCAAGGAACATCGAAGTTGCAACTGAAGCTGCTACCCAAGATCCCGAGACAATCCTCTACACCGGTACTGCTCTCAGTAAGCAAGCATCCCACTTCAAAGCCATCCTCGATGAACAAGCAATCCACTTTAAGGCCATTCTCAACGAGCAAGCAACACACTTTCAGAAGGAGATGCATAAGACCCTAAGAGATATCGAGAGGCACCATTTGTCTGACATTCGTGGCGTTTATGATTGCCTCAGTCGAGTTCTCCCTCTTGCCCAATGTCAACACCCGTACGCTCCTCAAATGTACGGGCCACCACAGACTGTCCCCGTCGGGATGCCTCCTATGACTACTCATCAACAAGGGGTGCCGGTACCTAAATCACCCTCAAAGACAGTTCGTGAAAGGAAGGACGAGCGCGAATTCGACGACTTGGGCAAACTCTTCAAAAGTCTAGTTCAAGCCGGCAAGTTGTCGCCTTTGTTCAATTATGAACCAAGTAAGGTGAAGCAAGGCTTGGATCCCTCCAAACACTGCCAATACCACCAGTACATTGGGCATGACACCGAAGATTGCCTCCAATTGAGGAGAAAGATTCAAAGCCTCATTAACAGCGGAGTCATCACCCGCCAACGGAATACATGGGCATGGGCAAAAGAGGAAATTGGGGCTACCTCCTTTAAATAAAAGAAAAGAAAAGGGTCATTCAGTCTTCGTAGGTTCTAGAGTGTCCTTAGTCAAAAGTCCACCTTGGACGATTTTTGTTTCTTTAAGTAAAAGTCCACCCTGGACTAGTCAGTTTAAATCTTTTAGTTCCAATAAAAGGGTCTTTATTTCTTTTCTTTTCTCTCTAGACTTGAGACATAAGCTTGCATATATCAATTTCATGAAAATTGTCTTATTCACCATTTTCGCTTGATTGCTATATCTTTATATGATGAATTAATCTTAATCTTACTCATTAATGACGAATCATTAAAAGGTAAATGGACCCACAAACCATTCACATAATTAAGTAAACGATTAATCTTAAAATAACAAATGCTTCGATCAATTGGGATGAACGAATCACTTTCTCTTCTCTCTACATTCTACCCCCATACACTCTCTATATACACTTCCCCCTGTGTACACCCTCCATATACCTATCCATATAATACCCGCTATACACTCACCCCGTGTACATTCTTCACGAACACTCTCTCCATACACCTTCTCCCATACACCTCCCGTCTCACCATTAAACCCCTTTTCCACTCGGTCATGCAAAGAAATAGACTGCGGTTGCTCATCATCAGGCACCCATGCTGCCACGATTCAAGAGGGATGTTTCTCCCATTCATGAGTATTACATGCCGATACACTGAGGTTGTCTGTATTCCATCGCAAATGCCAAGTGCACGAAGTTGTTTACACCATTCATAGGTGCCACGTGATAATCCAATGGAGCTCTACCGGTGAAAATCAAGGGGCTAGGACGCCCGCCGCCAGCAAAAGGCCGTTTGAACTATAAGGAAGCTACCTCGCAATCGAGAAAGGCGAAAGCAAACTAGGGGCTTGTCTCGCCCAATGTTTCATGTACAAATATAAAAATATATATATATATATAAATATGGCTCGCTAGGTTGAAACCCAAAAGGGCGACCTAGGCAAAAGTTAGAGCATTGCACAAAAAGAAGCCCGCTAGGTTGAAAACCCGAAAGGGCGGCCTAGGCAAAAAAAGGGTGTGCACAAAAATAAAAAAGAATAAATAAAGAAAAATAGAAGGGGCTATCACCACAGAATATTTTCACTTCAAATGTTCTATTTTTCTTTCTTTCCCTACAAAGAAGATTAACACGGCAGCATCAACCCATGACAACTACGATGGAGCAATCCACTGCAACAACTACAAAGGAGTAATCCACCGCAATGAGCTACAAAGAACAAACCACCTCAAACGAACCTCACACCCCTAAACTCAAAACCCAACTTCATCGTCAACCGGGCAACCACTCAAAGCCAAACATAACCTACCTTGGGTCAACTTTCTTTCTTTTCTTTCCTCCCACACATACCCACTGAAACCCGACACCATCGTCAAGCGGGTCATCCCCGAACTACGCGGACCTGAGCTTCTCACATTGAGGAGAACGTAGGCAACCTTAGGGTCCGGTCCAAAATATACACAACCCACCTCGTAGCCAATTTTCCTTCTCTTCTCTCTTCCCCCATATTTCTACTCCTGCCTTCTTCACTCACAATTGATCAAAACATTTATTAATTTGAGGCTACTTGTTTACCAATTAACCATAACTCATTAACTAATCAACGAGGTCCATTCTCGAGCAATCAAATGAGAATCTTGAATAAAACAATTTTCAAATGTCTCGACAAGTCTTCCGTTCTATAATCTAGGAAAGAACTAAACACTTACTTTCTGTCAAAGCAGGGGCTTCCTCCCTTTTGTACATATATACCCTCAGTTGCTCAAAGAGTCAAAATGTGAGTACTATCTCTCTCTCTCTCTCTTACTCTCCCCAAAATGCCCCCGCATGTTTTCAAACAATTCTTTTTTCCTTTTTTGAGTCGACTGAATGATTTCAAAAAAAAAAAATTGACGCAAAAGAGATGCCCGCTAGATTGAAAACCCGCAAGGGCGGTCTAGGTAGAAAAAAGGGTGCGTCTTAAAAGAGGTAGGATACCCCGTTCTACGCAACTGGGGCTTCCCTAACAATAAAGGACCGACCATAACGTTTCTCAAAGAATGCCGGGGCTTCATCAAGCACATACTTAGAAGGAGAGGACTCCTCATCATCAAGCTCGACGTAGGATTTCTCAAAGGAGGGAGGATACCCCGCTCTACGTAACTGGGGCTTCCCTAACAATAAAGGACCGACCATAAGGTTTCTCAAAGAATGCCGGGGCTTCATCAAGCACATACTTAGAAGAAGGGCATCCCTCATCATCAAGCTTGACGTAGAGTTTCTCAAAGGAGGGAGGGTACCCGCTCACCAAATTAGATAATCCCTAACGGAATGGGTCGACTATGTGGTTTCCCAGAGAATACCGAGGCGTCAACAAGGATACACTTAGAAGAAGGGCACCCCTCATCGTCAAACTCGGCACGCGACGACCTATTTGGATTGCTTAGAATCATAATTAATTATAAGGCATCTGTATAAGATCGTAACACTTTCATAAAGTTTTCTCCTCCCCGACACTTTGTTTATAAACCCGCACGCTCGGTCTCCACAAAATTGTAAAAACATCCTCGATCCATTTGAGACCCATCTCCGTGATTCTTGAGTTGACTCGGTCCTTCACCCTATTTCCTATACAATAGGATACCCTTAGGTCCCAACCTACCTGGTTCAAAACCTTAGGTCCCAAGCCTACCCGGTCAGTCTTGCCTAAGTTACACCATAAACTCTCTAGGTCCCGAGCCTACCCGATCAGTCTTACCTAGGTCCCAAACCTACCCGGTGAGTCTTACCTATGTTGCATCATAACCTCTTAGCTCGACCTTCCGCAAGTTCGTAGCATGACCCCTTCGGCCTCAAACCGGTTCTACCCAAAACTTCAGACCTTAAACCAGTTAACCAAAGCCAAATCCTTAGGGTGACCCATTAGGTCCCGAACCTACCGGCCCCGAGCCTACCCGATCTCCTAGATCTTAAACCTACCAACACATACTCGTCCTTACCCTGTCTAAGCCATAGCTCTCTTATCCTCCTCGGTCCAACTTCTAAGGTCCACCCATAGTCTAACCTGTGGAGCGAGCCCTGAGGGCCCAAGACCATTCGAGTCTACCAAACACCTACCTTTTAGGTCTCTAGAATATCTGATCCATACCTTAGGCCTCAACCCCTAAACCTTTAGGTCACAAGACTTTCTACCCTTTAGGTCTCTCACCTTACATCTCCACCCTTTGGACTCTGTAATTCCCAAGCCTACTTGGTCCGACTAAAAGCGACAACATCTACGTCTCCCGACTCCCGTCATGTCCAAGCCATGACCCTACCACTCTTAAACCTACCAAGTACCAACCTAGTGTCACCCATTAGCCTCAAAAGACTTCCTAGTCTGACCTTCAACCCCTTAAGGACTCTAACCTACTTAATCCAAGCCGAGTCCAAACCTCGCCACCTACAAGGTCCACCCTTGAACTCCATGGACCTCAAACATCGCTCCCCCAATGAGTCCAAATCTCAATACCCATCAGGTTAAAACCCATGTCCTTAACGCCTTTGGTCCCATACCAAACCCACCTTCGCAATCGCCGAACGAGCTTGGTCACGCGCAATGACCTCTGAGACAAACTTTGGACCTAAGCATACCCAATCCAACTTAGGTACCTATTGTACTCAAGCAAAGTCTTGGACACTCAATCCCTTTACCTAAAGCGCCAACATGGTCATATATCCAAAACCATTTCCCGCACCTATGGTTCGCACCTAGCCTAAATTTTCAAACACTCTAGGATCCAAGCCCGACATGCGTATTAGGTACTAGGATCATCCAATCCCAATCCGTTGCTCCTTGGCCGACCTCAAACCTGCTTGGTCCTAACCCATAACGCGGTTTCTCTAGGACAAAAGACTTACCCGCTTGAAAGCCTTATGTCCCAACGCTACCCTGCCTAGCCTTCGATCTCCTAGATCTCACGCCTACCATTCCATTAGGCCCCGGTCTCCTTAACACATGCCTGGGTCTTACCCTAGCTAAACCCTAGCACTCTAGCCTAGGTCTAACCTATCGAGCCTATCCAGCCATGAGGTATCAAGCTCACCTGCCCCAAACCGCAACACTCTTAGACCTCAAACTCGCCCGGTCTAAACCAAGACAAACCTTCAAATGATTTCGGTCTCTAAACCCTAGCCTTAAGCCTAAGTAGTCACATTCTCTCAACCCCATCCTCAAGCCTAGGTTGCTTCATCCTCTACAAACCCTAGCCTCAAGCCTAGGTAGTCACCTTCTATTCAAAGCCTAGCCTTAAACCTAGGTAATCGTATTCCCTCTAAACCCTAGTCCCAAACCTAGGTAATCGCCTTCTCTCTAAACCCTAGCCTCAAGCCTAGGTAGTCACCTTCTATCCGAAGCCTAGCCTTAAGCCTAGGTAGTCACCTTCTATCCAAAGCCTAGCCTTAAGTCTAGGTAGTCACCTTCTATTCGAAGCCTAGCCTTAAACCTAGGTAATCGCATTCCCTCTAAACCCTAGCCTCAAGCCTAGGTAATCGCCTTCTCTCTAAACCCTAGCCTCAAGCCTAGGTAGTCACATTCTCTCCAAACCCTAGCCTCAAGCCTAGGTAGTCACCTTCTATTCATAACCCTAACCCCAAGCCTAGGTAATTACATCCTTCCAAACCCTAGCCTAAAGCCTAGGAAGTTACATCCTTCTTAAACCCTAGCCTTGATCCTAGGTAGTTACACCTTTCCTAAACCCTAGCCTTGATCCTAGGTAGTCACATATCCTATCTAAACCCTATCCTTAAGCCTAGGAAACCACAACATCCCCTTTAACCCTAGCCCAAATTCTAGGGAATTTCCAAAGCCCCGTATGCAACATCATTTCCAAATTCCCGAAACCCTAGTCTCGAAACCTAGGAAATTTACAATCTCAATTCTCCGTTTTATTGAACCCTAGTCCAACCTAGGATATAATGCCCTGTCCGAAACTCAATCAACCCTAGCCTCAAGCTTAGGTAGTCGCACTCTTTCCAAACCCTAGCCTCGAGCCTAGGTAGTCGCATTCACTCTAAACCCTAGCCTCGAGCCTAGGTAGTCGCATTCGATCTAAACCCTAGCCTCAAGCCTAGGTAGTCGCACTCTTTCTAAAGCCCTAGTCTCAAGGCTAGGTAGAAATCATCCTCTTTAAACTCTATCATCAAGCCTAGGATTCAACATTCCCTTCAAACCCCAGTCCTATACCTAGGAAACTCCTTCACCTTAGTCTCAAAACGTAGGAAGTTTACAGTCCTTAGCCTTAAAACCTAGCCTAAAGCCTAGGTTACCATGAACCTTTCCAAGCCATAGTCACCAATCCCGGAAAATGGTGAACCCTAACATCAAGCTTAGTGGACCTTCCACAAAAGCAATCCCTCTTCCCAACGGTCCATGGTCTCAAGCCTAGGAAGTCACAACCCTTTCAACTCCCAGCCTTGGGTCTAAAGCCAACGCCTTTGCAACCTCTGAACCTACCACAACTCCAAGCCCTAGCCTCGAAGCCTAGGATATTTCTAAACCCTAGTCCCAAACCTAGGAGAGTCATGGTCCTTAAACACCAGTTTCCAAACCCTTGTTCGAAACCCTAACATCTAGGAAGTTCCCAAACCTCAACCTCTCCAAACCCTAGTCTCGAAACCTAGGAAATTTATAATCTCAATCCCCCGCTAGTCTTACGCCTAGGATACAATAGCCTTTCCATATTCTCTCCGAACCCAAGCCTCGAGCCTAGGCAGTCGCATTCTCTCCAAACCCTAGCCCGTAAGCCTAAGAAACCCACATTGTATCCAAGACACAATCTCAAGTCTAAACAACCATAACATCTTTTGCATCCTTATCTCAAGGCTAAGAGGCTGCCCATCCCCTTTCCTTAGAAGCCTTAGGTCCTACCCTAAGCAACCAAGCAAAATGTCCCTTACCTAATACCTTCATCTTAATGGTTCGTAGCCTCATATTATGTATTCCTCCTAATTTAGGGTAAGCGGATCCCAAACATTACGCTTTCCGTGGTCGTCCTTTGCTCACCAAAGAGTCCTTTACCTTGGCGACTCCCCGAGAGTCCATCACCTTTGCGACTCCCCGAGAGTCCGTCACCCTTGTGACTCCCCGAGAGTCTATCACCTTTGTGACTCCCCGAGGGTTCATCCCGTTTGCGACTCCATAACAATCCATCATCTTTGCCTCCACATGCAAAATTTCAGTTTTACCCCTGGTACGTTTCCCTTTGTTCATTTTTAGGTGCCCTTAGCGCTATTTTGACTGATATTCGGTACCTTTGAATACGGAAAACCCCTTAATACTTCCTAATATTTGCTTAGGATTCGTATGACATACGCATCCTAGATCGATCGCGATGGGCAGAAGCCTCGACGTTTCTGTTTGCGAGAGATCCAGCATCTATTATTTTAGCACTTCCTAATATTTTCTTAGGATTCGTATGGTTGTAGAGACTTCGGCGCCTCTATGACATACGCATCCTAGATCGATCGCGATGGGCAGAAGCCTCGGCGTTTCTGTTTGCGAGAGATTCAGCATCTATTATTTTAGCACTTCCTAATATTTGCTTAGGATTCGTATGGTTGTAGAGACTTCGGCGCCTCTATGACATATGCATCCTAGATCGATCGTAATGGGCAGAAGCCTCGGTGTTTCTGTTTGCGAGAGATCCAGCATCTATTATTTTAGCACTTCCTAATATTTGCTTAGGATTCGTATGGTTGTAGAGACTTCGGCGCCTCTATGACATACGCATCCTAGATCGATCGCAATGGGTAGAAGCCTCGGCGTTTCTGTTTGCGAGAGATCCAGCATCTATTATTTTAGCACTTCCTAATATTTGCTTAGGATTCGTATGGTTGTAGAGACTTCGGCGCCTCTATGACATACGCATCCTAGATCGATCGCGATGGGCAGAAGCCTCGGCGTTTCTGTTTGCGAGCGATCCAACATCTATTTTAGGATTCGTATGATTGTAGAGACTTCGGCGTCTCTATGACATACGCATCCTAGATCGATCGCGATGGGCAGAAGCCTCGGCGTTTCTGTTTGCGAGCGATCCAACATCTATTTTAGGATTCGTATGATTGTAGAGACTTCGGCGCCTCTATGACATATGCATCCTAGATCAATCGTGGTTGGCAAAAGCCTCGGCGTTTCTGTTCGCGAGAGATCCATCATCTATTACTTTAGCGCGATCGGCAGGAACCCCAGCGATCCTGATTGCGTTTACCATTCCATCTTGGGATTATTTAGACAACGTAGTCTTTAATTTTCCCAAATAACTTCATTGCTTACGAATGTTCGTTCTTCATACAAGATAGTATCCGTAGGTTTATTATCCACAGTAGAAGTTCGATGTCTCGTCTTTCCCAATGTCTCTGAACTACGACCTGCTTGATTCCTCGGAGGATACGTAGGAAACCTGAAAAGGTTCAGCCACCCGACCGACGCGGTCATCTCTCATCCCCAGCAGGTGCATTTTCCCCAGCAGAAGACGTCGCTCCCCATAAGAGGACAAATCATTCCCAATTTCCCCATCAGATTTGAACTACGTTTGGCTTGATTCCCCCGCGGATACGTAGGTCGCATGTCAAGGTCCAGCCGTTCCCTTACCTTTCATCTGTTTTGGAACTCATGTTTCAGACGGATCCTTCTTTTATCGTCGACCCCACATTGCCTTGCAAGAAGCGTCGCCGAGGGGCTACTGTTAGTACCCGCCCTGAAAATGAGTTTATTAGGACTTTCCCAAAAATACAAGGACTTTATAGGAATTAGAAACCTTGCAAAGACTTGTCCCGGATTCCCAAAATATCTCATTTATGACAAAATCTATCAAAATAGGTAACAAATGGTTTCCTTAAAACCATGCAGAAACCCTAGCTTAAGAATCAAGTCAGCCGGCAACCTTGGCCACGCGGCCAACCTTGCTCCGCGTTGATCTTGGCCACGCGGCCACTATTGTCACCGGCTTCAACCATGGCCAGGCGGCCAACCTTGCGCCGGATGATCTGGACCGTCAGATCTCTCCCTCAGTTTACTATATAAACCAATCCCATTCCATTGGTTTAGGGATCCGATTTTGAGAGCTCTAAGTACGAATTTTGGAGTTCTTAAACATTATTTTGATCTCTAATTAGCATTCAAACACTCAAGAAGATCCAAGGTTTATTTCTTGCCAACATAGGTAAGTTTTCTAACTTTTTCTTCGTGTTCTTGCATTATTTTAATGTAGATCTTTTATATTCATGTTCGTACATGTTTATTCATAGTTTCTTCATATTCTTTGCATGCTCATTCATATGTTCATAATATGTTCTTCATATGTTCTTCGTGTTCATAGATTAAAATCTTATTTATGCTATATTTAGGGTTGTGATCTTCATAATTATATGTTATTTCATAGCCGATGATGATCGAGGGTTCATCAACCCAAGGATGATCTAGGAACTACTTCTAAACCCTAAACTTTAGGTAATTCCCTCCTCATTATGCATGATCCCGATTCTTCTGCCTATTCTAATTCTCTGCGAACTACGTTGACCTGAGCTTCTCACATTGAGAGGAACGTAGGCAATCTTCGGATCCGGTCTCAAACACTAACACACTACTAACACATTCATCATGATAGAAAGACCGATCATTCGGGCAATAGGAGTGATAACGTCCAATATTCTTCTCTTGTTGTAATTTGACCCCCGAACCCATTAACATGCTTTTTCTCAATGTTTTGGCTATAAAAAACGGCGTGGCGACTCTTATATTTTAATGTTACTATGAATATTCTAAAATTCAAACACACGTATTCACACCGCCCCGGATGATCTGGACCGTCAGATCTCTCCATCAGTTTCCTATTTAAAGACCTCCCTTGCCTCATAATTGGGGGATCCGAATTTAGAGCTTCCAAGTTGACGATTTTGCTCCCAATCAAATTCAATTCAAGCCTCCAAACACTCTCAAGAATCCCACCCAGCCAAGGTTGTTTCTTGTCAACAAAGGTAAGTTTTCTAACTTTTTCTTCATGTTCTTGCCATATTATTAATTTAGATCCATAATATTCATATTCTTAATATGTTTATTCATATGTTCTTCATAACATTCATATGCTTAATATTTTTTCATGTGTTCTTCATAATATTCATGTTCCTAACATCTTTATTCATATTTTCTTCATGAAATTCATATGTTCATAATTGTTCTTCACATGTTCATCATGTTCTTAGATTAAAACCTTATTTATGCGATATTTAGGGTTGCGATCTTCATGTTTGCATGTTATTTCATAGCCGATGATGATCTAGAGTTTCATCAAACCCAAGGATGATCTAGGAACTATTTCTAAACCCTAACTTTAGGTAAATTACTCCCATGGTCAATAATCCTCCCATGATGAATGTGATGAATGTTCATTGAGATCTTATTGATGGCATAGTCATTATTCTATGATGTGATCATCCTGCATGTTTTCTTTCTCCTCCCTCTTCATTATGCATGATCCCTATTCTCTCTCCACATTCTAATTATGTGCGAACTACGCTGACCTGAGCTTCTCACATTGAGAGGAACGTAGGCAATCTTCGGATCCGTCTAAATCACTACACACTACTAACACATTTATCATGATAGAAAACCGATCAATTCGGGCATAGGAGTGATAACGTTCAATATTCTCTTTTGTTGTAATTTGACCCCCGAACCCATTAAAATGCTTTTTTCAATGTTTTGGCTTTAATTAAAACGGCGTGGCGACTCTCATAATTTTAATGTCGTTATGAATATTCCTTTTGTAAATAATAATAATCACAAGATACTTCCCATGCGTCGCTTCATCGGAAAGGGGTATTCAGTGGCGACTCTGCTGGGGACTGTTTTGAAACTTTTTCAAACTTAGTGGGTCTAACTTTCGTTCACATCATGATG